>CM049853.1:25316342-25629876 GCA_027422415.1 Schizothorax lantsangensis | reverse complement strand
TGGACCTCTTCTGCCAGACATGTATCTCTACATGGAAGAACATGGACTCCTTCTCATCAAAGTAGCTGAGCAGAAGCAGGATCATCTCTATCACATCATCTGAACAGCCACTCTGCAGTCCCCGCATCCTCTGAAGCCTTGCATAATTCTGAAGGAATTTCTTTCTCTTGTTGACACAAACTGTGGTCATGTAGTCGAGAAGCCTTTTTCCTTTCAAATCCAAATTTCGTGTGAATGTCTCTTTGAGGTCAATCCCAGTGAGTTCCATAAAGTGGACTGACATGCCAAGTTCATCAAACCAAAACGGCCACTCCTCTCTAAGGCATTTGATACTTTTTCCCTGGTTGACATGTTGACGCTGTGTGTAAAATGTGGACTTCATTAAACATTTTACCTCCTCTGGATTGGCATCAGAGTGTTGGAACATCACCTTGAGTTTTTCCATCTTTTGCTGCTGGCTCTCTTGAGTTTCTTCAAGGGGCAGAAATTTTACATTCCATTTAATGCATCCATAAGTGTCCTGCATTGCTGCTCTCTCTTCTAATGGGATCTCGTCTGTTTGGTCCGAGTCATCGGTCTGATGTTTTCTTTTTCTTATTTTGGGTGTTGAAGTGTGCCTCACATTTTCAATTCTGTTTTGCAACTGTTTGACAAGGGAATGGTAGCCTGTTCCAACAATATCACCCTCTATTACATCTTGGAGAGAACTGAGATATTTTGCCACCATTTTTGTTGCAACGTCAATTGAATGCTTTTTACCTACATGAGGGCATTTTTGCATCATCTCAGTCACAACAATCTGGACCATTTGCCTCCTTAGTTTTGGGCCAGGCCTTTTTTCCCTCTCTAAAGCTTGCATCACTTCCTCAGGAAATTTACTCCATGGAATTTCAAAGTTGACGTCCCACTGTGTGTCAAGTCCTGGGCTGCTGGAGGAGCTTGACGATGAACTTTGGGGTGAAACAGAGAGCGATGGCAGCGATTGGGTAGGTGAGGCTTCCACAGATGATAGTGAACTCTTCTCGGGAGTGTGGTCTTTAAATGGCAAAAAAAATATGATTTATTCACACTGTAAAATATTTCACAATGTCCATGTCTGCTGTTGATTTTGAATAGTTGTGTGGTGGTGTATAGTGTTTTTACTTACATTTCCAAGCAGAAAGAAGCTTTCTGGCTTCTACGGGTCTTAATGTTGTCATCAAATCAGCCTCCGTTACGAAGCGTAGATCATCATACGTCTCGACTCCAATGGACTGCAAGTGCTCTTCCAGGATGTTTTTGTTTACTGCTTGAAGTTGTGGTAGGACTTCCATGATGGCGACATCTAGGAAGGTTCGCTCTGAGTCAGTCATATTTGCACTGAAGACAAAATGGCACCTTCAAACAAAACAGAAAATATATACAGTACATACACTTAACAGAGCAGGGACATGCATCAGGTAACACTTATATTAATGTCAAATTATTTACAGTAAGAAGTGAGCTTTAATTGGACTTTATTTTTCCACAATACTGTGTTTTAGTGGAATGACTTGGTATCCATCAAGAATGTATGATACCAAAGGATAGAAATCGGGCAGGTCATTAATGTTGATACACTGTAACCCAAGACTGTCCTTTGTCACAGAATACAGATGGTATTCTGAGAGGAAGGTGCCTTTGTGGATATCCATCAAAACATACACAGATGTGTCATTATGAATTAAGATGAGTAGAAGTTCACCAAACTCCATATACTCATCATTTCTGTACACAAGAAACTGTCCTTTTTTATATGCAGTGCCCTTGTACTGAATGTCTGTGGTAACTGTGGTATTGCTTTCTGAAAAGGCTAACTCCCTGACTGCATGTTTAATAGTGTTACTGTAGAGGTTGGGATAAAACGCACAGCTGTCCTTCACTTGCAGTAGTTTACTGCATTCTTGCCCAGCTAAAAGATATGCCTGATACATCTGATGACGCTCCGACAAAGTTTGACAAATGTTTTTGAAGTTTTTCAAGTTTCTGGCACATCTTTTAAAATAACTGTGCTTACTTTCAAACCTAAGCGTCCATAACCTAATCAATGGACCAAATTTCAAGATCAGTGCTGAATAATGGCGCAAATAGTGGTGCTTGGGTTTTAGTTGCACTTCAGGAAACAACATCTTTCTCAACTCCAAATATTCTTGGATCAAAATGTCAAGATATGCTGTCTGGGACAAGGAAATGTTCTGAGCACAAATAAGATCCACAATGTCTTTTAGCTGGAGAGCTAACTGCCATACTTCATCCTCATGATTTTGCACTTTGTCACCAATCAAAACTGGTAGCAATCTCAAAAGGTTCCAGTTTTGAATGGCTTGCCCTGATAACTTGGCACTGTCCGGGTTGACAGCACATGGCTTTGTGAGTGCTTCAGATCCTTTGTACTTTAACTGTTTGATGCGCCTGTTTAAGAGTGAGTACGTGAACCATTTTTTCTTTTTTATAATGTTCTTCAGGTACAGTGTTAGATCATATGACAAGACTCCTTCAAAGAGGTCATGACCTAAAAAGCGGCGGGAGACCAGGCTGGGATACGTGAAAAGACTCAAGGGCATTAAAGATAGAGTTTACCTTTATCCCTCTGACGCCTTGGATGTTTTCAGCCTGGAGATCAGCAACAGCTGCGTCATACGTCTCTGGGGTGCGTAGAGGACCACAGACATTCGGATCAGCCACAAACTCACTTCTTGTGATTTCACAGTACCTGCAAAAATATTGAGAGCGGCTAAAGTTCTCTGTAAACCCACCTATGCAATGAGAACCCAAGTTATCCCCAGCAATGCAGTAAAGACCCCCTTTTACTGTTTGTCCATCTACATTTATTCCATCTGTCTCCAAGGATTTCAGATCTGCCAACAACTCTGAGAAAACTTTGGCTACTCCAAAACGCTTAAGGTCATCCTCAACACACAACAAGACATATTAAAAACATATTATCAGTATTTGAACGCAAATGAATGGGTAAATTTGCTAATGAAATATAGACTGCAAGAACTTTGTGCATCTTTTTAGCAGAACCCAGGGGATTCACAATTTCAAATGAATCTTGGTACAAAATCAGTTTTCATTGGCTTTCAGGGTTTTCATTGAAGAACTGGTGACATTTGAAATTTTGTCCATCATATAAATCCGTAAAAACCTCTACATCAGGATCTCCAAACTGTTGTGACTGTGTATTCCTCCCTAAACGTGACTGTAAAAAGCTCTTCAGAGTTTCTGCTACTGGTATGTAGTAAGCAAATTTTTGTTTCATGTTTTCATCCATTCCCAGTGCCACCTTTAGGGGTTCTGTGTAATTAAACATTTTTGTGAATGTCTGATTTCTAGAGTATGTAGTTCTTAATTGTCCCTGATGACAGGCAGAGAACAAATCTGACTCTTTAATGCAGTCACAGATTTTAGAGACTGCTTCATCTGATAGGCTCATATCATTTTTTAAAAAAGAACTTACTCTAGTTATTGTATAGGCTTGACCTAACTCGTGCACATTCTGCATTTCCTCAACAATAGTCTGTATAGTTGAGGCAGGAATTAGCAGCTGTCCTTGCAGTTTAAGGTAAAAGAGACATGTTTCTGACATAAGACTGACTATCATTCTCTGGCATATCACTGGCTGCACTAGCTGTTGGCATGGCTTCATGTGTGTTTTCTGAATCATCTGTACTGGCAATGACATCTGGGGGCTGAGGGCGAGTTTCCATGTACATGTTATCGATGTTATCTGGGGAGCATGCTTTATGCTTTCTACACATGTGAGAAGTAAATGACGACTTTTTTGTAAACACGTGTTTACAACCACTTACTGGACATGACACAGACCTGCCCTCGCCAATATGATCATTTAAGTGAGACACAAGCTCTTTCACCGTGTGAAAACGGCGGGCACATAATGAAACTGCGCATTTTAAATCCGCAACAACAGCTATAGGAGCAGCTTGCGGTGCATTGTGCACACGATAAAAATGGCCCTTGAAAGCGGAGTAAGTGGTAAATGTTTGACTACAGTTGGCGCCAAAACATTTAAAAAGACAACGGGGCTCATTCCTATGGACTTTGCAATGTAGTACATAGCCTCTTAATGTATCCAATTTCTTTTTACAAAAGACACAGGTGATCATTTTTGGGATTTCAAGTGTTTGCCTGTGCTTTTCAGCTGAACCAAGTTATCACGCATTGATCTAGCTAGCTAGTTTACACCATGTGCTTTCAGCACACATTTTCGTTTGGTCTCGAAAAAAGTAGCCTAAACACTGTGAAGCTTACCGTGCAAACTTTTAATTTTCCAATTGAACAGCAGCAGACCCTCTAAAAACTTCTTAAAATTGTAGATAAAAACTGTTCCGAAGACTTCTGCCGTGCCTCTGTTTTCTTTCTAGCAAGCGCTGCTCTGGCTCGCTCGTTATTGACGTCAGCCGCAGGTGAGCGTCTCCCGCTCCTCACGTCATTATCCAATCAGAGACGAGCTTATCTGCGAACTATGAAATTCAAAATTAGCAGACTCAGTGGCAGAGCACAATGAGAGAGGACAAGTACAAGTATGTGGTTAGAGGAGGCACTGGTTGTTTAGCCTGTGATAATGATACAATGCTCAAAATAATGCTGAAATAATTTATAAATAGAAATAGAAAACCAGTAGGCTAAGTATGACATTACAATTTAAAGACTAAAAGAAACATAAAGCATACAATGATTATGGTTAGGACTGAACAGAAGTGTTACTTTGCACAGGCCTCAATAATTTTAATTCCTTATTATACACATACTCTATAAATAGAGTAGGCTACAAATAAATCATAAAGCGATGTTAGTGAAGGCACTGTTTGGTTGTTTAGCCTGTGATAATGACACAATGCTCAAATTATTACTATTGTTTTATCAATAGGCCTATGTAGAAAACCAGTAGGCTAAGAATTACATTAAAATTTAAAGACTAAAAGAAACATAAGGCATATAAGGATTAGGACTGAACAGTACCTATTACTTTGCATATCAATAAATTTAATTTCTTATACACACTCTACAATATGCTACAAATAGCCTGAATTATAAAAACAATGTTATTATAATTGTAGCCTATATTTTTTATATATAAATACAGACAGGCAACCTCTCAGGTTCACAATACATTTTTTGTAAAAACATTTTTACTACCTCAATTTGCATCAATCATGTTAAAAGTACAGCATAAACTTGTATAGTGACTTACTTTTGTTGTATTTTTAAGAACAACTGACTAAAACTTTAGTTTTACAATTTTTGCATGTCAAATGAACAAAGTTGTTTTGTTATGAGTATTACAGTATTTTCTCTGTTTTTTTTTATACCAATCTTTGTAGTTTTAACAAATAAATTTGATTTTATCGCATATCGATGTTGTAAATATAAACAAAACATTCTGTTTAATAGTTTACAAAAGTTCACTGTGATTTAAACAAAAAATATATGTTTTTGGATTTACAATACTTTTCTGTAGGAATTTTACATTGTTTTCCTGTAAATCTCACAGTCATTTTTTACAGTGTATCTGTCAGGCTTGAGTTCATGTTGTGTTGTGTTTTGCTCCCATTACCCTGTTCTCCCATGTGTTTTGCCCATATTTGGTTACGTTCCTGTTCCTGTCCTCATTGGTTCATTATTAGTTCATTAGTCACCACCTGTGTTGTATTAATTATCTCGTTTAGTTCAGATTACTTAAGCCCTGTGTTTGCCTGTGTTCCTTGTTTGGTATTAACATCGATGTTGTGTTCATGTGAGTCTCTCCGTGCCTTATGTTACCCCTTTTGGATTGTGGATGAAAGACTGTTTATTTTGAAGTTATCCTTGTCTCCTTGTTTCTCGTTTTGCCACAGAAGGCAACTGTGACAGAGTACCGGACCTAAACAATGGTGTGAGCGGCGACCCTTCTCCTTGTTTGTTTTCCCGTTTTTTTTAAGTCTTTTGTTTTCTCCCCTCTGTCAAGTCTGCCGGCCGTTCAGAAGTTAAACCCACCGTGGCGGCTCCCACAAGCCTGCCGGCCACTCCTGAGTCAAGTTTGCCGGCCGCACCGAAGTCAAGCCTGCCGGCTGTGCCATTGTCAAGCCCTATGGAGTTCGCTCCCGTGTCGGCTCCAGCCCCTGATCAGAGTCCAGTCATGTCCCTTGAAGCCTTGTCCATAAGTCTTGTCTTGTCCACAGGAACTATTCTAGTCGGTCTTGTCTTGTCCATAGGGGTTCTTCAGAAGCAGGCTGCTTCTCTTGTCATGGCCACAGAGGCCATTCCCAAGCCGCTTGCTTCTCTTGTTGCCTCGATGGAAGCGGTTCCTGAGTCTAACCCTGAGAGGACCCCTGACTCCACGTTCGGCCCAAGAAGGGCTGTTGGTCTCATGTCCAGCCCTGAATGGACCTCAGATTCCGAGCCTAGCCCAGAAGGGGCTCCTGCTCCTGTGCGTAGCCCACAGAGGGCTCCTGTTCCTGAGTTTAGCCCAGAGTGGGCTCCAGTCCCCGCATCCAGCCCAGAGAGAGCTCCAGTCCCCGGATCCAGCTCAGGGTGGGCCTCTAGACCTGAGATTCTCCAAGTTATTTTTTGGAGGGCGCCCTAGACTGCCTGACCCGCCATGGGCCTCCAGAGTGCCCCCTCCCCACTCCTTCCCGGTAGATGTTATGTGGCAAGTGGACGTGCCTTCCGGGAGGGGGGAGTAATGTCAGGCTTGAGTTCATGTTGTGTTTTGCTCCCTGTTACCCTGTTCTCCCATGTGTTTTGCCCATATTTGGTTACCTTCACTGTAAAAAGTGATAAGTTGACTTGACTTAATTTTAAGGCAACGGGTTTCCTCAATTTTAAGTTGTCAACTTATCACTTTTTACAGTGTTCCTTTTCCTGTCCTCATTGTTTTATTAGTTCATTAGTAACCACCTGTGTCATTTATCTCGTTTAGTTCAGATTACTTAAACCAGGGTCCCTCAATAGGCGGCCCGCGAGAGAGAAATGTTTGGCCCGCGCTAATTTCAAATAATGGGGAATTAAAATTCAAACGCAGCATCAGAAAGCAACATTAACTTGCATCATGTCTACACCGGATGCGAGCGGCTCGGCGCGCGCAACAAAATACAATAGAACTTATTATAATCAGTGATGTCTACACTGGATGCGGCGCAGGGCGTCGCAACAAATCCTGACAGTAAACTGCTGACTCGTTCTATTTATAACGTACTGACACAAAGTTCAAATGATTTGCAATGCTGCCTGTGTCGTGTCCAGTGTAGATACTACGTGACAGCAAAAACATGGCAAGTGTGAAGTAAAGAAAAGTGGACACGGAAAATAGATGATTCAAATGTGAATGGACTGAACCGTTTTGAGTGAGTGAGTGACTGATATCATCTTTGTTATGGATGTTGGTGCGCAGTGAGTTCACAGTTTTAAAGTAAGTTTGCTTTAATTTATTTTCAAGATCTGAGGTAAAATTGTTGCTTTCACTGTGGCTATAAACCTCACGCAAAATAATATTCAAACTCACATTAGACACATTTAACACTGAATAAAGCACATAATTATTACCTGAGAATATCACTGTCATATTTTGTATGTTGTCCCTGCCGCGACGTCGCAGAAAATAAAAAACATTTCTAAAATAGAATTCCGTGTCGCTTATTGTCACATGTCGTTGTCGCGGGTGGTTAGGACAAAAATTACATGCAAATATACTTTTTATCGCGTCACGTCTGGTTGGGAGGACACACGGTGTTACAGTTTGAGCCCCCCCAAAAAATCTAAGTGTAAAAATATTAATGCTGACAGATCTAATAATTGAATCTGCAATTAGGGAAAGTGGAGAGAAGAGATCCAGTCTGAAGATGAGCAGAAACAGTTGATTTGCATGGCAGACATGGAGATCCAGATTTTTTTTTGTTCATATGTTTTTAATATTCAACAGGCAAAGTTCTTCTGTATCTAAATGCAAAAATGTTCATAATTGTTTGAATAAAACAGACTACTGGGGGAAAAAAATCCGAATATAATTATCTTGTGACCATTTTGTGACTATTTTAACAAAAGCAACAATAATATAATAATTGTAGTAATAATAATAATAATAATAATAATAATAATAATAATTTTATATATATATATATATATATATATATATATATATATATATAGGTCAGTGGCCCTTGGCTCTGTATTGTTGGCAGAATTCGGCCCTTGGCGAAAACTAATTGAGGAACCCTGATTTAAACCTTGTGTTCCCTGTCCGGTATTAATGCCCACATTATTCATGTGAGTCTCCCTGCCTTGTTACTCCTTTTGGATTGTGGATTAAAGACTGTTTATTTTCAAGTTGGACTATGATTTGGGACACACTAATTCTAAACTAACATACTCTCATACAGGGGCGCTGCTACGGATTCTGGGCCCCCTGGACAGCATATTCACTCGGGCCCTCATGCCTTCCGGGGGGGGTATCCCCAGGTAGAAATCGCAATTGCGTTCCCGAGCCCGTCTTTTTTTCCCCTTCTCCCAAGTCAGATTATACTGTTTCAGCTATTAAAATTGTTCAGTTTTGTATGTAATGGCAAAGTGATAATATTTCGTTTTGTTTTTTTATAAAGTTAATTTAGAAAAACGTTTGGAGCATTTTTTTTGTTAGTTAAATACGTTTTTTCTTTCTTAAAGTAACGATCAAGCGGCCAGCGGCAGACAGGTCGCAAATTATTATTATTATTTTTTTGATACAACATTTGATTAATCAATGCATGCTGATGAACTTTTATCATAGTTTATAGTTATATGGTAACGAAAGTGTTCAACATTCAACCCGTTCTTTTTCATCAGTATTATTTGTGATTTAAATTTTGTGACAGGAATTCCTTTTTTTGCTTTCACTTTCAGGATCTTGGTGTCACGCTTTACAAGAAAAGATAATTGTCTTTTTTGCTCATCTATACACCTTTCACTTTTTAAGACTAAAACAAAAGATGGATTCATTGATATTCTTAATTAAAAAGCACAACAACAATAAAACAGTACTTTACAATGACAAACTAGCATAACATTTATTAACAAAAACGAATAAGAGGAGGCATAGGACACATCGCATGCTGTATTATACCGACTAATACATAACAGAATGTTTAGCAAACACTGAGGAATCAAATAATAATAATATTAAAAAAATAAGGAAAGCCTCCATAGTGTAACATGAGGTAAAGATAACAAGCTTTTCAAAACGAAAACAAAAAGTAAAACTAAACTGGCTGTCGCTGACAGAACTTGCATGTTTTCTCTACAAGAATACCAACATGTTCACCTTCTCTGGTTTAAGAAGGGGTCTTTTACTTTAGTTTGAAAACCAAATCCTCCGTTGCTCTCTGTCCGCTGCACGCACCTTCAGCTCCTGTGCGAGTGAAAGCACAATGGGCGTGCGCTGCTCCCGCTCTGCATACGCGCCGCTTCTGCGCTGCCTCTGCTCTGCTTACGCGTGCGGTGTGAAACCAGGCTCTACTGAAGCGCTTGCACCTGATCAGTGAAATCTTTCTCCTGCTACAATGTGCTGCGGCTGGCAGCGCGCGTGCTTTTGAGCAGGCAGACCATGCACTAGCACAAGTGCGACCACATCAAATTTTTACTCGCACACTCTCAAAAAATGGTTGCATTTTGGTCGCAGTCTAGAGCCCTGAATATATAAAATAATTTTATAAAATAAAGAAAACAATGATGTGCCGTCTCCTCTTGAACAGGAGCACTTCACAAAAATGAACCGAAAGTCAGTGAATACATGACTCACAGACATGATAAATATATCTATAGAAAGCTTTAAATTACTACTTAAAACAAAAACTCTTTCATTATAATCCGTGAAGATGCACTTCTCTCTAAAGGTGCGTCTAATGAGGAGATGGCGAGTCAGGATCTTCATCTGATTCTTCATCTTTGTGACACTGACACAGAAAACACTAGTTTATTAATAAATAATTCAAATATCTCCTTACTATTTCCCCCAACACATTCATGGTAATTACTTTTGCTGGGGCTTTATGGCAAGCTTTATTGCGTGTATTTGAAGCAGAACTCTTCAGCTGCGCTGACGGCTCTCTGCTGCTGCGGGACACTAAACACCGTCGAGCCGCTCTTGACAGTCGCAGCAGCACGGTCTCGTGTTGTTTCCACGGCAATTTTTTTCATCACTAATTGATGGATGTCTAAAATATAAACATAAGGAGAAGCCTAAAACAGGCCCGAGGCCCGGCCCGCATCTGAACTATGACGTAAAAATTAATTGGCCCGATCGAAGCCCGGTCGGGGCCGGGCTGAAATGCAGGGCTCTAGGGTTCTCCTCGGTAGAAATCACGTTTCTCCCTCGGGGGCCCCCTCCCATCGTCGGGCCCTTAGAATCCTCCTAACCTTCCCCCCCCCTTACGGTGCCCCTGCTCTCATACATCAGTATGAAATCTAATTGCTTGGTGTAAGAAGCATTGGTAATTGCCTACAAGAAATTTTATTTAAAAAAAAATGTTCAGGCCAAGCTCACATACTCTTGTGAATGCTCTCATCATAACGAACAAAAGGTAGACACTGTTAATATGAGATTCATTGTCGTATAGACAGTTTCAATCATTATAATGCAAGTTTTGGTGAAAGAGCAGACCTTGTGCTGAACTAAAATAATTGCCAACTACAGGGATTATAAATGGAGTGTTCTTGATTAGTTGTGTATAAACTAATCAATGAATAACAGTTGTTTTTTATGCTAATAAAAGTAAAATGCCAATGCTAAATCAAATGCTTATAACCTAGTGGTGCATCAGTGTAACCTGCAGAAAGAGATACTATATCTCTGCACTCTTAGCCAATCAATCATGCCACTGGTTTTCAAGAATGGTGTGAAAAACAAAAAAGAAACGAAAGTTTCTTCACGATCAGCATCTCTGTGGCAAACATGCCTTGTTAATAAGAGAGATTAGATTAGAATTCTGACAGGCTCAACCTGACAGGAAAGCAACAGTAACTGAAATAGCCACACACTGCTGTGCAGAAAAGCATCTTTGAATGCAACATGTCAAATTTCGAAGTGGATGGCCTATAGCAGCTGTAGACCCATCTGAGCACCCCCAGTACTTTGTATGTCTCATGTTAGAGGGTTTCTACAATTAATCTGAGAAAATGAGGTTGAGGGGGGTCTACACCCAACACATGCATGGCTTGGAGCGATGAGAAAAATGTTTCATCTTCATCTAAGTTCTGTAAAATCAGAGTCATGGATCGCTGTGGAATTACTTTATAAGATTTCAGATAGACATTGCTTTCTAAGGCAAAACCAAAACTAATTGAATAGTAAATCAAGATGTTTGTGCATTTGTAGCTAGAGATCTTTTATATTTTCCATTGTTTCAGAAATATGCATGTGGTTTTAGCAGTTATCTAAATCAGAATAACATCAACTACATTTTTTAGTCTGAAAATAAAAAGCCCCCTAGGTGCTGCTAGCTGTAATGAGCATGACCTAATCAAGAAGACATTTTAGAGCCTCTTTTTAGTTGACTAAATCTTGTTCCTTGTGAAGGAAATATTATTTAAAATTTCATGAACAGGTAGACAAGATAAGCCTTTATTTACTATTAAGCACTTTTTTTTAAGGGGACATATTGGTGGTCAGATGAGGTCTTCTGTACAATGTTATCCAATCCCACTTATTTTGCAGAGCTTCAACAGCTTCCTAGTTTATAACCCCTACAACTGATATGCAAATGCTGAAGTAGCTGTTCCATACACACATCATCGTGTATCTGTTGAATCTGATGCTATTATCCCCTTGTAGCTGGCTTTGTGTATGCTGTATGTAAGTATGTTTAAAATCCCAAAGGGCTAAAGAAAGGCCAATAATAGTAGTGAGAATGTAAACATTAAGAAAATAAACACATATTATAAATTTTCTCATGTATTTCCCTGGGAGGCTTTACCCTGGAGTTTACAAATATTTGTAACATAATGTTATATTTTTGGGCTTTTGTAAAAACTACATACTCTACTTGTATCCCTGCTCACCCATATTCTGATTGAGCCCAGTGCATTATGAGTGTTGAAGTTTTCTTACCTTTTTCACTACAGCGAAACTTTTTAAAAAATGTTTCTACTGCATAGACAGCCAACTTTTATTAAAGTGTTTTGTTGGTTTGCCATAAGTACTACACCAGAGCCAAGCAGAAGGTAAGCTGCGGTGTCTGACTCTACTAAACAACACACTCGAGATATGAAAATTACCCTGTAATCCCCTGCTGTGTGTTTCTGCAGTGCAAATATGTTCGGCTCTACTCTTGTGTGCCGTTTCTTACATACACAGTGACAAATGTGACAGCCTAAGATTCCGTCAACAGACTCAAAGATTAGCAGATTTACAAAGATCTTTATTAACACAGGCCTTTGCATACTTAAGGGGAGAAAACAAAGGAAAAGTATATGTGCCCTTCATATTCTGGTGAATATCTGTGAATTAATGTCCATAATGAATTTTCATATCTGAACTTTGGAGACAAATCTGTTTTGGCGTGATATGAATGAACTTATTTGCATACAAATGTTTGAAATGTATGTTTCATCAACCAGTCTTAAAATTCCCACATTTGCCCTTTGAACAACATCAGAGAATGAGTCTTGCTTAAAGGCATTTTCATTAATATGCAATAGCAAAAAAAAGTGGTTGTGGTAGGTCTCCCACTTCATACTGTGTTTCTTGAAATAGCTATGTACCTGGGAGTCATTTATAATTTTTGTTTTGAAAATCATAACATTGCTTTGACATTAAGTGCTTCTCTTGGGATCCAATGTGAGTAAGGCAGACTGTATTTTTATTCCCTGTAATTGTTCCCTCAAATTGACAATTAATTTTTTTGCCAGGCAGTGAACGTACGGAAATTAATTTAGACAAACAGACATTTAAACTAAATCACTTGTTTTGCCAGATTGGTGCTGGTTTAGTAACATTTATTATCCTTTCATATCACAGTATTTTTTATAACACAATGAAAAACACAATAAGTGCTAAATAATAATTCCTTTGCTCGAATAACCTCCCATTTAACTCCCATTTAGTGTAGCTGGCTTTGTGTATGCAAAATATTTTGACATCTATGTTAAAAATACCAAAGAGCTAAATTAAGACCAATAATAACAGTACAAAAGCAAACATTAATAAATCAAACATGGTATTATAAATTTTCTCATGTATTTCTCTGGGCAGCTTTACCCTGGAGTTTATAAACATATAACTTACTTCTTCAGGAAATTTATTCCGGTTCATTTGCATTTTTTTCTGTTCATTTACATAACAATTGTGACATAATGTTGTTGATTATAAAAAGTGACTCAGTAGTTTAACAGCAAGCATGAACATACACTAATTTCTCTTTCATTTTTTTTAAACAGGGATTGTGTCATTGATCTCTCTGGCAATCCTTTCGTATGATCGTTACAGCACTTTAACCGTTTACAACAAGAGGGCCCCAGACTACAGCAAACCCTTGTTGGCTGTCGGGGGCTCCTGGCTCTACTCATTGTTCTGGACAGTTCCCCCCTTGCTGGGCTGGAGTAGCTATGGACTGGAAGGGGCAGGAACCAGCTGTTCGGTTACATGGACGGCCAACACCCCACAGTCACATTCCTATATCATCTGTCTGTTCATTTTCTGTTTGGGAATCCCCGTGCTGGTCATGGTGTACTGTTACAGCCGGCTCCTCTGTGCTGTCAAACAGGTATATTCAGTCACAACATCTCAATTCAAAGTAAATGCTACACAACAGTTTAAACAAGTCAGATTTCACAACTCAAAACCACTGCCTGCAGTGCGGTTTCCAATCCTCTCTGGACTGACTCAAGCTCAAACTAGGTCAATATCTCAGACTCCAGATAAAGTTTAAACCGCCTCAAATGATGTTTAAGCAGGTGATATCTGGAATCCACACTCTCTACTATGCAGAAAAATGAGATAAGTCAGCGCTATTATGCACTTGTTCGAAATAGGTCACAAAAAAAGGATGATGTGACCTCATGAAAAATAGCAGTTTCTGAAAATGTACATACTCAAATTCTGTTTTTAGATTCTACATACATAATACATAATAAAGAAGACACTATGTGAAATTTGTTAAAAGCGGTGCATTATATTTGGAATGCAGTTTATCTGCTTCACATACAGTACACTTCACACATATGCAAATTTGCTGTGATTTCAGGACATATTTATAAATATCAATAAATGATATTCCTGAACCTGACGAGTCAGTGGTTCCTCTGAACCAGATGACAGGTTCTTTCTAGTGAATCAGAAATCCTTTCATGAGGGATTTGTGTATACTGAAGACCAGTTCTGAATCATCTGCTGGTGCAAACAAAAAATACAAATTATTGTACGTGTTTTTCCTCAGGTAGGGCGTATCAGGAAGACAGCAGCACGGCGGAGAGAGTACCACATTTTATTTATGGTCATCACTACAGTGGTGTGCTACCTTTTGTGCTGGATGCCCTATGGGGTTGTTGCAATGATGGCCACGTTTGGACGTCCCGGGATCATCACCCCCATTGCGAGCGTGGTGCCATCCCTCCTCGCCAAAAGCAGCACAGTCATCAACCCTCTGATTTACATCCTTATGAACAAACAGGTTAGACTTTTCAAACTTTTTAATGAGCACTAAATCATGTGATTTCTTATCATATACAGTACACTGAGCAACCATGGGTGCATAAAAGTTAACATTTCTCCCACAAATACATTTGATTTCATTGCCTTAACCCAACATCCACTATGATGAAACAAATTACCAGCCTATAGAAGGTACAATGTCAAGTACAAAACTGATTGTAAGAAAAGATAAATAATACTAAACTCCATTTTAAATGTAAGTTCTTTAAACAATAACAGCAGTTAAGTATAGGTACAGCTTCAGACACCATTTTGTGTCAAAATATAATACAAGTTTTTGAAATACATTTACAAAATTTTTACTAAAGCACAAAAAATATAAAAAGGTTAATAGAAACAATATGCCCAAAGGTCAGTGTTAAACTTTTCTAAGTTAGATACTGTCTTCTCTCAGATGTTTGTCAGTAGTAGTTCACATTCATATTGTGAAATAAATAATTTATAAAACACCTTTAAAAATCACACTGATTATTTCTCTACAGTTAAAATCTAATGATCTTGGCTCTATGGTATATTAACAGCTTTGAATTGTCAATGAAAACTGCAAAAGATTTATTTAAAATGACCACAATGGCACAGATAGACAGAAAAGAGAAATCTCTTTCCATCTCAACTCATTTCCCACTGTAGCTTACCACATTTAAATATTTTTTTAAGGTAATTGTCCTTTTTATAAACAAAACGTGAGCAGCTTTAAATAACAGTGATTAAAAAATTCCAACATTTTGGAAATGTAAACCTTGTTATTCAATCCTCTCTTCCTACCTTTTTTCTGTGTTATACTTAGAACACAAACTAGAATTCGATTCCTCTCGGGAAATGGTGTAAGTGGATCTTTACATTTACAATCCGATGTTTGTTCATTTCAGTTGCTCTTCCAAGTATATCAAGAGTTTACTTTGAAACTCTCCTTTTGTCCAGCATCACATCTGTTTTGTATGTACAGCATCTGTAAACTCTGAATTTAGGTCATTTTAAGGTCATTAGGACATTTCTGACTCAATTGCGAGTGTTAGCTGTAATGTCTTTCAGCATAAGGACCATCTTAAGATGATCAGACTTTTGAAATGTGGTTAATTACACTCCTCGTTGTAATGTCTTGTCTAAGTTTTTTACAAGAACTATGAGTAAAACTCCTATTAGACGATAAGAGTCTGTGAAGGGTTCATACAGTCTTGAAGACTATAGAGTCTGTAAATCACAGCGGACAGTTGATCTTACTGAATCCTGGCAGTGTGACCTTTCCCTTTTTCTTGAGGTCCTCCTCAGAAGCTGTGCTCATTTGTTTGATAAGCAGTTTCTCGTAAAGCAGAGGGTGGTATGCCCCAAATGTGCAGGCCACGTCGTAATACTTCTCATGGTAATGGCACAGATTACTTTGTCTCATAGAAGGAATGTACTCGTACACGTGGACCTCCTCACAAAAGTTCATCATCGTGACTATACCTGTCAAATACACACACAGATATAGTTGATATATTCATTAATAATGACTGTACTGAGCAGCCCACATGAAACCAGCCTCTATTACAAATGTTCTGAAGCCAATCAGTGGTCTTGTGTGAGGAACCGATCCAAAGTCATTATTGAAAAATGTATCAAAACTTTTAGTGTCTGCCATAGATTTTATAAGAGGTTATGAAAGAAGTAGCCCAATTTGTGAATGAATTATTCTTTTGAGTTGGATCTTTTCAATGAACCCAGTCTGAATGATTCATTCATGAATTCATCAAGTGAGAAAACACTTGATTAAAAAAATGTAATTGCTCACAAGAAGCTGCTACCATCTCTTCAGTAGATTATCAGTGAATAACAACTTACATTTCAGTTTGTTCCTCACACAATTTATTGTACTGTACACTACCAGTCAAAAGTTTGGAATAATTATGATATTGTTTTTAAAAAAAAAAAGACTTGCCAAGCTTTATTTATTTGATCAAAAATACAGTAAAATCCATAAGAACACTCTTAAAAATAAAGGTGCTTCAAAATGTTCTTCATAACGATGCCATAGAAGAACCACAAAGAACCACAAAGAACCATTCAGTAAAAGATTCTTTAAAGAACCATCTCTTCCTTACCTTTTTATAATCTGAAGAACCTTCTTTCACCACAAAGAAGCTTTTTTGTTCTATGGCATCGTGAAGCACCTTTATTTTTAAGAGTGAATGTGAAATATTAATGCAATTTTTAAAAAACGTTTTCTATTTGAATATATTTTAAAATGTAATTTATTCCTGTACGGGTAAAACTGAATTTTCAGCAGCCACTACTCCAGTCTTCAGTCTCACATGATCCTTAAAAATCATTCTAATATGTGTTGCTTAAGAAACATTTCTTATTATGGTTGAAAACAGCTTTTGCTGTTTCATATTTTTGTGGAAACCATCAAACACTACCATTTAAAGGTTTTGGGTAAGAGGAAAATAATACTTTTATTCAGCATGGACACATTAAATTGATCAAAAGTAACAGTAAAGACATATTGTTACAAAATATTTCTATTTCAAATAAATGCTGTTCTTTTGAACTTTGCTATTTATCAAAAAATCCAGGGAAAATGTATCACATTTATTAATATTAAGCAGCAAAAACTATTTTCAAAATTGATAATAAAAATAACCATTGTTAAAACTAGGGCAACAATGACAACTAAAAAATAACTGAGCACCAAATCTGTAAATTAGACTGCTTATGTGACACTGAAGACTTAAGTAATGGCTGCTGAAAATTCAGCTTTGCCTTCACAGGAATATTTTAAAATAAATTTAAATAGAAAATGTTATTTTAAATTGTAATAATACTAAATACTAAATAATATTATCGTTTTAACTGTATTTTTAATCAAATAAATGCAGCCTTGGTAGGTATAATATAAATAAAAATATGAATAATGGCAAACTTTTATCTGGTAGTGTATACATACATAACATACATGTTTATAAGACTTGAAAAGCCATTCATTGTAAGTCAGTGAAAAAAAAAAAGAAAAAGAAAAAATGAACCAGTACATTCACAGAAGAAAGCAAGTCATACAGATCTGGAATGACATGATGGTGAGTAAATGAAACAAACTCCTCAAAGATCTTGTCTGAATCTGATAAGACATTAGTACACAGCACACATTCTGTCAGCTGTGTGTACTGTGGTCTATTGTTGGACACCTCTCTGAATTGTTGTATTTTGGTTTACATCAAGACTCTGTCATCTGCCCGCAGGCTGGCAACACACAGCCTGACAGCACCCTGCCAAGATCAGACACAGAGTCGTCTCAATGCATACACGCACACATGCAGGGGACACACGCATCAAATACTCGGCAGCATAGTCGCACGCCAATGTGAAGGCCAATCAGGGGCCTGGATGGGCTGAGACAAAGCCAGTCAGACATTGAGTCTCATGAGATGAATAACAAGGCATGCACCCCTTGGGATAGCCAATCACAAGACAGTTTGTTTGTTCAGTGTCCACATCTATAGGTTGTCAAGGCAACAAAGTGATCCAAGTATATTGACTAACATCAACCCAGCAGCTATCATTTGCGAACCAGCAGGGTGTGCATCTCATGTTCTTCACTGTAGTTCAGGACATGCCACAGGGACTTTTGTGTGGACTGGATTGAATTTAATTGGCATCCTTAGGCACAGGGGCGCCATGAAGAGTTTTAAGGGGGGTATGCAAGACAGAAGTTTGGGCCCCCTTCTTCCAGATGATTTTTTTTTTCTTTTAACGTTTAATAAGAAATTGAGAGAAACGGAATAAGTATAATAAATTTAAATAATTTATCTGTTAATGTTTATGTAATTTCAAGTAACATCGAAATATTTTATTTCAAGTAGCCTATAACTTTGTTGTAAAAAATTATCTTGTATTATAATAAATAAGCTTAAATAACACCAAAATTAGATACCAGTTAAATTTTACAATTCACGATTCCAATTTCAGTACCACAGCAAAAACTACTAGCCTAACAAATATAAAGTTCAAACATTAAAGACAAAGTGAACAGTCAGTATATTAAGAAGAATAAATGAACAAATTACAAGCAATAGCACAAATAAATGAATAGAACAAAGATACAAATTAAATATGTTTTGGGTTTTTAGATTTGTAGGTATTCAAGTACAGAAATGAAATAATCAAATGTAAAATAACATTGCATTTTCTTCACTATATAAATGGAATAGATTAATCATAAGTTGTTCAGTCAAGAGCAGTGAGTTCGTTTCAATAGGACACGGTGGTGTCACGGTTCAGTAGCCTACGTTTTCCATACAGCAAAAAGAACGAAATGCCAGAGAAATGTCCTTGTTTTTACCATTTTTTATTTATTAAAACTAAGATCATAAAGTTTTTTTTTTTTTAACTTTGAACAATGCTGTGCATCTCAGATCAGCTGCAGGAGTCGGATTTCATTTATCATGTTTAGTTTCGAAATGAAATACAAAAGGCCTTTTGACTTTCGCCTTTTATCTAAGATGATTTTGGAAGCTTTTTTAACATTTGTTTCTTATTTATTTGGTTCCACCAAATAAATTTGTTGTTAATGTTTGCTGATTTTCAGTGTTTTATATTTAAACTTTGTTTAAGTTATTTATTTTATATTAGGCCTGATAGCATGGTGTTTGTATTCGCTTTGTTAATATATTAAACATTCTATGTTTATCGTACTGTTTTGTTGTTGTCATTTCATTCAATTGATGCCGAATTGCCGATAATTTGAAAGTGAAAGTAAAATGCGCACATGCATTTAAAGCAAATGAAAGCGAGGAAAATAGGGAGAAAACTAATTAACTTTTGGGGGTGGGAGGGCCAGACATCACGTCACCTGTTACATCGTTTGGGTGCCTTGAGGATTTTAAATTGTCAGATAATAAATTGTTTTTGAGGCCACCAAGACAGGTTTTTTTTACATACTTTTTTATTCCACGCTGTCGGGAGTCACACCAAAGATTTTACATATCAGTAATTCTTTGGTCACTGGCTAAACATGACAGAAAGTTGCAGAAGGGAGTCAGGGAGAGGCAGTGGTGTTGTTTTACGGTGTATTACAGAGACAGCTTTACAAGCTAAACATAGGGGTCGTAGGCTACTGTATATAAAAACGTTGCTCTCTTTCTCCTCATCTTCGTCCTCCTTATAGCCTGCTAGCGAATTTGCTGGCTTTCGTGGCACATCAGCTTATAAATGTAAGAGTAAACGCGTAAAATTTGGGTAAACTTTTAAAATTCAGTGGACTCCATGCAGGACTGGACTGGGATAAAAAATTGGCCCTGGCATTTTTTGGTCCAGGCGGCCAACAACCGCATATGATATAGCCTACATTACCATTCAAAAGTTATTGAACAGTAATTTTTTTAATATATTTTTTAACGAAGTCTCTTCTGCTCACCAACCTTGCATTTATTTGATCCAAAATACAGCAAAAGCAGTAATGTTGTGAAATATTTTTGCTATTTAAAATAACTGTTTTTTGTTTTTAACTAATTTATTCCTGTGATCAAAGCTGAATTTTCAGCGTCATTACTCCAGTCATGATCGTTCAGAAATCATTAAAATATTCTGATTTGCTGCTCAAAATACATTTATTATTATTATTATGTTGAAAACAGCTGAGTAGATTTTTTCAGGTTTCTTTGATGAATAGAAAGTTCAGAAGAACAGCATTTATCTGAAATATAAATATTTTGTAACATTATAAATGTCTTTATCATCATTTTTGATCAAGTTAAAGCATATTTGCTAAATAAAAGTATTAATTTCTATAATTTCTTTCCCAAAAAAAAACAAAAAAATTATACTAACTCCAATCTTTTGAATGGTATATTATATAATGTTACAAAAGCTTTTTTTTTTTTTTTTTTAGATAAATACTGATCTTTGGATCTTTCTATTCATCAAAGAATCCAGAAAAAAATTTACTCGACTGTTTTTAAATATAATAATAATAAATGTTTCATGAGCAGCAAATCAGCATATTAGAATGATTTCTGAGGGATCATGTGACACTGAAGACTGGAGTAATGATGCTGAAAATACAGCTTTGATCACAGAAATAAATTACATTTTAACATATATTCAAATAGAAAGCAGTTATTTTAAATAGTAAAAATATTTCACAATATTACTGCTTTTGCTGTATTTTGGATCAAATAAATGCAGGTTTGGTGAGCAGAAGAGAAATCTTTAAAAAAAACATTCAAAATCTTACTGTTCAAAAACTCTTGACTGGTAGTGTGTGTATATATATATATATATATATATGCAGGTGCATCTCAATAAATTAGAATGTCGTGGAAAAGTTAATTTATTGTAGATATGTATCATTGCATCTAGTTGTTTTGGATAAGAATAAAACGTCAGGTCCGACAATATCGTGTCTTTTCGAATTTAAATCTAGATTTATTCGCATTGTCCCATGGAAACCTCTATGAACATACTTGACTTGGACAAAAAATCACGGGGGACGACTTTATGTTTTATTAAAAAAGTGTTTGCGTATTCTACACTCATGGCACGCGCACACATTAGGATAGATTAGATGCCTGTCTCTGTTGCGAGTCCCTATCAAGCACTTTACCGATTTAACTAGTCTCCTCCTCCTGCCAGAAGTTGGGGTGAAGCGATCTTTGTGTAGGCGGAGCAAAATACTTCATCGCTCCGTCTATAGCGCTTTATGATTAGGTGTTTACGCTGTCAATATAGGAGACAAACCAATTGGCCACTGGCTGCTCGCTGTCCCTGCGTGATGGTCCTTGGCAAAGAAAAAAAAAAATTCTGTCGGCCCCTTCAGTGCGTCGGCCCACCGGGAAAATGCCCGGTATGCCCGATTACCAATCTAGCCCTGCCTCCATGTTTACTTCTGACAGCGCGCTTCATGCCGTCTTGTTGTTGTTCTTTTGCGCATGTGGGTCAGTTCATGAATGTCATTCATTCACAATGTGCTCAAATAAAAAAAAAAACAAAGTCGTAATTTGGGGCCCCCTAGTGGCCTGGGCCCATATGCCTGGCATACTCTGCATCCCCCCTAACGGCGCCCCTGCTTAGGCATACTACAGAAGCTGTGAAGAGATGATAACATGACACACACATATAGGTTTGAATGTAAACAGCTATTTCTGCACCTCACTTCTTGACAAGTGACCTAACATCTGAAAGAAGAAACAAGTCAATCAAAACATTCCAGGTGATAATTGCTGGGTCAATGACATGACTCCTATTTTTGTCCTATACATTAATTATTCAAAAATACATAAAAAGAAATGCACATCAAAAATATAATGACTTGAATGTTTCTCCTTTAAAATATAATTTTTAAATTCCTGAAAATAAATCTTTAACCAGTTTGGCTTAATCTTATAATAAATATTTTAATATATTTTAATTTTAATAAAATAAAATGATATCATAGAGAAGACACATGCAGACCTTCAATACTGCTGGTCAAGGTTAATAAGCCTCTTCAAATTTCAGATAATTTAACCTTTTATGACGCAAGACGGTTAGTTTAGGTTGTAAAATCTGAAGTCATGAGGTGTGACTCCAAAGAACTAATGAATAATTAATATTTCTGAATTAATAATCAAAGATATGAATTAAATCCTTTTTGAAAATAATAAAGATGTGTACACTTATATTTATTGTGTGTAAAGTGTAAAGAAATTTTACTTTTTACTTGATGGTTACACCACAAAATAAAAGTTTTATTATGAATATATGAAACTAGAATGGATATGAAAAGTACATTGGTAAAACTTGGCGTATGTGTTTTAAACTAGATTTTTACAGTATTTTTCTTACATGTCATTGAGATACTCTGACTTTAATTGGCCGTAAAAACTGAAAAATAATAACTCCAAAAGAATACAAAATACACTGAGGTGCTGCAGTTCAAAATGAACTAGGCAATCTTTCACACAAATGTACAAAATTGAAATAGCTGTGCATTTTTGTGTCTCAGAAAATACGAGTGCTAATTTATAGTATTTTGTGCAGTTTTACAGGTGTTTCCTCATCCTGTTTCATTGCAAACACAGCTCTCTAGAGAATGGACAGTCCTCTATGCCTTCAAGAACTACTGGCATCCAGCTCAAACGAAGGGCTTATAGCAACCCAGTGGCTAGCAATGCACCTCCATCCATTGGTCTTCAAAACGACTGCAGCACCCCTGTCTCGGGCTGAACCAATCCACACAAAATCACACCTTGATATTCCAGCCCCATTCTAAACCTACATACTGTCCCAAATGATGCCAAGACAGAAATCATCTGTGTAGTGTTGAGTGCCTACAAATCAAAAGCTGAAAATCAGAACTGTAGCAAAGTGATCTCTATAGTTGTCTTTGTGATGACAAACTGTTGTCTGACCTAACACATGCCATTTTCAGTAAGTATTTGTAAGGGACTTGTCAATATAAATGTTACAAAGAGCGAGAAAGGTGCAAACAGCCACTGGTGACTTGTTAAAATGGATGTTTAGATCATGTGCTGGTGCATTACTTCTGAATGTGCTTACCCCCATGTTGTCTGTATGTTCCCAACCCATTTAAGGCCAGGTCTGAATAAGAGGTTGAATAAATCTATGAATTTAAAGGAAGCTGTAAAACTGTAAAATCCCCAACACATGACTGCTTTGTATTCTTTGTCTACCCTGCTCCTAATCTCAGCATTATCTGCTGGAGATCAAGCATGGTGACATTTGGATCATTAGTCACATCATTGCTTCAAATGAGTCCAGTGATCTAAGACAGTATTTCCAAACTTGGTCACTAATGATAAAGGAAGAGTTTACCCAAAAATGAAAATTCTGTCAATTTGACCCTCATGTCATTCCAAACTCTTAATAATTTAACTAATTTAAGTGTCCTATTCGGTTGGGTGAATTCAGTACAATGGCACTATAAGCAAAAAAAGTGCATGTGGTAAGCAAAAAAAAAAAAAAAAAAAAAACACTGATCATTTCCAAGTTTTGGTGAAAAACACTTGAGCAACTGTACAAAAAAATCGTGGCAGACATTATTGCTTTTCAGCACACCATCCAGAATGTCACACTCCCGTCCAGTAGGTGGCGATGTACTGTCACTGTATTGAATTCACCCAAACAAATATTCATTGGAGACTTCTCAGTCAGAAGGCTACGTCCTCCTAGTAAAGCTGCATATCTTGTCTGCCACGTCTTCAAACGCTTTTAAGTCCATCTCAATCTGAAGGATCCTTGGAAGGCAGCTTTCATTCATATCTATCACGCAGCATGTTTCGAAGGATACATCAAATATATCCTTTGTGTCCTCCCATCAACCATGACATCATATAATGATTTCATAAAATAAATATAAAGATTTTTATTATAAAGCATTTTTTCCTAAATTAATTTTTTAAATAGCATTTTTGTGTTGTGACCTTGGGGGCGAAAACTTTAATGAGATTTACTGAACGTGTCATTCTAGCATATAATGCTGAGGAGAAGTCTCGCATAGAAGTCTTTAGATGGACTGAACTAGGACGATACATCAATAATACCCCCTTGTGATCTTTTTAAAGCATTCACTTGTTTTGGAAAAGGCGGTTGCTATGAAGTGACTAAATGGGCCTATAGAGGTTGTCAGGGAGATTAAATCTCATCATGCCAAAGAGTTAAACTCATCTACTTAAACTCATCTAGCCTGCTTTAACAGCCTCATCGTGTTTATAATCACACTCTTGCAAACATAATGTTTTACTACGTGAAGACTGAAGGGGTTGTTCAAAGCTTAATGGTGGTGACGTTGAAATCAGTCATCCGTGATGTAGCTTGTTTATAGCATTTGTTGATCTTAATTTCTGCAATAATCTAAAAGCAAATGGACAGATCCTACTGGGTTTTTGTTGAGGCACCCAAAAAATAAAATAATGATAAATTAATAAATGTTCCACAAAAATGCGTCATAACTGCAGCAGTCTATTGTGAAGCACCCCATCTCATTTTGTTATCAAAGAAGAAAGTAAGTCATGGTTTTGGAACAACATAAGGGTGGAATAAATGATGACAATGTGGTTGAACAATTCCTTTACGTCAAAGCCAGAATGGTGTGTTAAAGGTACACTCCACAATCACTCACTCAAAACAATGAATGACAAAAAAAAGATTAACATTTCCACATTGGAGTTTGTTGTAGTAGCAGATATTGAATTGCACCTTTGATAGCGCATATGATGTTTGATATGTTTAGGAATGTTTATTGTCTGTTTGAGAATCATCAACTTGTATTAACAACTCTGATTCACGCAGACCTTGGGATTATATGTTGTACAAGAAAATAAAAGTCCTCAACCTTTGATCATTGTGTCTTTTAGATCTTGAGTTTTAAGCCAAACCTTCATTCAGTCATTAAAATTCAGCAATGAACTCACAAGGCAAGGGAGACAACACGAAAGAGTGTGTATGTTTGTTTTTGCATGCAAATGCATTGGCTCTATGCTGCCAAAGGCAGCAAGGTAAGTATCCTCTATAAATGTTATGAGAGTTTGCTTTTTCCACATGAAGTGCCTCCCTGATTGAATGATTGAAATAATGCCTTCATGCCCCCGAAAAATTCAAATTGATATTACCTAGTAACACATTTCAGCATTTGCACACACACACCACACATGTTGGGTTTCCATGTTTTATGGGGACATTCCATAGGCGTAATGGTTTTTATACTGTACAAACTGTATATTCTATTGCCCTAAAGCAACTCTACACCTAAACCTACCCCTTTCAGGAAACTTTGTGCATTTTTAGATTTTAAAAAATTTTCATTCTGTATGATTTATGAGCTTGTTTCTTCATTTGAACCAAAAAATGTCCCCACAAGGACAAGGATTTCAGATATTGACATTTTGTCCACACACACACACACACACACACACACACACACACACCCTACACTCTTCGGCCCAAAATTAATTCAAGAGGAACAGTGAATACAAACAGACATGATTATCATTTGTAAGTCAGTAGATACGGTGGAAATGTAGCCAGAGAAACATTTGATCTTGTTTAAATTAGGGTCGAATATGTGCGTCAGCTGCACAGCATGACAAATCTCTCAGAAATTACTGTCACAACATGTGGCACAACAATTTTCCTGAGCGCAAGGATCAAAAAGTGGACAGATTGTGTCTATATGTGCTTGTGTTATTGATGATGAGACTCACCTATAAATCCTGAGGAAGGAGGGTTGGGTTGAATGTTCTCCTTTGTGTTGCTTTGCACAATATCCCAGAGTTTCCAGATAAATGAAGGATGCAGGATATAAAAGGGCTGCTCAGGGAAATTCTTCCTGTGATTTGTGTATGGAGTAAACAGGTCAAAATCAGGTTGCTGGTACCACTGTGGGCAAACACAGTGAGAAAACAGGAACATTTTAGGTTGAACAGACAGGTCTTAGATTAAGCCCCCCTACCAAGAAAATTGCACAAGCAAAGTTTAACAGGGCTGAAGGCTGGGCTGAATGGTATGACTCTTCTGACAGATTGTCTATGATGTGTTACCTTATGCAAGTCAATGTTATAAGGAGCAGGATCCCAGGCTACCAAGGTGATGTTCTTATAGAGCAAACTGCTGCTGAAGTTGTGTTTGGGGTTTGCTAGAATCTGATAAAAGAGAAGAAAACATCTCGATTTAGTCCTTGCACACAGGGAATGAGTCAGAGAGTGAAGGTTTGTGTCTGGGTGCATTAATGCAAATAACTCTAACCTGAGAGTTCATGATTCGAATGGTTGTCTTGCTGCCCACATCCTTTTCATAGCCCTTGCAGGGTGCAGCATTGAAACGCAGCACTGCATCATGGGAATCTAGAATGGCAAAAAACAGCAGTCAATTAAAAGACCAGTCACGTTTTAAAGGGAGAACACATGTTGACCTTTTGTGACAATATGCTTGAATATTCTTTTGCATTATCATAGTTAAAACTTTGATTATACAGAAGAATATGCTTTTTCAGGTAAAAAAAAATTAAACCGTAAAATAATTATAAAACATACAAAATTGTCAAATCATTGTTTTGACCAAGAAATAGTTTAATAAATGATAGAAATGTATACATAAAAAAGGCTTAATTTGTATAATAATCTTGCCCTGACTTTTATGAAAAATACCTTATCCTGAGTCTGAGAAATATACCTCCATTATATAACTGACTCTGGACTTAAAGTATTGAACGATGATATTAATAATTTTTGTAAACAATATTCTATTTAGAGATTTTTGAGCTACACTGTATTGTTTTTTAGCTTATAAATAAAACAAACAAACAAAAAATACTACTTCAGTCTTTCTACATTACATTTTTACGTTCAGGTCAATGTTACTTGTCTTGATTGTAATTATAGTGAAAGTTCTATTAATTCTAGTAAAGTACTGAGTGACCATTGTAAAAGTGTATCCTACACCATTTTTTTTCAGTGCAGGTGTTAAAACCAACATTAAATAAGGCATTTTTGTCATTAGACATTTGACACAAAACCCTAGGTATTCAGTTATTGTTTGTTTTTCTATTGATTTGAAAAGTATTATTACTACTACTACTACTATTATTATTTAAAAAAGAACTTCAATAAATGAATCAGTCTGCAAAAATTATGGCCAAGCTAATATTATAAGATACTGCTCCCTCTAGTGTTGTAAGGCAAATGCTACCATAATAAACTCCTAATGGACAGGAGGTTAATGCACAGGTTTATTGGATTTGACCTCTGATAAATCCCTAGTAAACTAAGTAATTCCTTATTCATTGACCTGAATAATCAAATAATTTCTCCACGGTGCATTATGATGATCTTCCATCAATGTCTTTTTACATGCAAATCATTCAATCACCACTAGAAGGTAGCAAAAGACAATTCACTAACATCTAGCAACAGTAACCATTTTATCTAGACTCACTTCCCAAACATTTGCTTCATTTGTTAGCAATAAAAAATGTGAGTATAATCAAATAAACCTTTCAACTAAGAAATTTAGGAGTTTTGAATTAATAAATGTACAATACTTTGAGTTCACTACAAAAGCTACTGCTGTAAGTGTAATACATAAAATGTCCAGTTTTCAAAACTTTTCTAATAAAAGGTCCTGTAAGACTCCCATAAATAAACAAAAACATGCAAAGACACGGTTTGGCTTCCAGCAGCATTGCTTTCGTTCTTTCTGACAATGAAGCAGGGCCATGCTATTCAAGGGCTTCTAGAGGACTGGGAGAACTGCTCTAATGCTTATCTGACAGTTGGCTGTCAGCTGTGGTATTCATGTTCCAACACATTCAACAATTAGGCCTTGTGCATCAATGTCTCTATTCAAAAGCAGACCAAATCAAGGTCTAACAAGGAAAAAAAAAGAGTGGCAATGAATTGAGTGGAAGAAATGGAATGAGGGAATGAAAGTAAAAGCAAGAGAGACAGCAACCTTCAAAACAAGACAAGAAAGTGCCTGTTTGGAGACTAAAAAGTGTGAGAAAAACACAATTTTACACAAACAATTTTGTGTAACTGGACGCATTATGCACAGATTTTTTTTGAGCTAAGATTTTAAATTCAACTTCTAAAAACAAAAGAAATATTTTAACTTTAAATAATTTATATAATAGTTAATAAATAAATTCCATGATTGTAATTTCATAGGTAACGAACAATAAAATAAAATAAAACAATGCTGTCTTTATTATGTTAATTATTGCAAAAATGCATCAATGAATCAATGTGGGTCAGGTAGAATGACATGATCCTTCAGAAATCAGTCTAATTTGCTGATTTGGTGCTCAGTTATTATAAATTTATGATCAATACTATCAATTTTTATCAATTTAATGCATCCTTGCTGAATAGCTGTATTAATTTATTTTTTTCTTACTTAACCCAAACTTTTGAATGGTAGTGCATCACAGTTTCCACAAACAAATTATACATGAAAAACCTTTTCATTGTTTTCAACTATGATAACAGTAAGAAATGTTTCTTTAGAACCAAATCAGCATATTAGAATGATTTCTGAAGGAACACGTGAGACTGAAGATTGGAGAAATAGCTGCTTAAAAACTTTGGCATCACAGTCACTAAGTTACATTTTAAAATATATTACAATAGAAAACATTTAGCTTGTATTGTAATAATATTTCACAGTATTACTGTTTTTATCAAATAAAAGCAGCCTTGGTGAGCATAAGACTTCATTCAAAAAAATATATATAAAAATCTTATTCCAAACTTTTGACCACAATGCGCATATTATCCCTGTCCAACTCACCAATTTCACGTCCCAGTGATGAGTTCAGTATTGCCCCTGCTGAAGTCACCACAGCACATGTTGTGTACATCTGCTGCAATTTAGAAGAAGCCAGCTGTTTAAAACCTAGGTGAGCAAAGGGCTGTTCAGAGCCATCCAGAGTCCTGAGTTGGGCTTGCCGTTTCATCTGACACAGCATCTCCTCTCTACTTTTGTTTGCCTTTCGTTGGCCTTTGTAGAGAACATTATGCTTATTAGAGTGAACATGGTCCCTCAAGGCTTGCTGTAGTCGATGGCTTAGCATTTTGGAGGACACCTGACCCTTCCACAGACCACGAACCACCGACCAGTCATTGGAAAAATCACTGTAGTCCCTTTTAGGAGGCTTCCTTAAGTACTTCCTAGCCCTTGGACGACGTTCGCCAAAATTCCTGAAATAAAACTCTTCTCCAGCACGAGGAGGTTGAAACACTTGCCTGTGCTGGAAAGGACCCTTTCTGTCTGCATACAGATGCCAGCGGGAATTGTGGGATGCCATGATGGCCCGGGAACTATGCTGAACATAGGATGAGTGTTGAGATTCAGAGTTGAACGGGGTAATCCTATGGGGCTGGTTCACCTGGGAGTCAGTGAAGTAGGTAAAGACAACGAGGAAAAACAGCATCCAGAGCAGTAGGACCAGCAGCAGAAGTTTAGCCACCTGCTTCGTGACATTCTGTAAGCCCAGCAATAGAGAGTCCTGGACTCCCATCACCCTGTTCCACAACACTCACCCTGGAAGGAGACAGAAAAGTGTGACGCTTCATATGTACACTGTAAAAATTAGCAACCTACAAGAGACCCTAGTACAGCAAATGTATATATTTGTTCATTTCATTTTGTAGTTTTTATTTTGGAGTAATTTGAATGTTCAGCTCCAGAGATATTTGTGATCAGATGTCACTACTCTCTGACAGTCACTGCTCTGCTAAAAACAACAACAACAAAAAACACCAGCAAATGCTGGTTAGGTATGTTTTGAAGCATGACAGCTGGTTTAAGCTGGTCCTTAGTTGGTCATGAGCTGGTTTAAGCTGGTCATGTGCTGGTCCTAAGCAACTAGGTCCTGCTTAGGACCAGCTCATAACCAGCACAGGACCAGCTTAAACCAGCTCAAACCAGCTGCCATGCTTCAAAACATATCTAACCAGCATATGCTGTTGTTTTTCAATGAGGTTTGAAAGTTTGAAAAGCCAATCCAATTTGAAAAGTAGTATCTCTTGACACAGAGCTGAGTTAAGCAATCAAGAACTGTACATTTAAAGGTTAAGTACGCTGATTTTCAACCAGCTTTGTATTGTTACAATGTGGTTGCTAAAAGTAAATGAACAATTTGTATTATTTTTCTGTGTTACTTGCACCAAGATATCCCATTTATTTGCCAGCAAAATGCATCATCTTCTGGCAGAATTTTATAGCTGCAGGGCTTTTGAGTCATACTTTAACATTTCTGTATCCCTGCTGTCTGATCGAGCCCGGTGCACTATGGGTGTTGAAGTTTTCCTACCTCTTCTTTTTTATTTATTTTATTTAATTTTTTTACCACTTCCCTTTTGCTCCGTTGTCTCTAGTTGTGTAGCACAATTTTTTTTTTTTTTATAAATCACATTTCTACTGTATAGACAGCCAACCTTTATTAAAACCCCATCATTCCAGAAGTTAATTATGCCTTTAAGAGATTAATACAGCAAATGCATAATTTTTGTGCTCACAAAGATAGATGCAGTAGAACAAAATAAAAATTAATAAAAACTTTTGATAACCATGTTAAATGAAAAATACTTAGGATTTTTCTTGAGCCTAATGTTCTATAATGCAGAAATGTACTTTTTGTGCGTGTGCATTGGGCTTAGAAGGAACAGTGCCATTGACCCATTTTGTTTCTAATAACTTCATATAAAACAACTATTACTGAATTCATAAGGATCAGAACACAACCTTTTAATTTAACTTTACCTAATTATATTTTGTTCCCACAATACAAACTATGGGCATGCTAATAAAAATAATTGGGACTAGAAATACTCCCTATAGAGAGTAATAGAAAGAACCTCAGAGAGAGTGGAGAGAGCGCGACAGATCCAGAGTAACAAAAACAGTTAACATCTACAGTAAAAACAGGTTAAAGGGACCACGATAAAATTAAAGAAACATCCATATTAAAAGTTTAGACTGATCAATTATGTTTCATTCATTTTGAATTATGAAATAAATTCATCAGTGATGATCATATTTCTACTCATTCTCTTCTCTCACTGTTAACATTCAGTTCAGCAGTTTCATCCTATTTGAACCTTCTGCTTTATTTTGCTTCTTGCTGCTTGATTCTGCTTCAAAGAGACTCTCTCTCCCTGCTTAAATTATCATATATTTTAAATAAAGGATCATTTAAATATATATATATATATATATATATATATATATATACCCACTTCCTTTTGCTCCTTGTGAGTCTTAATGTCTGCTGATTTAAATCTTGTGGGATTTCGTCAAAGTCCAGAGTTGATTGATTTTTTTCTCTCTATACTTTACATGGATTTTCTGTCAAATCACACCCCTTTCATTCTCAGAGAAATCTGCTTCACACAATGAAGGAATCAATTTGATGTGCTGAAAATTGCTCTTACAGTATGTGGGCAAATTACTCTTGTTCACAGTTTATTCAAAGCAGAGTTCAAGAAGAACCCTGCAATACACAGAGCAGAGTAAACTGGCCATCTTTATAACAGTGAGACATCCAAGCATCTTCAGAATACCAGTGTCAATACCTTTAAGTATTTTTATGTTCTAAGCACTTCATCAGTGGATGTTTTTGAGAGCCTAATACTCTGTAGCGTGTATAAAAATCAGTTTTCACTGACCTTGATGCACCAAGAGATTTTGCATAATTAACCTGTCCTGTGCTCATCCTAGTGTTGTCACCGAGATAACAAGCACAATAGCTCTCACTAATTCACAAAAGCATAAATAACAGAGGTCAAATAACAGTCTAGTCAGTGCAGTTGCAATCTCCAACTTCCACATTTATGTACACATACTGTGTGTGTATACAGGCGCTGGTTCGCAGTAGGAACTGGATGCCTGCAGTTCTGGGTCAGTTCTAGTTTTAATTGCAGCTATTTCTTAGAACTGACTGCCAGACACTGCTATCTGCTTTCACACTGCAGGAGACCTGACCATCATTACACACAAAACAACTAACCACAGAGAAGAGATAAGGCTGCAGACAACTATCGATGATAATGGTAACACTTTATAACAAGGTGTCATTTATTAACATTAGTTAATGTATTAACTAACATGAACAAACAATGAACAATGCATTTATTTCACTATTTATTAATCTTTGTTAATGAAAATACAGTTGTTCTTTGTTTATTCATGTTAGTTCACAGTGAATTAACTAATGTTAAACACAACTTGTGATTTTAATAATGCATTAGTAAATGCTGAAATTAACATTAACTAAGATTACTAAATGCTGTAGAAGTATTGTTCATTCTTAGTTCATGTTTACTAATGTTGTTAACTAATGAACCTTATTGTAAAGTGTTACCATGATAATATTTTGAAGAATGTTATAATTTTATTTTCAGAGGCTTAATTTAGATACTCAATTTGGGGAAGGTAAGTTAAATGTAGTTTTTAAACATCCTGGATGTCAATATTTTCAGAAAATAACAGCTTAAACATCATGTATCATGAAATATAGCTCTGAAGTTACATGAATAACCTTTATGATACTTCAAATATCTTGACAGGCTCATTTTTCAAAATGATTATTTTGTCATATAATGATTGCTAAACAGTGGCTTGTACATACACACAAAACCTTTCTAAGATACAGAAAGACACAGCTCTAATCGCCCAGACCAGAAAGACAGGTTTCATCTAACAGTGTTAAATAATAAAAGGGTGAAAGGTTACCCATATGCCAGGTATACTTGCCTGGGGTCAAAGTCTCTTTTTATTACTGAAAGGAGTAATAACAGTGGTTTTAAATGATAGAGGAAATCAGGGGTTTTACTGAAGCTATTATTCTAACTACCATATGCTATATGTATAGTGTGTTATCTTTATTGTCACAAAGGTCAGAAATGAACCAGGGCTTGGGGCAAAAATACTTTAGATGATGGATTGCTATTATGGTATTGAGGGAAGTTTGGTTAGGTTAGAATTATCTGTCAATGAGATACAGTGTATTTATAGCAGGGGGCACTAAGGGGCATTAGTAAAAAAAGAAATAAGCAGAGTACACCAGCGTAACCAAAAGGAGCATTAACCAACACAATATCATGGCAATTCGTAACTCGTTTTTATGCTTTGGCACATTCGAGGCTAATTCATATTAAATCCTACAGTCTGATTAGTATGTTTTGTTTTGGATTTGTTTTTGTTTTGTATGGACTGCTCACACCTCAGTGAAGTTTATGTTGAGGGGTGAGGTTAGGGACGGGTCTTTATGCTAGTTTTTATTATTATTCCTATAATAATCAAATCATATGAAATCACCACATGGTAAAAATAGATACAGTATGTTGTCTTAGGAGATCAGTTTGCACAAAGGACATACTATATTAGGCTTCAAGTATATAAAAAAATACATATCAATATCAATAACATTAACAAGAGTGAATACCACTATAAACTGTAATGTACTGTTGTTTTACACAACACAACTGCTTTTATGTCCTTTTTAAGCTTTAAAGCTTCGATCCCTGTGCATTGTAATTGCACGCAAAATAGCAGCCAGCACGTTTTTCTTCTACACAATAAAGAAAGTGATGCAGGTTTAAAACAACATGAGGGTAAATAAATTATTAATTGTAATTTTTTGATAATCAATTCTTTTATGGATGTGGGTTGCAGGGTTTAGTCCACGGTTCAGCTTCTGAAAAAGATAGCTGTACTTGCTAAGGCAACAAGTTTATAATTCTTCTAAATTGTTTGAAATTCTAGTTAGCCATGCAGAAAATGCATTCAGTCAAATGTTCTAGCTAGGAGAAAGTGGCAATAAAGTTAAGCTTCCTAGCAGCATGGGTGTGGTGTAACCTAGTGTGAGAGATCTGAACTAGTAACCACGTTTAAACCATATCATCCAAGTGGATGCTGCACACTGGTGGTGGTTGAGGAGAGACCCCCCCCCCCCCACATGATTGTAAAGCGCTTTGGGTGTACAGCAATACACAAGAAAGTGCTATATAAATGCATCATTCATTCATTCATTCATTCATGCTACAAAAAGATACAAACACTTTCATGCTTAGTAAGGCTTAAAGTGTGGGAGTCAGGTGCACAATTCCAGCTTTGCGCTGGCAAAAACCACAAGGAGAAGAGCCAGTGCAATGGCATCACCACAAATATGCAAATTCTTTATTCTCTTTTGCATCAAGTATACAAATAAGTTTAGAAAAAGTACCCGAGTATCTACCTGGTGTTGAGTGCCTTGCTCAAGGGCACAAGGTAAAGAATTAATCTCATGTACCTCTCCTGTCACACCATGGGATTTAATCTGCAAGCTTTCTGTTTTGAAGACGAGATCCTTAACCATTAGACTACGGTACCACCATCACAAATTATAGGATATAAATAATTTCACCTGCTCTCTCTTAGTCCTTCCTACTTGGCCTGTGCCCAATACCACTGAGAGAAACAAACGCCTACGCCAGCAAAGGCAATCCACTGTGGAGGAGAATTTTAAATCAGCAAAGCTTTTAAACACACCTGTAAACCTGCCAAGAAAAAAAAAAAGAAGAAGAAAAGCTTTTCTCAATCCAAACAGAAGGTTTGTGTGTGACAGATCTTTGCCAAAAGAAAAATTAACAAATGGAGACAGAATAAGGAACAAATGAGGAACAAATAAACAGCTAATAAAGAGGTGTAAAAAAGGGAAAAAATGTTGCTGACTGATATTATTATATTGTCATAATGGATGCATGGTCTGACGTGTTGTTCTTCTTTTTCCAAATGTTACTTCTTTCTTTTTCTGCACCCAGTCAACTGATCCGATGGTCTGTCTAAAACCAGGGTAGAATACTAAACCTATATGCACTCTTGCCGAGTACAATCTGCCAGCATCTGGCCAGTCATTCTCAACTCTTGTGTGAGACACCAAATGCAGGTTGTACTCAAATCTCTGCAAAAAGACTGCATAAGAATCATAAACAAAGCAATACATTTCCCAGTTATGATATTTATTCAGTCTTATTTACAGATAGATGGTTTATTTAATCTATTATATATAAAAATAAAAAAATAAATATTCACAGATCCACTACAGTCAGTGTACTTTTCAGCAGCCAGATTTGCAGAATGCAATTTCTCTATAAAAAGCAGAGCACAAATAGGATGCAAACATAAGCTGGTTGATTAATGTCAGTATGTAATGGCTAATGGTGGTAGTGTGCTATCTAGGACAGATGTAGAGACAGATGCCCTGCTGTATGTATAATAAAACAATCAAAGGCTACATACCGCTGAATATGTTCTCTTTGATATGTCTAATCATTTAAATTGAATTGTTTGAGAAGTGGGTGACAGTTCCTTTGAACATGTTCATGGTGGTAGGATACTATTTTAAAATGCATTCTCAACTGATTTAATCTATAAGGAAGAAAGTTATTCAAACAGACTGCAGGTCCTCAACATAACTGAAACGCTACATAAATCGATTACCCAAATATTTAATTACAATGACAATGTGAAAGTAGGCTATATTTGAGTTCTCAAATGTACAAATACACATTCGAACGAAAACTACTAACTAGTCTCATTTAAAAAGCATATAGGCCTATGACATAGAATCATCTTACAAAGTGCAAATACATTTCTGAATACAGTATTGTGGCATACAAAAAAATCTACAGTTAAAAATCTGTTTACGAGTAGTGTGTACTTACTGCAGCGGTAGACAGTTCGCGTTGCGCGGCTGCATTCAACCTCTCGCGCCCGCTCCGTTCAGCATGCGCGTGTAATAAACAAAATAAACAATAACAAACGTCCACGCGTGAACATTCACTACATTAAAACATGAATCCATTGCCGTTTCCTCGCCAGAGGACTAGACCCGAGTTTTTTCTCTCTGTCATTGCTTTCATCTTTGTCAGTTTCGCTATTGCCTACGCAGGATGCTATTGTCTCAAGTCACGCTCTACTTCAGCTCTCAAAACTCTGGGACGAGATCTAATGAGTGCAGGCAACGAAAGAGAGAAGACTAGCCAGATTCGCCCGCCCTCAGTGTGTTTTCCCACGCCATTTCTATTGAACAGAATGTAGACTCTCCAGTGTTACAGTGCGCGATGTCTCTGACAGTGTCCGGTCGGATGCTCACTGGGATTGTTCAATGCATTAGGCTAATTATGCATTCACATTCACTGAGGGAACGACACAGACTTAATATTTAAGAACTAATATTTCTTTTCTTTTCTTTTCTTTTCTTTTCTTTTCTTTGCAGTGTGCACACTGTAAATTGTTTATAATTTAAAAATAATCAAATATAAAATAATCTATTGTTTATAATCTAAAGCTTGTTTCCTCAAGTAGACTCCAAAAATGTCCCCAAAGGTCAAAATATATATAAAATGTTGACCTTGTGGGTACATTTTTTTTAAGTTGGTCCCCATAATGTACTCTCTCTCTCTCTCTCACACACACACACACACACACACACACACACACACACACTTTTTTCCCTTAAAGTAGACAGCTAAAATAAACATTGCAGAACTGTTCAAGCACAATCAGTTTGTATGGACATCATATGTGGACAGCCTTTTCCAATTCCACCCATAAATTCTCAGTTTAACTGAGATCTGGAGCCAGAGTCACAAAAAAACATATTGAGAAAAAAACTTTAAGTTCTTTGTAAGTTCGCAAGAATGTTCCTGAATCAAATATTTAGTCAGAAAGTGAAAAACCTTTAGGGCATGCCGCAGGAGGTAGAGACAATGATGTATTTATACTACAATCACCTGAAACTACATTGATCTCCCTTTGACTATTATTTGACTTCAAAAGCCAATTTTAAAGGGTTAGTTCACCCCAAAATGAAAATGATGTCATTAATTACTCACCCTCATGTCGTTCCAAACCCATAAGACCTTCGTTCATCTTCGGAACACAAATTAAGATATTTTTGATGAAATCAGAGAGCTATCTGATCCTGCATAGACTGCAATTCAACTGAAATGTTCCCAGAAACGTAGTAAATACATCAGTAAAACAGTCCATGTGACATCAGTGGCTCAACTTCAGTTTTGCGATGCTACGAGAATACTTTTTTTTTTGCGCAAAGAAAACAAAAATAACAATTTACTCAACCATTCTTCTCCCCCGAGTTACATCGTCTGCCATTTTCCCCCGCCGATTTTAAATTTTTTAAAATTAAATTAAATTAAATTTTAAATTTTAGATTTTTTAAATTTTATCCGATGCAAGATATATAATAATAGGTAAGCATTGGTCTCTATTTATGGTCCGAATGAGACAGACAGTGCATTCCTTACACAGATTTCCAAAACTCTACTTGAGGAGATTGATTGCCCTCTAGTGGTGGGTGGTGATTTTAATGCTGTCATAAATCCTGCTTTAGATAAATCTCAATCTGATACAACAGCCAATCCATCCTCTAAATTACTGAATAAATTTATCACTGAGCTCAACTTAATCGATCTTTGGAGAATTCAGAACACTAAAGCTAAGGACTTCACTTTTTTTTCTAATAGACACAAGACTTTCTCTAGGATAGACTACATATTTCTCAGCCCATCTTTAATTTCGTCTAATTCCTCCATCTCTATATTACCAATTTTATTATCTGATCATTCTGCTGTGTTGTGCAGTGTTCCTCTTTCCGATGTGAAAGCCAAGTCCCCTAGATGGCGCTTTAACATATCATTATTAAGTAATCAGACTTTTATTACTTCTCTAAAAGAATATATTAAGGAATTTCTGGAAATGAATATGCCCTCTGATGTGGATCCTCAAATACTGTGGGAAACGACTAAGTGTGCTATATGAGGTTTCTGTATATCTTTCTCTTCTACTCTTGCCAAAGCGAAAACTCACCAGTTTACACAATTAGAAAATAAAATCCAATCATTACAAAATCTACAAAAACAACAATTTACTGAGCAACAGGCTACACAGCTGTCCTCTTATATGATTTACTTTCACACTCAAAGGCGGAATTTATTTTACATAGGACTAGGCAAAAATATTATTTTGAATCAGAGAGACCTAGTCATTTATTGGCCCTTAGGTTGAAAGAAGGCATATATTAGTGCAATAAAATCATCGGATGATCAGGTCACCACGAATCCTGTGGCAATTAATGACATATTTAAAGGTTTTTACACAAATCTGTAAAAAGCCGAAACAGATTTTGATGAACCAATTTCTAAGCAGTATTTAGATAAATTAGAACTGCCTTGGATCTCACAGATGGATAAAGAATCTTTGGAGGCCCCATTAAGTTTGGAGGAACTCCACGTCTCTCTAAAAAGCCTTCAAAAGGGCAAATCGCCGGGTCTAGATGGTCTCCCCCCTGAATTATATTTAGAAATTTGGGATTTGGTAGGGATACTTATGCTTAACTCATTTAATTTTGCAATTGAACATGGGGTATTTCATAGAGATCAAAAAACATCACTTATTTCATTACTTCTTAAAAAAGGGAAAGATCCATTAGATTGTTCCAGCTACAGACCGATTTCGCTTATCCCATGTGATCTAAAAATCTGTTAAAGTTTTTGCTTCTCGTATGGAGAAGGTAATTCATAGTCTGATCAAGGAGGACCAAACTGGTTTCATCAAGGGGCGCAATGCATCTGACAATATGCGTCGACTCCTTCATATTCTTGACTTTGCGGACTCCCACCCAACCCCTTGTGCGGTCTTTTCACTTGATGCAGAAAAAGCCTTTGACAGGCTAGAGTGGAATTATATGTGGGCAGTTCTGCAATGTTTCGGCTTCGGTGAACACTTAATTTCTACGATTAAGACATTATACCACTCACTTGCAGCATCAGTCATAACTGGTAATATTATTTCCCCCGCATTCCCTTTACAGCGGGGAACGAGGCAGGGGTGTCCGCTTTCCCCCTTATTGTTTTGTCTATCTCTTGAACCCTTAGCACAAGCCATCAGGAAATCTGAAGTATCGATTAAGATTCATGATCATAATCATAGTATTTCATTATACGCTGATGATATTATTCTATATTTAGACCACTTTGATGTTTCAGTCTCTAGTATAATTAAGGAATTTGATAATTTTAGTAGCCTATCAGGATATAAAATAAATTGGAGCAAATCTGCTTTAATGCCAATTAACAATGTTAAGGTTAATTCTTCTATTCCCTCTTTTATCCCTATTAAGGAATCTTTCATTTATTTGGGCATTACCATATATAAAAACATTCATAAGATTGCCAGAGACAATTTTAATAACATTTTAGTTAAGGTCAAAAATGGCATTCAAAGATGGAAGAATCTTAAAGTCTCTCTCCAAGGAAGGATCTCCACTGTTAAGATGAATTTGTTACCTCGATTTAATTTTTTTTCTCTATGCTACCACTTTCTCCCCCTCCAGGTTACTTTAAGGAGATCAACTCCATAATTTCTAAGTTTATCTGGAATGATAAATGTCCCAGAATTAAATTTACCACATTACAACATCCTAATAGCGCAGGAGGACTGGCTGTACCAAATTTTGAATTATATTATTGGTCGTTCCAGCTTAAGGCTCTTCATAATTGGGTTGATCCTCAATCTACAGTTTCATGGAGGGTGATTGAAGCTGACAAGGTTAAACCAAATAGACTTCATGATATTTTATTTACTGGCACAGGAAAAAAAGGGGATAATTATAAATTTGGTCCGGTTGTGGCTAACTCTATTAAAATCTGGTAAACGGTTGAACGTCAGATAGGTGGACCCTTCAAATTTTGTAACAGTACTCCTTTATGGCACAATTTTAATTTTGTATGCGGAAATCGTCCATTTGTCTAACCCTCTTGGTCGTCTTTAAGTGTAAACACGTGCGGTGATATATATGATAACCAGGGCCTCTGTTCATTTCAGACATTAAGAACCAAATTTTGTCTACCAGCATCCGCATATTTTGTCTTTCTTCAATTACGTTCTGCTCTCAAAGCGTATGGCGTTCCGTGGGCATCTTCTATTTCCTCTCATCCTATGATGAGTAAAATTAATTAAAAATTAATTAATTAATTAAAAATTAATTAATTAATTAAAAATTTAATTAATTAATTAATTGACCAGCAGACTGGATTTCACCATCTGCTGGTCGGCCATCTGTTTCCTTAATATATAATAAAATTATTGATTGCATTTCAAAACCTCTTTCTATTAAATCTATTTGGAATAGGGAATTATCTGACCTTAATTTATCTGTCGACTGGGAGAGAGTGTGGTCTAATCTCAGTTTAACATCTAAAAATCTGGCTCATTGTCTTATTCACTTCAAAGTCATTCATAGAGCATACATAACTCCTTACAAAATATTTAAAATGAAACTACAGTCAAATTTGAACTGCCATATATGTAACACTACATCATCAGGCACTTTTCTGCATATGTTTTGGGAATGTCCTGTCGTCATCAGTTTATGGACACATGTAAATCTGGTTTTGTCATCATTACTGCGAATTGATTGGTCTGTTAACCCAAGTTTGTGTCTTCTTAATGATGATTCTGGTCTCTGTATTAGCTCAATGCAAAAGAGAATGTTGTTTGCTGGTTTTACAGCTGCGAAGAAGACAATAGGCCTAATACAGAACTGGTTTACACCACACATGTGTGGAAAAACATATTGGATCCGTAGCCTCCTGCAAATAGTGACTTGTGAATGTGCAACGGCGCGAGTCGGTGGGGCCAGGCCTTCGACCGTTGATGCTTGGCAGTGTTTTTTGTTTGATATACGTGATTATATAAAGGAGTGACTTTTGTGTTTTTATTGTCCTTCCCTCTCTCCCTCCCTTTTGACTGGACTTTGAGATGTTGAGTATGTGTCTGTTGTTGTTTTTTTGTTATATTTTGAATGCTGTGTTGTGTTATGTGTGAAAAAAATAAAAAAATGTTGATAACAAAAAACAAAATCATAAATCACAAAGATGCCTATCTCTATTTTGCAATCTTGCAAACTGGTTTATCAAATCTGCTTCAGGGCTTTGCAAGATAGACTTACCATAACTATTGACATAATAGCAGAGTTCTTATCCTTGTGTGAGATACGTCTTATACGCAATGTTGGGAAACTGATTTCAAACATCTGATTTGGTTTCCCATTAACTTCCCCCAGTAAACTACGTCTTAAATCTATATTTATGGCATTTATATCAAAACTTTTTTTCTGTATTTATTCATTTATTTTTACTTCCAGGTCAACTAAATGCTTTATTTTATTTATTTTTATTTATTTTAAGGTTCATACACAAACAATTTGTTGCTATTCTTAAACTTTTTAAAGAGGCAGAAGACAATGACAAAAACTCCTCTTTTATTGGAGAAGGGATTGTATTGGCAGCATTAGCTAAAAAATAATGCATGGATGGAATAGTATATGTCATCTGGACACCAGCATTTAACATTACATTCCACCAAGTGAAGTGAAAAGCTGTATGGATTTAGAACAAATACATCATTAGCCATTTTAACTTTAAACCATCACTTCTGGCCAAAATACGTACATTTTCAGCTAATTAAAATTTTGGGGTTGAACTATTAGTTTAAATTAAGCTACAACATTCTCCACACTTTGCAATGGAATTTGATGGTGCATGTTTCCGCTGCCTCCAACAAAGATTCAAGGCAAGGCAAGGCAAGGCAAGTTTATTTATGGCAAGTTTATTTATATAGCACATTTCATACACAGTGGTAATTCAAAGTGCTTTACATAAAAGAAAGTGAAATAGTCATTCACAGCAATAAAAACAAGGAATTAAAAATAATAAAAACAAGGAATTTTAAAATGTTATAGAAATTGATTTAAAATGAATTTTAAAACAGTTAAATAGAAAATGATTATACATAAAATACAGTGCAGTCAGTTCGGACGTAGCACAGTGCTCATTCAAAAAATGCACAGCTAAACAGATGAGTTTTCAGTCTGGATTTAAATGTGCCTAATGTTTTAGCACATCTGATCTCTTCTGGAAGCTGGTTCCAACTGCGGGCGGCATAATAGCTAAAAGCGGACTCCCCTTGTTTTGTGTGAACTCTTGGTATTTCTAACTGACTCGATCCTAATGATCTGAGTGGTCTGTTAGGTTTATATTCAGTGAGCATATCTGCAATGTATTTAGGTCCTAGGCCATTGAGTGACTTATAAACGAGTAAAAGTACTTTAAAATCAATCCTAAATGTAACTGGAAGCCAGTGTAAGGACCTGAGGACTGGTGTGATATGCTCAGATTTTCTGGTTCTAGTCAGAATCCTGGCAGCAGCGTTCTGGATGAGCTGCAGCTGTCTAATGGTCTTCTTTGGAAGGCCGGTGAGGAGACCATTACAATAATCCACCCTGCTGGTGATAAAGGCATGAACAAGTTTCTCCAAGTCGTGACTGGAAACAAAACATCTAATTCTTGCAATGTTTTTGAGATGATAGTATGCTGATTTAGTTACTGCTTTGACATGACTACTGAAGCTAAGGTCTGTCTCCAGAATCACCCCAAGATTTCTGACTTGATTTTTAGTTGTTTGACCCCTAGAGTCAAGGTATGCATTCACCTTGAGAACTTCATCTTTGTTTCCAAATGCAATGACTTCAGTTTTCTCCTTGTTTAGCTGAAGAAAGTTTTGGCACATCCAACTGTTAATTTCATCAATGCATTGGCAGAGGGAGTCAATGGGGCTATAGTCATTTGGAGATAAGGCCAGGTAGATCTGGGTATCATCAGCATAGCTGTGATAGGCAATTTGGCTTTTCCTCATTATCTGACTTAGTGGGAGCATATACAGGCTAAACAAGAGCGGTGCAAGAATTGAGCCTTGTGGGACTCCGCATGTCATGGACGTCCACTTAGACTTATGCTCTCCTATACTCACATAATAACCTCTCCCTTCTAAGTATGACCTGAACCATTTGAGTGCCAACCCAGAAAGCCCGACCCAGTTTTCCAGTCTCTCTAGAAGTATGTTATGATCGACAGTGTCAAACGCAGCACTAAGATCTAGTAGTACCAGCACTGATATTTTGCCAGAATCAGAATTAAAGCGAATATCATTTATTATCTTAATGAGTGCTGTCTCTGTGCTGTGATGCACACGGAAACCAGATTGAAAATTATCCAGGTATTCATTTGAGTTTAAGTAGTTGTTCAGCTGATTAAAAACTATCTTTTCAATAATCTTACCTATGAAAGGAAGATTTGATATTGGTCTATAGTTGCTCAACATGGTGCTATCAAGATTGCGCTTTTTCAGAAGGGGCTTAACAACTGCAGTTTTCAGGGAGTTTGGAAAAGTCCCAGAAAGAAGTGAGGTGTTCACCACTTCTAAGAGATCTACTTCCAAACAGTTAAGCACACTTTTGAAAAAAGATGTAGGAAGTGTGTCGAGATAGCAGGTTGACGATTTAAGATGCTGTACTATTTCTTCCAAAATTTTGCTATCAATTGTTTCAAAAACAGACATAGTCACTTCTTTTTGAGATTGCGGTCGAATCTGTGTGACCTCTGTATTACAGGAAGATGTGCCAATCTCCTTTCTGATATTACTGATCTTCTCTGAAAAGAAGGAAGCAAACTCATTGCATTTGCTGTCGGAGAGCATTTCACTAGGAATCTGACTTGGGGGGTTTGTCAGTCTCTCAACTGTAGCAAAAAGAGTACGAGTGTTGTTTAAGTTACTGTTTATAAGGTTTGAGAAGAAGGTCTGTCTAGCTGTGGCTAGTTCCACATTGAAAGCATGAAGGCTGTCTTTATAGATGCTATAGTGAATTTCAAGTTTCGTCTTCCGCCACATCCGCTCAGCTTTTCTGCATTGCCTTTTCATACTCTGAACTGCTGTTGATTTTCTCCAAAATGATTTTTGTCTGCCTGTCTTCTTGCTGACCTTTATCGGAGCTATATCATCAATAACATTCTTAACTTTTGAGTTAAATGAATCCAGGAGAAGATCAACAGAGTCTGCAGAAATGCTTGGTGTTGAAGATATAGCCTCCATAAATAGCACACTAGTGTTCTCATTAATGCATCTCTTTCTGACAGAGACAGATCTAGATTCAGTGGTGACAGAGATCAGTATATCAAAGAAAATACAGAAGTGATCAGACAGTGCTACATCCTTAATAACAATGGATGAAATGTTTAGACCTCTACTGATGAGTAAATCTAGAGTGTGTCCACGATTGTGTGTGGGTCCATGCACATGCTGAATCAGGTCAAAAGTGTTTAAAACAGTTATAATTTCTTTTGTAGTTTTGATTTCAGCATTATCTATATGAATATTAAAATCCCCTGCAATAGCAAAACAGTCAAACTCTGAGGAAATCATTGATAACAGTTCTGTGAACTCTTCAACAAAGGCTGGAGAGTATTTTGGAGGCCTGTAAATGATGATAAACAGAATGCGTGCCCCACGCATTCTGTTACATACCTTTCAGCACAATACCTAGATATTCAAAAGACAAGTACTGACCAAATGACACTTGCTTGCATTGATAAACATCTTTAAAAATAGCAGCTACACCTCCACCTCTCCTAACAGTCCTGCAGACACTTATAAAATTAAAGTTAGGAGGGGCTGTTTCATTTAGGACTGTTGCACTGCAGCTGTCTTCAAGCCATGTTTCATTTAGAAACATAAAATCCAGGTTGTTTGTGGTTATTAAATCATTGATCACAAATGATTTATTTTTTAGTGAGCGAATGTTTAAAAATGCTAACTTGATGGAATTACATTTTGTCTCTACAGCAATCTTAGATTGATGCATTACAGGCCGCAGATTAGATGGGTCAGCCGTACGGCTTGAGAAGGCCTTAGACTTTCTATCACATGATAAAACAGAAATAGAGAAGGCTACAGGCATACTGGGTTCCCGCTTGTTTTGTAAACATTTGTGAATGTTGCTGCTAATATAGCGGGGACCCGACACATATCACTGAGAGGACATTCAGGACATTAGTTAAACATCTCATGGTTTTCTGGTTACATAGTGTGTGTGTGTGTGTGTGTGTGTGTGTGTGTGTGTGTGTGTGTGTGTGTGTGTGTGTGTGTGTGTGTGTGTGTGTGTGTGTGTGTGTGTGTGTGTGTGTGTGTGTGTGTGTGTGTGTGTGTGTGAGAGATGAGGAAGACTTGTATTTCGCTTATTCAGTACTCAAATTGTAAATCCATTTATGCAATACAGTGGAATACTGCAATAAGTTTAACTTTTGTTGCTTTTGCTCATTGCTTTTGTAAAATGGTTAGCATGTGCTTACCCCACCCATTAAGGCAACATTCAAAACAAAATATGACATTTTGAAACAATTTCTTTGGTGCAGTAAAACTGTTAGCAGACTGATGTAATGAGGTCATGCTGTAGGTGTATATTTCTAGAGAAAATTATGCTTTGAATGCAGCTTAAATCAAGCACTGTAACAATTTATTTTTTTGTATAATAATAATATTCTCACAATAATATTTAATAAAAAATCATCCAGACAATATTTCAGCATTTACGGATGAAAAATGGGTGATTGACTCTTCCGTGAGGAGTAACTTATGTTCCAAAATGTGATTGGTTCTTTTAATCGTCTTTTTCAGTCGCATCTGCTAACCACAGAGGTTGACAGAGAGCCCATAATTCTGTAGTGCTTCAATTATTACAAACAAACAAAAAGATTTTTAATGCTCTTTAAAATGTTATGCATTTTTGAAAAAGTTTTTTTTTTCTTCACAATGCTGAATGATGTTTTATTCACAATACTGTAAGACATATTACTATAATGATATTTAACACGTCTGTAATATTGCTGCAGATAGAAGGAGGATCTTTAGGAGTTAATTTGTTAATGCTTTTACACTTTTAAATGATCCTTTTAATGATCAATGGTTGAAGGGTGTTAAATAATATCACCTCATTGTACCATTTTTGAAAATGCTTATTGTGTTCATAGAGCGAAACTTTTGCTGATTGTTTACGGTGTAAAGGGAAGTTACTCCCATAATTTGCGCAAAGCATCATGGGGCATAGAAAAAAAAAGCTGGATAGGCTACTAGTTGTGTCAGGCTTGTGGTGTGTTATGTCTTGTGTTTTGTTCCCCATGTGCTCCCTTATGCCCATACTTAGTCCTTCATGTTTCCTGTTCTCATTTAGTTCATTAGTCTTCAGCTGTGTTTAATTAATTATCTACTGTAGTAGTTTACCCGAGAGTTCTTAAGCCCTGTGTTTCCCTGTCTTTAGTGTCCGGTGTTATATGTCATTTTGTGTGCTCCGTGTCTCCTTTGTTCCCTGCACTCTCGGAAATAAAGGTACAAAAGCTGTCACTGGGGCGGTACCTTTTCAAAAGGTACATGTTTGTACCTAAAGGGTCCATTTTGGTACCTTAAAGGTACATAAAGTGTACATATTTGAACCTAATAGGTACAAAAGTGTACCTTTTGAAAAGGTACCACCCCAGTGACAGCTTTTGTACCTTTAATTCTGAGAGTGTGTGTTCCAGCGATTGTATCATTAAAAGACTGTTTGTTGAAGAATTCCTCGTCTCCTCGTTCCCTTGCTCCAGCGTATCGTGACAAGTTGGAACTGGGCTGTTGTCATGACAACTTGAAATGATGGACGTATATCTATGCATGTGCACTGGCCCAGTGCGATAGTAATCTAGTCTATGATCTAAATCAACCTGTCTTTATTTAGATTGTCTTTTTCCCCCAGAATCACAGTCCCTGCATGTTCAGTAAACCTATGAACACAGAACATTACTTCCTCTAAAATATTCTTTGTTCTGTAGTCCATTCTGACAGAAATTGTTGGATACATGAAATTGTTAGGTGTTTGAATTCCAATATGTTGGTTACACCTACTCCCAACCATATATATATATATATATTTAGTGTACTCTTATATGATCTGCTTTAAATTTAGAATTTTTCTGTTGCATGGCAAGCATGCACAGATGAACTGAGTAAACTTTGATTTCAAACTTTGATTTCATTTTAAATACATGTTGTGACAGACAGTATTACAATTACTCAATCTTAACCGTCAGTTACAGTATAAAGAATATGGTGAATGCAATAAGCAGAATCTGATGTCTTGATATTTTTTCAGAATCCACTGCACCAGAGGGTAGTAGTAATGACTGTGTATTTATCAAAGGCAGTGTCTATTCACAGTTAAACAGTGGGTGTGTTACATTTGCTGTTTTTATTTCTCTTAGTCTTTACGTTCTTTGGTGTGTCAGTTTTTAATACTTGATCTTACTAAGTAAAAGTTCATAAGCCTGAATGTCTGAATTTTTCATGCTTCATTCATAAGGGTATATATATATATATTAGTGCTGTCAAACGATTAATCATGATTAATCGCATCCAAAATAAAATATAGATTTGTGTTCTGTGTATATTTATTAGGTATATATAAACAAACACAAATACAGTATATATTTTGAAAATATTTACATATATTTACATGTCTATATTTATATTCATATAATTTATATTATAAATAAATACATTTAATATATAAAAATAACACATTTCTACAAATATATACATGCATGTGTGTGTATTTATATATGCATAATAAATATACACAGTACACATACATATATTATGTAAACATAAACTTTTATTTTATTTTTTTATTTTAACTTTTATTACAATTAATCGCGATTAATCATTTGACAGCACTAATATATATATATATACATACATATACATACATACATATATATTAGTGCTGGGCAACAATATTCTTTTTTAATCACGATTAATCGCATTGTTATGCACTAAATTCAATAATGAATTCAAAATGTATTATGCACTTGGAAAACTGTGTTTACCTTGGTATAGTTGAATAATAAGAGTTATGTACATGGAAATGACATACAGTGAGCCTCAAACACCATTGTTTCCTCCTTCTTATGTAAATCTCGTGAATAAAAAAGACCACTGAAAAATAGGCGAATCAGAACATAACACCGACTGTGTCGGGATCACTAATAGTTACGCCCCCAACAATTGCATATACCCGCCCATGTTCTAGGCCAGACGGCAGCCGAATCATCAGAAGTTCTGCCGGTATTGTGAAGAAACAAGCGAGGACAACAGCGAAAATAAGCGTTCTAATAAAATAACGTGAGCCACTAAAGGGACATGGTTAGCTGCTAGCGGTTGCCTGTTACATTGCAGTACATAAGATTTCATATACGGAGTAAGGAGAGATGAGGATGATGCCGAATGATTTACAGATCCTGAGCACCACTGACAAGCATCTGATCTTGTAAAATGTGTGGTAAGTACTGCCGCTCCATAGTATAAACAGAGTGCCGATCGCGAATATCGAAAGCGAAAGTGAAAGTAAAAGTTGATCGTGCATTTGATTTTTAGCAGTTTCAGTGCCACGCATATTAATAGCGGCTCCTTGATGCCCGCATTTTATATACAGTATAATTACCCAACGATATAGCTGCGCGAGAAAGTATTGAAATATATATTTTCCCTGTGTTTCCTTCCTGTGAGCTAATGAAATGAGCAGCACTGTGAAACAGCCAATCAGAGCAGAGCTCAACATTATTATTCATGACCCTTAAGCCAATAACAGACCGTTTCATTCTAGGGAGAAATCCTAGGGTTTTAAATGCACATGTAAAACTGTTTCTGGATCATTTTTGCGCTTACCTAAGCCACATACCTTCTATGTCAGTGGTTCTCAAAGTGTGGTACGCGTACCACTAGTGGTACGTGAGAGCTCCTCTAGTGGTACGCAGAGGAATCTCTGAATTATATATAAATTAGGCCGCATGTCCACCAAAGCGTTTTTTTTTTTTCCGAGGCTAGTGATTTTTTTTCAATTGTTTTAAATGGGAGCGTCTCTTTCATGCTGAGCACTCTGGTGTTTTTTTCTCAGTGCTGAGAGTTGATAAATGTTCATCTTTGGGTGAAACTTAGCGCTCATCACTGTCACTTATCTAACCAATCACAGTGGAGGAGGGGCGGGACTAATACCACGCTTGTACTACGACTGAACAACAATGGAGAAGTTAATATTGCTTGTCTCCGAGTATTTATATCTTTACCAGATGGAATTGCCAGAGTAGCCTACCATAATATTGTTATGAAAAATAATACTTGGAGAAACATTTCATTCGCGATGCGTCTGCCATATTACTTCAGCGAATATTCCATATCATAGCAACTAGGGATGTTCGTTTTAACCGTTTAACCATTAACCGACCGATAAGAATTTTGACCGATTAATACAATCAGTTAAATGGTTTAAAGTCACTTTTTTTTCTTCTTCAGTAATTCAGTAAAGGTTTGCTGCATGGTTAAAATAAGCTACGCCTATAAAAATATATATGTTCTTTAGAGAGAGAGGAAAAAAAACATAAATTGCATTTTATTATTTCATTCAGAAATAGGCCGACGCGAATTACAAACATTATAATAAATACTGTAAACATAGCTAGGCTATTTTAATTCCCCTCACTCCACAACAAAGCCTTTCAATTAACAGTAGACTAGTTAGAAAATAACAATAATTAAAAAATGTAAGAAGCTATAGCTATATAAACGACAAACCAAAACGAATTAATTTAGGCTAAAACGAAACTGAAACAATTTTGGGTCTCTCCTTCGACACAAAATCAAATGTTTCCGTATTCGCGATGTATTTGAATGCCAAAATATTATTTACCTTTTATGTAGATCTGCTTCAGTCGCGTTCCAATAACATGTTTTGCATAACTTCACGGCAGTATGGTGATAACGCTTAACGGCACAGATTTTACTACATATTTAACTGAGCAGTGTGTTTTTTTCCCCCTGGCCCATATGTTTGACTGATTTTTTAATAATGATAATGAACAGGCTGCATTATCAAGGTAAAGCTTAACTGTGCACACGCATGCAGCGCTGGAGCAATCACTTGATTTTCTCTTCCCTTCTAACAGTGGAAGCAAATACTCCTTTGAAGATAATCGGAATTGTAAAAGGTTTGCTTTTATTTGTGTGCATTCACAATAAAAACAAATATTTGCGCTTTTGTAAAATAAGCCTAAAAAAATAGGATGCCGCTTCTGTCGTCTGGTTTCCTTTCGCGCATCACAAAAATTAACCGAAACTCTGCATAGGCTACTTGTTGCACAGTTTTTCTTTCGTTTTCTTAAATTATTATTTAAGTGAAAATATATTTCTCGTATAGGCCTATTTATTTGTTATAATATATATATATATATCGCCTAGCTTTATGTTTTTCTCCACTCGCAGAAGCGCTGCAGGTGCATGATGTGATATAATATACTCAGACGCGGCGGATGTTGAACGCAGGTGCTGAGGGGGTGCTAGATCAATGACAGGGGGAGCTGGGCAATTAATAGTAAATATGACCAAAACAGGTTGTTGTTATAATTATTATTTTATATGAATAATAAAATCGCTGTATAGGCGCATTTCAAATGTTTGAGGAATGTGGGAGTATTATGGCGCTTAGCCTACTGCATGACATGGGGGCGCGCACGCATTTATTTTTATGTATTTATTTTTTCCTGCTGAAAGAGCTTATACTCCCGTCATTTTTGGATGTGTTTTCTGTCGTATCATGCAGTCTCCGTGAATGGAGCGCGTCACAACAATGAACCAGCTCACAGACATAAGAAATAAATCTGCAGAAAGCTTGAAAACCAATTAAAATAAATAGGTGCATTTCTCTATTAAAGGCACATCAACTGTGATGGCGAGTCTGAGAAAGCACTAGTTTATTAATAAATAATTAAAATGTATTCTTTTCCCCCGATGTATTCATAATCATCACTTTAGCCGGTGCTTTGCGGCAAGCGTTATGCGTGCGTTTGAGCGCAGAATAATACGCCTAAATGCCTAAATAATAGGCATAAATAATAACCTAAATGGTTATTATACTATCAATTTAATATAAACGTGCGAATAGTTGACTAGAAAAATCTTTAGTCGGGGCAGGCTAACAGTAGGCACTTGGCACAAGGAACCGATCCATTTTTAAAATAAAATGCTGACATTATGTGCGACTGCAAATCACATTATTGCAATATTTATGCATGTGTTTAATGAGTCAAATGTTTTTATTTTATTTCATTTTTATGGGGGTGCTTTGGTTTTTCTTGTGAATCCTCATGTTCTGTTATTTGCTGTTTTTTGCTCATGTAAAATTAATCCCCGGAATTAGTTTTTAAGGGGTCACAGACACTTATTCTTTCTAATTTAATTCAGTTCTAATTTAAAATAATCTAGACAAATAACGGTTAATAATCGGTTAACGAACGTCGGTTGTCGGTTAGGAAAAATAACCGAAATGAACATCCCTAATAGCAACCATAGCGTCTCAACTGAAAAAAAACAAAAATACGCTGCCCTCTCAAGCGCTTACAGCTGGCTTTGGTGGTCATGTGGCATGATTGTAGTTACTTGCAACTACACATTTTTTTTTATCAAGTACTTTTTTATTTAAAAGTTAAATAAAAACTGTACTGTACTTAAAGATTAAATGAAAATGTATTGTAGCGACTTAAAAGTCATTTAATCTTTATTTAAGTACAGTTTTTTAACACTGAAGTACAGTACAGTTTTTATTTAACTTTTAGGTGCAATATATTTTAATTTAATAAGTAAGTTTTTTTATTTACCTGGAAGTAAGAACAGAGCAGTGTTAATGTTCAAACTGTACTTGCAATGTTTTAATTGGCTGACAATAATAAATATTTGTATTAGGAATGAAACTGGCTTGTTTTTTTAATGTATTTTAATGTTGGTCATAATGGTGGTACTTGGAAAGCCAAATATTTTCTGAGGTGGTACTTAGTGTAAAAAGTTTGAGAACCACTGTTCTATGTGATCAAATTAAATATAAAACCAAAGCTATTTGCCACTGTCAGGGCATTAACATTTTTATAGAAAATATTTTATAGTTTGTTATAGAAAAAACAGTTATACTCAGATTCCAGATCCTCGATCATAACAATATAACAGGCACCTTACGAGTAGAGACCTGCACTATCGCGGGACCCAACGCAATTGTGCGGTGTGGGACAACATCTAATGTGTGAGTGCGGGTGCGGGATGCGGGAGAATAGGGTGTACTCACACTAGGCCGTGCCCGAGTGCGTTTGACCCCCAAAGCCCGGTTCGTTTGACTAGTGTGATCATTCCATGCCGCGCTCGGGCACGGTTCATTTAGCTGTCCCTGGCTCAGTTGGAAGAGGTGGGCCAGAGCACGGTTCAGATGGGGTTGGGGCGCGGTACGCATGTAGTGTGAGCACTAACCGCACCGGAGCGCATTACTTCTGATACGTGCAGCATGATTGCGTGTACATTTCTGAGTGGCAAAAAGTGATAGATCTGTAAAGCAATATATTGTGAGAGGGCTGTGTGTTACCGCGTCCCAAACGACTCAAAATAAAGATAACAAAACTATGCACTCCACTGTGCTGAGCGAGAGCACTTCTCCTTCATGTGCTATCGGAAACTTCCTATTTCCCACTTATGAAGTTGTGATTACGAGGACGTTGCATTCTTTTCTGTTAAAAATAACAGTGAACAGTGGTTTGTGAATGTTGATGCTTAGCCTAGATAATTATATCGGAAGCGTTCATGTGAGCGCTGCTGCAGTTTTAGGCCCACCTAGGCTCTCATTGGTTGAGACGCGTGATGACACGCATCTCAAGCCAGTACTAATACCCACCCCTCCTGTGACCCATGGTTTGTCTGTATGTGTATTCAGAGCCAGTGAACAACAGACTTTAAAAAAATAATAATAATAATAAACTGCATTAATGCACAATAAAATAATTGTCGGCGTTAATTAATTAATACGTTAACGCGATAATAACGCGTTAACTTGCCCAGCCTTAATATATATATATATATATATATATATATTAGGGGTGGCACGGTACACAGATGTCACGGTTCGGTATGCATACCTCGGTTCGGGGGTCACGGTTCAATACGATTTCGGTACAACATGAAAAAAAAGAAATCTACTATGCTCGTTTATTTTCATTTATTTTGAACAGACAGTAGTGCAAATAAAAAAAAATCCATCTAGATGTGAAAATACTACATATTATTACAGGTTATATATATAAAATCCGTTTTATTTTCACAAATAAAAGCAGACCTTTATACAGTAATTATTAATAAGACAATAAGTGTTTAAAGTTGATTCTGCTGGTATAAGGAAACAGTTGAAGTGATCGCGACACACACACACACACTCGCACACGCACACACTCACTCGCACACACACGCACTCGCGCACACACACGCACTCGCACGCGCACGCGCACTCGCACACACTCGCTCACACACACATCAGTTCCAGCATTGCTAACTTGACAGCCAGTTGGTACTTTATCAAAATAAAATACAGTGAGCCAAACATCAGCGCGGCCGCCTCTGTGTCACTGTTGGCATTCGCTGTTCTTCTGCTGGCAGTTATCAAACAGCGTTGCATTGCTGCGGGCGCCCCCTTCTGGATTGGGGTGAATTGCCTGTATTCGTCGTAAGGCATCATGCACTGAACCGAGATGCCTGTAACGTGACGGTTCGATACGAATACATGTACCGTGCCACCCCTAATATATATATAACTAGCAGCCATATTACCCTGTATCCCAAGACCGGTTGCCCACTGAAGCTAAGCAGGGTTGAGCCTGGTCAGTACCTGGATGGGAGACCTCCTGGGAAAACTAGGTTGCTGGTGGAAGAGGTGTTAGTGAGGCCAGCAGGGGGTGCTCACCCTGCAGTCTGTGTGGGTCCTAACGCCCCAGTATAGTGACGGGGACACTATACTGTAAAAAAAAAAAAAAGCACCGTCCTTCGGATGAGACGTTAAACCGAGTTCCTGACTCTATGTGGTCATCAAAAATCCCAGGATGTCCTTCGAAAAAGAGTAGGGGTGTAACCCCGGCATCCTGGCCAAATTTGCCCATTGGCCTCTGACCATCATGGCCTCCTAATCATCCCCATACACTGATTGGCTTCATCTCACTGTCTCCTCTCCACCAATAAGCTGGTGTGTGGTGGGCGTTCTGGCGCAATATGGCTGCCGTCGCATCATCCAGGTGGATGCTGCACACTGGTGGTGGTTGAGGAGATTCCCCCCCTTCTATGTAAAGCGCTTTGAGTGCCCAGAAAAAGTGATATATAAATGTAACGAATATTGTGACGAGCGTCCCAAGCACTCATCAGCGTTGACCTGGAGACAGACACGAATCACCTGCACCAGCTCATCACGGCTGGATCGGCCACACCTGAGGCTCGTTTGCCCACGGCCAGATAAGCCGTGTGAGGCCCGGAAACGAGGAGAGATATATAAATATATATATTTATATATATCTCCTGTGTAAGCCTGAGAATTAACGTGCGACTTTTATTTTATTTTATTTATTTTTTTTCTTATTTTTTTATCTCCTCTACATACATAAGAAACAACAACAGAGTTTTTTAAAAACCCTATTTTGAGCTAACTACTTCCTTCCGCCACGGATTCAAATCTCAAGTTGACAGTTTAACAGCTGAGCCCAAGTCTCCGTTACAAAAATTTGAAAATGTCACTTTAGAACAAGTAAAAAAGGAATGTTGAGTTGCTTCTTTGAAAGCTGATTGTATTACTGTATTAAAAACTCACTGTATTATGTAGCGTAGAATATTATGAGAGATGGATTAAGCGAGTGTGATTACCTCTGATACAGCATTCATTCCTTCAGCTCAGTCTCATATTCACAATAAAACATTACTTTGAATGTCTGCTGAAGAAAGCGATATCTTTGTCATACAATCCTTTCATCTGTTAAGGGTGATTTCCAATGACTGCGCTGCTCAGTGCATTTGTTGGCTGGGTCTTACAAAGTATTGTTGAGAGTAAAAGTAACTTCCATGTATACAAAAATGTTTATGAAAGAATGGATGAAACGCATTTGTCCGTGTTTCACTCCGTCTCGAATCGCGCTCACGGAAAGCGCACGAGAAAGATATATCAGAATATGTGATTCTCATATAGCCTAATTACCCCGCTATAACAAGCGCTTCAGTTTACACGTGTTCATTCAGCTTTTCAGCTACAGCACACGTTGCTCAAACAACAATGCTGCTATTTAAAACAGTGGCATTAATTTGTTACTTTTTCAAAATCATTGATGCATTATTAATAATAACCACCACTTTTATTTTTCTCTTATTATTTTCATCAACAATATGGTTTCATAATTAAAATAATTTCATTATTGTCCGTGCAGGGGCTATTCCGTTTTATTGATCCATGGCGCATGCATTTTGATTCTTTATACGTGTAATGATGTCCAATGACTTGTTTGCATTATTTATGCTTTTTTTTTTTGGTAATTTGGAAATTTGGTAATAGGAGAGTAAAATTTTTTTTTGAATGTACTGTAGCCTATACTGTACAAACGAGGCTGCTTATGTTGAAGTGTGTTGGACATGGCTTTTAATGATGAGACCTTTTTTGTAACATATCGGTTATTGGCTTTCAAATATAAAGAATTATCGGTATCGGCCAAATTATCAGTATCGGCCATAAAAATTGCTAGGCAATTCAGTCAAAAGTACAAAGGCAGCGACATACAGCATTAAAGTTACATAAAATATAACGTGATAAGATTTTGTCCTCAGCCAAAACTATGTGCTCTGGAACAAATAATAGATTTATGAGACCAAAGACTGCACGTTAGATTTACCCAAAACAAATTGTATCTCATGTTTAACTGCATAACACCTTAAGAGACATCAGAGTCAGCGGCAAATTCCAGAAGATCTGGCCATGGTGAGGCTGCTCTTGGTGGATTCATGAGCGCTGAACGACAGTTGACGCTCTGGAACTCACACCTTTGAAAATGATGATGCAAATTTTTCAAATAGACATTACCTTTATTTACAAATCACATATTTGAAGTCTAAACAAGTACATTCTCACCTAAAAAAGATTTAAAAGTACATCCCCATGACACAAAAACACTATTGTTAAAAAAATTATAGTGGATTTGCGTATCCGCCATAACACTTCACTTGCTGTGAGAAATACCGCAAGTGCAGTGATACAAACGTGAAATGGTTGGAGCTCTGTTATCACTAAAATATTGCACTCCTCTCAGCCAATCAGAAAGAACTGTTGTATATATATATATATATATATATATACAGTATATGTATATAGCCTATATACCCTAATGAATGAAGCATGATCAAATTGGACCTTCAGGCTTATGAACTTTTACTTAGTAAGATCAAGTATTAAAAACTGACACACCAAAGAATGTAAAGACTAAGAGAAATAAAAACAGCAAATGTAACACACCCACTGTTTAACTGTGAATAGACACTGCCTTTGATAAATACACAGTCATTACTACTACCCTCTGGTGCAGTGGATTCTGAAAAAATATCAAGACATCAGATTCTGCTTATTGCATTCACCATATTCTTTATACTGTAACTGACGGTTAAGATTGAGTAATTGTAATACTGTCTGTCACAACATGTATTTAAAATTAAATGAAGCAAAAAGTAGGCTATAGTTCATCTGTGCATGCTTACCATGCAACAGAAAAATTCTAAATTTAAAAGCAATTCATATAAGAGTACACTAAAGAGAGGCAAATTTAGTTAGTGAAATTATATTTTCTGTTCCTGTTTTGGTTACCATTGACTTCCATTGTATGGAGAGAACAATGACAACAACAAAAGAAAAGGTCATACCGTTTTGGAGCAATATAACGCTTCTGTTTATTAAGAAACTAGAAAAGGATGTTTAGGCAGGCAACATTAAGGGAGCTCTGGGGAGAGTGGCGCACAGCTGTCCTGTGCAACCCACCATGTACAGCCCATTAACAATGCTCTACCAGAATGTGCTTTCTTTCTGCCTGCTGTCATCCAAATGGGTCAGTACAGCTGGTGCCCACAGTCCCGATGATGGCTTTGAAGGCTCTGTGCGCAGTTGAATTCTCACTGGACCAATTACAGAATCTGGTTGGTCATGCCCGCGCCTGGAGCCAACGTGCCGCTTGGTGTATTTTGAGTGTAAGCATTATGCAAATTCTACTGGAAGTTGAACAGCGCTGTGCAGGAAGAGTGTGTCAGCAACACACTGTTTTCCGCCAGTTTTAAAATCAGGCCACAGACAGGCTTTTCCATTTTCTGCTCACAGATTGGCATGAAAGTTTGGATTTGTGAGCAATTTTCCAGTCGAATCTGATGGGGCATGAAGATTCAAGAGAAGCACGGTTACTTTGAACACATGGGCTTTCAAATTTGATTAAAGTAACTGGAAGTTACATGCATACTTCACAGTCACAGACTATTCTTATTAGACATGCCACCTGTCTAGACCGTCTGTAATAGACAATGTACAATAAACACGTTAATATGAAAAAAGTCTACCTGACACTATAGGTGTTATTAATAAACCTATATATAAATCTATAAAACAAATAAATATATATCGAGAAAAATCATTTATATCTAAAAAAAATCTTGCATGTAAAAATGTTAAACGTCACATGCACATTTTTGGCACCAATGTTTTATTCCATTTTGTGTATAAAAACATGGGCGCATCTGACGACATTATGAACAAAGCATTACATTAATGAGTTTAAAAGAAATAACTATCTATTGTGACAAAATAAAATATCACATAAAAAGTCTTTATATCAAATTAGTTAATTGAATGTGATTAAATAGTAATAGTAATCCCAGCCACTTTACAAAATGGATGATTGAAAAGCCTTTACAGATGCCTTCCCTAGTGAAAACTAAAAATATAAAAATGTATTTGAAATACATTTATTTAATTCTAAGTATACTACATACATTTACATATTACTAAACTGGTATACTTAAAGTCTGATCAATTAGAACAACTAATTTTGTGCTTAATGCACTTTAATTGTGTTGAAGTAGTGCTGAAGTCCAACTAAAGATACATTGAAGTATATTTGATTGTGTTAAAAGTGGAACTATTGCAAGTATACTTTAGGTAGACTTTAAATATCTTGCATTTAAAGACCAATATTATTCAAAGATCATTCAATCCTCACTAATAGTAAAATTAAAACACATTTTAGGCTTAATATTGAGAAATGTGCATTGTGCACAGGTAGCATTCCAAATAAAATTTTTATTATAATTTCTATATCGGTAAGTATTGTGATATGTCAGTAAATATTCAATAAATAAAGCAAATCAAATTTCTAAATAGATTTGAACTAGTATGAAATAAATGCATTTTAAATAAAGTATATTACTGTTTTATAGGGTTTGTAATAAAAATTATGATAGAAAATACCATTAACTGAATGATACTCAAGTAATGAACTGCATAATTAATTATTATTAAAAATAATATTAATCCCTTCTCTGCATTCTCTCTCTTGTGGCTAAGCAGTAACTGAGTGCCTATATGATGATGACATGTACCATTAGAATATAAGTTATTGGTTACTACCTGCTAGCTAGCTAGCTACACCTCACTGACATTGAATTACATGTGGTATCAGCCATTTTGACTCATGTGCTATCCACAGGCTTTACCCACAATACATTTCTCAAGGCCAAAGTGGCGTAAGTGCAGTTATGCCCTTTTGGCACCAACTGGAGTAATAATTTCAGAGTTAAGTATTTTGGTTTCTAATGAATAACTCCAAAATTATTAAGAATCCACTTGTGTCTTTTTGGCAGTAAAAGAGCTCATTTTATTTGATATATCTCCATTTCACCCAAAATGTCACTTACGCCCTTCTGGTTCTCACTCCATATATATATATATATATATATATATATATATATACATATATATAACACGTAGAAGGGCGTAAGTGACATTTTGGGTGAAATGGAGATATATCAAATAAAATTTCTCCATTTCACCCAAAATGTCACTTACGCCCTTCTACGTGTTATATATATATATATATATATATATATATATATATATATATATGGGGTGAGAACCAGAAGGGCGTAAGTGACATTTTGGGTGAAATGGAGATATATATATCAAATGAAAGCTCTTGGTGATGTTTATTAATAATTATTAATAATTTAATAATTATTTTTAATATTTCTAATAATAATTTTTCATCTGAAAACTCGAAAACAGAACAGAGTAAAAAATAAAAATAAATAAATAATGTTTTAAAAAAGTCACATTGTGAGATGTAAGGTCACAATTGCAAGATAGAAAGTAACAATTATGAAGAAAAATAAATAAAGTTACAAAAAACTGAATGCAACTTTAAGAAATGAGAAATAACAAAAAAAACTCTTTAAAACAAAAGTAGGGCTACTCAAAGGCTTACAACATTTTAGATGATCTTCAAATTTTAATTCTTTGTTAATTTTCTAAGCTTCCTTTTTGCTATTCATGATTTATGAATGTGCTGTCAGAGTTATGGTTTACTTTTAAAATGCACAAATTTAATTCCATGCTTCCATAGTCTTGTTTATTTCGAAATTTAGCAGCAGGATTAAAAGTTTTAAAATGTTTGTTTTTTTACCTTTTATTTGCTTATCCTATCCTAATATTAATATTATATTATATTAACATTTAATATTAATACTCACTCTAATACTAATCTCCAAACCCTTTGTATTAAATATTTACCTTACAACAACCATTTTCCACCATGTATGAGCAGAGAAGCTTTGTTCAAATGTAGGTGTGATTCTGTTTCCTCAGTATCAGGATATTTGCTCAAACATTCCAGTTGATGATTATAAATTACTGAGCAAATTAACTGTGAATGTATTACTCTTAACAGGATGCCAAACAGACAAGTTCCTTGGTATGTGTCAAAGATAAACTAAAAGACACGTGACTTAACTGGACAATCTGGTTTAAGACTAAGTCTGAAAATACGTATTTGTTGGAAAATACTCTAATTTGTTGAAAGAAAGACTGGCATGAACATAAAGAACTTGTGTTGTGTTAAACATTGATTGTTTACAACACAATCATGAGTTCTAGTTTAATCTATGACATCTGTATCTCTAGCACACAATTATCACAATCACAAAGAATGTTTTAAGACATGCCAATGTAAATATATTTAACTGTCTGCTGGCAAACATGGGCGAGTTCTTAAACATTGAAATACAATTGTTTCAGTAATGCATATGTTGCTTTGACTGGGGCGTGTGTGTATTTTCTCTTTCTGATTCATCAGATCTGCAGATAGCATGAATGAATTGCTGCTGGTGCTTACGTCAAATGTAATAATATAAATGTACACTGTAAAACCCAACAAGTTAGGGTAACTCAAACCATTTGAGTAAACAAATTTCCCTTGGCTTAAACCATGTAAGTTTTAAAACTTGCAGTTAAGTAATTAAGTGATTAATTAAGTGCTGATTGAGTATTAGTGATGAACAGCTGCTGTTAACAAACAGAATCACTGAAGAAAAGAGAAACACAAGAACTACAACTGACTTCAGACACAGCCTTAGATGAAATCAACTGAAATAAAATACATTAAATCTCTCAAAATCTGATTAAACAACCCCACAAACAGCATCACCAGCTCCACTTATTAATAACCAGACTGACTTTATTTCTGTCAGACATCTACAGAAGATCTTATTGAGAATTAACTAAGGTTTAGATGTTGATTTAGTTTAATTTGAAGTAACCATGTTAGAGATCAGTGTCTGCTTTAGTTGAGCTCTTGACCCTTGACTTCTATGGTCTTGTTTTTTTCTGGTTGTTGTAACCATGTGTTCCTCGAACATATTTGCTACAACTCAAAAGCCCAGAGAAAATGATCAGTAGTTGGTTGTTATATGTTTATAATGACAATCATCTATTAGTGAACTGATCTCATTGAGAGTGAACATAGACTCATTGTGTGTCTAATCTCTGGTTAAATAGATGTTGTATTGATTATAGTAAAAGTGATTCTAAGAGCCAGTGGTTCTGTGACAAACAGTTAATATAAAGGACTTTCCAAACAGTTTGTCCACAAAAAGTTTTCATCTATGGTAGCAATTAGACTCACATAGACATCAAGAATCAACTTATGAACCTCAACAATGGTGACCATTAAAATAAATAAAAATAAATACAAAACTCATCCATGGCTCCCAGCATGCATTGCTGCATGATTTCTTATTTTTCTTTTTTTAATGGACACCATTGTTGAGGTTCATAAGCTGATTCTTGATGTCTGTGTGAGTCTTATTTCTACTGTAGATGAAAATTGTTTGTGGACAAACTGTTTGGCAAATCCTTTATATTAACTGACGGTCACAGAATCACTTTTACTATTATTAATACAACATCCATTTAACCAGAGATTAGACACACAATGAGTCTATGTTCACTCTCAATGAGATCAGTTCACTAACAGATGATTGTCATTATAAATACATGACAACACCAACTACTGATCATTTTCGCTGGGCTTTTGAGTTGTAACAAATATGTTCGAGGAACACATGGTTACAACAACCAGAAAAAAACCCCACGAACACAGTAGTCAAGGGTCAAGAGCTCAACTAAAGCAGACACTGATCTCTAACATGGTTACTTCAAATGAAACTAAATCAACATCGAAACCTTAGTTAATTCTCAATAAGATCTTCTGTAGATGTCTGACAGAAATAAAGTCAGTCTGGTTATTAATAAGTGGAGCTGGTGATGCTGTTTGTGGGGTTGTTTAATCAGATCTTGAGAGATTTAATGTATTTTATTTCAGTTGGTTTTATCTAAGGCTGTGTCTGAAGTTAGTTGTTGTTCTTGTTTCTTTTTCTTCAGTGATTCTGTTTGTTAACAGCAGGTGTTCATCACTAATGCACAATTATCACTCAATTAATCACATAATTACTTAATTGCAATGTTTATCTTATTTTAGCGAACTCAACTGAAATAAGTTCAGACTACTCAAAACTGTTAGTTTTAAAAACTTAAATATTTAAGGCAATCAGTTACCTCAAATGGTTTGAGTTAACTTGACTTGTCAGGTTTTTAAGGCAATCGGTTTACTCAAACGGTTTGAGTTACCCTAACTTATTGGGTTTTACAGTGTACAAAGGCCATTTGCTGTTGATTCAAACAAGGCCTCAGTTAAATCGTTGTGATCCTGTTTGTCTTGGGTCATCTGTTGATTTGCCTACCGGCTCTCCCTTCCAACCTACCGCTGGCCCTCCAAGCCTGTACACCTGCTTGTTCCCTGAAGACTTCAGCTTGCAACTTCTACCACTTTGAGGTCTTCCAGTGGCCTGGCCAACTTCCCTCTTATCCAAGTGTTTTGACCCCTGGCTGTCCTGACTTCGGCAGCGGGCTGCATCTTTGTGGTTTTGCCTCCCAGACTTTTCCTGCTTATGACTATTGCTTGGCTATAAGGATTAATTGTTTTGATTATTTCGGGTTTTTTTTTTTTTTTTTGATGAGTTTGCTTTTTCTAATGAACCTATCCTCTTCACCTGCATTTTGGTTCTCTCTCTGTTACTGATCGTGACAAAATAACAAGGATATACAGTAAAGTATAAGACAAAAAAATATAAAAAAAAATATGCAATGAGGAAGAATAGCAAAAATAAACAAAAGCAAAAGTATATGTTGTTTATGAATAAGAGAAACTGAAAATATATATCTTGTAATAAAACATCCAAATCATTAATTGCAACGGATATATTCATGTAAAAATTAAATAACATGCTTATTCTGACCTGTACTGTAACTATTAAAATATATAAAAGAAAAAAAGTGATCATGCTAAATTTTATTATATTTTAAATTATTAGACACTTCTTGCTGACAAATGGGTAAAACCAAGCGGTATGAAGGATAGTGTCAAATATTGGTATAAATAAAAAATGACAAGTAATCAGTGTTTGGGGGCTGCACTGTAATCCTTAATAAATAAGTCTTAATGTCTTCTTGTTCTAATAAGATTGTTTGGTATTTGAACTACTGTTACACTTAATGACTTTTTAGTGGATGTCTTCAGTAAAACATGGTAAAAATGTATGAAAAATGTTGGGGGGAAAAATTAAACAGGACACATTCTCAAAAAAATTATTTAAAGCTGTATTAAACTTTCATTGTGTTGAGGCTTGAAAACCCTTTTGTCTTTAACCCATAAATACTTTATTACATATAAGTAGGGTAAATATACTGTAAGTACAGTACAAATATGCTACAAATCTCGTCTTACTGTGTGTAACATCAGTAATACTATTACAATACATTAATATGCCGTATAACTGTAGTAGTTCACATATCTGGTGTGTGTGTGTGTGTGTGTGCGGGTTTATGTGGTTTATGAGGACACAAATTTGTTTAATAACATGGGTATGACAGAGGTATTACAATTTGAAGGTGGTTTATGAGGACACTGCCTATGTCCCCGTAATTCAAAAGGCTTAAAAAACATACTAAATGGTGTTTTTTTGAAAATCTAAAAATGCACACAGTCTCCTGTGAGGGCTAAGTTCAGTATAAAAACCATTACGCCTATGGAGAGTCCCCATAAACCACAAAAACCAACATGTGTGTGTGTGTGTGTGTGTGTGTGTGTCATGGGCGGCGCTAGGGAGGGGCTAGCAGGTGCTCCAGCACCCCCAAGAAAAACCAAAGCACCCCCATAGCACCCCCATAAAAAATGAAATAAAATAAAAACATTTGACTCATTAAACACATGCATAAATACTGCAATGCAATAACGTGATTTGCAGTCGCACATAATGTCAGCATTTTATTTAAAAAATGGATCGGTTTCTTGTACCAAGTACTATTGGCCTGCCCCGACTAAAGATTTTTCTAGTCAACTATTCGCACGTTTATATTAAATTGATACTATAATAACCATTTAGGTTATTATTTATGCCTATTATTTAGGCATTTAGGCGTATTATTCCGCGCTCAAACGCACGCATAACGCTTGCCGCAAAGCACCGGCTAAAGTAATGATTATGAATGCATCGGGGAAAAATACATTTTACATATTTATTAATAAACTAGTGCTTTCCCAGACTCAACATCTCCAGAGTGGACGTGCCTTTAATAGAGAAATGCACCTATACGGACTACATAATCAGAGAAGATTTGTTTTTTTTATTTTAATTGGTTTTCAAGCTTTCTGCAGATTTATTTGTGAGCTGGTTCATTGTTGTGACGCGCTCCATTCATGGAGACTGCATGATACGACAGAAAACACATCCAAAAATGACAGGAGTATAAGCTCTTTCCGCAGGAAAAAATAAATAAATAAAAATAATTGCGTGCGTGCCCCCATGCAGTACACTCTCAGAAATAAAGGTACAAAAGCTGTCACTGGGGCGGTACCTTTTCAAAAGGTACACTTTTGTACCTATTAGGTTCTAATATATAGACTTTAAGTACTAATATGTACCTTTAAGGTACCAAAATGGACTCTTTAGGTACAAACATGTACCTTTTGGAAAGGTACCGCCCCAGTGACAGCTTTTGTACCTTTATTTCTGAGAGTGTAGGCTAAGCGCGATAATACTCCCACATTTCTCATAAACATTTGAAATGCGCCTATATAGTGATTTTATTATTCATATAAAAATAATAATAATAACAACCTGTTTTGGTCATATTTACTATTAATTGCCCAGCTCCCCCTGTCATTGATCTAGCACCCCCTCAGCACCTGCGTTCAACATTCTCTGGCGCCGCCCCTGGTGTGTGTGTGTGTGTTTGTGTGTGTGTGTGTGTGTGTGTAAAACATCATCCTACATAGTCCTCCTATCATAGTTATCATAGTTGAATGAATGTGTCACAACATTCAACATTAGTCAACTGACTTGAATTCCTGTCGTATTCAATTGCTGTTTCTATTAATATAGTTTCAATGCATTCTTTATCAAAGGACAGGCCTGCCATGCAATTTTCTGTCAGTTAGAGCTATGCTGCATGGCTATGTAGAAGAGAAGTAAAATCTCCAGGGGCCAGTGTTCAGCTGTCTGTGTGTGAGGGCCAGCAAATCTAAAAGACTTCCATCTGGGCGGTTTATTTCCTTTTTTACTTCCTTATCGCTCTCATCCTCTTTTTGTTTTTGTTTCTACTCTTTCTGAGTATTATATTAGTTTAAGGAAAAATGACACTGAATGTGTATTGGCTATAAAGGAAAAAAAAAAAAAGATAATAAATTGCTCAGAGGATGCCAACAATATGGCTTCACTGCATATTACTGTGAGATTTGCAATGCCTTCAACATAGATAATATCACCAGAATGCGGAACTGATTTAGAAGATGAAAATCACTGCTGCCCTCTGCTGTTCAAACTTATGTTATTTAAAGGGTTAGTTCACCCCAAAAATTTAATTCTGTCATTAATTACCCACCCTCATGTCATTCCAAACCCGTAAGACCTCCGTTCATCTTCGGAACACAAATTAAGATATTTTTGATGGAATCTGAGAGCTCTCAGACCCTCCACAGACAGCAAGAGACCTTACACGATCAAGGTCCAGAAACGTAGCAAGGAGATCGGTAAAATAATCCATGTGACATCAGGGGTTCAACCATAATTTTACGAAGCTACGAGAATACTTTTTGTATGCAAAGAAAACAAAAATAACGACTTTATTCAACAGTTCGTCTCCTCTACGTCAGTGTAGTGCCATTTTGGAGAATATCTGCTGGACGGAAACTGCGTACGCTCTCTTGTGTCAGCCGCACTGCTCGGATACGTCTTCTACGTATACTTACGCTTTGATTTGAATGAAAACAGCACATCCGGCTAACACAGCAGAGCCTACGCAGTTTCCGTCCAGCAGATATTCTCCAAAATGGCACTATAGGGTGACGCGGAGGAGACGAATTTAAATAAAGTAGCTTTTTTTTTTCTTCTGTGCACAAAAAGTATTCTCGTAGCTTTGTAAAATGATGGTTGAACCCCTGATGTCACATGGATTATTTTACCCATCTCCTTGCTATGTTTCTGGACCTTGATCGTGTAAGGATCCTTGCTGTCTATGGGAGGGTCAGACAGCTCTCAGATTCCATCAAAAATATCTTAATTTGTGTTCCGAAGATGAACGGTCTTACGGGTTTGGAACGACATGAGGGTGAGTAATTAATGACAGAATTTTCATTTTTGGGTGAACTATCCCTTTAATGTTAAAATGGAGCATGGTCCATTTTTCATATCTTGTTTACTTGCTCTTAAGATATTAATAAAACATTTCAATTATGCAATAAAAGAATGAAGTCAGTGTTATTGCATGAGTTTATTTCTTGCTATGTCATGTCACACAGAAGAGCTGTAATACAGGTAAACAATGTAATTGGTGTGTCTATGTCTGTTATTTCAAAAGTTCAGCATATCAGTTCTTTAGAGACAGCATGTTCATGTTCACTGACCGTGTAAACAAGGTGGCGCATTGTCTCCAATGGTAGCAGAACCCAGGGGAGGGATACAAGTGAAATTCACAATCAGCAAAAAAAAAAGAATCATCTTCTTGCCAGAACCGATTACCCAGCAGATACAGCATCATGACAATCATTATTATAGCTGTTTTCATAATGATGTACATCTGAACATTTTTGTGTAAATGCAATGGTCAGTTTACACTTAAAAGCATTATTGCAAAACAATTCCTTTTTTCTTTTTCTCTATTAAAAAAAAGCCATGTTCATTTCTATAAACCCCAAATGCATTGAGATTATTGTTACACTTAAATGAAGTTAAATGGCAGACCATTAGTGAAAGTGCTACAACGACCAGCTTTTAAAAAAAATAAAAAGAAAGAGCTGCACTCCCATTTATTGTGTTGACTCAGCATGTTTTCAAAAGCAAGACTCAGATTACAGATTGTATCCTTAAAGGCTGGTGACATCTCAAATGTCCATTTAGCCCCCAGATGATATAGTTCCACCATGATCTGAGTTTAAACTGGACATGAAACAGTATTGATGATCAGCTGTGCTTACTGTCTAATTCTACTAACCATATTACAATGACTAAGACGTCTGTAGGTTTTTATACACGGAAAGCAAGTACTTTGTCTTAAACCTGCATATTAAACAAAACAAAAGTATTTTCATCATTTGGCCCACTGGACATGAGAAAAAAATATTGAGTGCTTTCATAAAGCAACAAAGAAAAATAAGTGCAGCCACTGAGAACATTTGTAACAGGACAATGATTCAAATCCTTCAAAGCCTGGTTTATACCCAAATATACTCCATAAAGTTATAATAACTGTTATTGCATCATTTTTTGTAGTCCTAATCTAGTTCTTCAGGATGTTGACACTACATTAGCATAAAACTAAAAATGACTAGTCCACCTTATTTAGGTATGGACCAATGCGCAAACACACACACTCACACACACAAATTTGGCGTGAAACAAAATGGACATTATAGCAAAACGATTCTGTGTACAGATTTGTTACAGTTTCTGTGTAACAAAATTTGAATACTGATGCAAGGATAAAGTGCATGGTCTGCTAAGATAAGTCAATGTCCCTCACCACTGGATTACTAAACCAACATGCTACCATAAAGGAACATGCTGCCATAGCTGTGCTCGGCCTGTGCTGCGTTGGTCTGCTGACACAGAGATCCGTAACCAGTCAAAAATGTTTTGAGAGCTCATTGAGGGCCTGAATTCTGCTAATCCAAACCAAAGGTCACTTTAATGAGCCTCAGTAAGAATTAGTTTTTGATATGTCCTCCGCTTGGAATCCCACTAGCAAACAAATGAAGGTTGACGTTCATGCCTGTCAGCCATATTTACTTTTTTAAGTCTGAATTAGCATGATTATGATTGGGCTAATTTGGTATGATTTTGATAGAAGTTTTAGTGTAATATGGGTGGCAGATCATTGGTGCCAGTGGGTGATGAGTGGGCACATTTGGCCTCACTGCTGTGCCAGAAGGGCACTCCGATTGGCCTTCATCTTCTCTAGTCTCTTCGTAAGGTGGCTGTTACTTGCTTCCAGCTCATCGATACGGTCAAGTGCAGACCTCAGCTAAAGAATAAACACAGCACTTGTTACATCACACTCTAAAAAATCAGTGACTTTGTAAATTTCATAAAAATAATTACACTACCTTAATAAAATCTCTGAATATCACTTAAGTGTCAGATACTATTTGAACTGAACTAAGCTGGGCTGCATTTCCCAAAAGCATAAGTTGATCGTAGCTCCATTGGTTTCAATGGGTCTACGATGTACTTAAGCTTACAATGCTTTTGGGAAACGCAGCCCTGGACGATAACATCACTGAATCAATTATGAACTGACTTTAACTGGAAAATTGCGTGTTTTTGTCCTCTTGCATTATCGACACACTATTTTCCTGTTTAATACTGTAAAGCTGTTTTGACACAATCTGTATTGTATAAAGCGTTATATAAATAAAAGTGGCTTGACTTGACTTTAAATTTATTTTATTGAATTATTTCATTTTTTTCATAAAAAAGAAATTAGTATTTGACTAATTTTATTAGTATTATGTCACTTGCTCACCAATGGATCCTTTGTGATGAATGGGTGCCGTTAGAATGAGAGTTCACAGAATAGTTCACCCAAAAACTTTAATTATTCAGACGAACACAAACAGAGTTACATTAAATACTATCCGGGCTCTTCCTAGCTTTGTAATGTCAGTGAATGGTGCCCAGGTTTTTGAAGCTCAAAAAAGCACATCCATCCATCATAAAAGTAATCCATATGATTCCAGTGGGTTACTGAATGCTTTCTGAAGCAAAGCAATGAGTTTTTGTAAGAAAAATATCCATCGACTTGATTGATCGACCGAAGTCCTGTGGATTACTTGTGCATTATTGCGATGTTTTTATCAGATGTTTAAACTCTCATTCTGATGGCACCCATTCACTGCAGAGGACCCACTGGTAAGCAAGTGGTGCTCAATGCTCAATTTCTCCGAATCTGTTCCGATGAAGAAAGAAACTCATCCATATCTTGGATGGCCTGGGTAGGGCTGCACGATTAATCGAATGTGATAGTCATCTTTTCGGTAAAGCCGGTTCTGTGATTAGTAGTAAATCTCCATCACGTGCTTTCAGATGGAGCAGCATTTACTGCACAGAGTCGTAGTTCACTGACAAGCTATGCAATATCGAGTTCATTATCGTCGACGATTTAATTACGCGATAATAAAATCGAAGATATCGTTCTGCGATAATGACAGCTGTTTGTGTAGCTTCTCAGTGAACTACGGCTCTGTGTAGTAAATGCTGCTCCATCTGTAGAAAATACCACATCTAATAACATGTTTTTACTCCAAACTCACTTCATAACGTCAGTCGAGTGTTTGAAATAAATCCTTCTGTGAGATGATGTGGCTTCTTAAACAGAATAAGGCACGCAACATATTTCATAGTATTCTAAGCAGTGATAAAGGCTATGTCAATTAGCATTGCATTATTATATATTTTATTATAATGAAAATTATAATAATAATTATTATAAGAACTCAGATAAATCATATATTGTTGTAGTCGTGTGTTTATTAGTCACGTTGAATCAATGAAATCAGTTAAATCTTCTGTTTATTCAGCTACCACTATAGGGATTTCCTAGATTTCTTCTGCGGGGACGTATTTGGAGTTTCCACGTGAGAGTGCCCTCTGGCCTTCAGATGGAGATTTACTACTGATCACAGAACCGTGCTTCACTGACAAGATGCGCATGACTATAGCAGCTTTTGTCTTATCGCGATTGCAATTTCATTTCGATTTATTGTGCAGCCCTACCCGAGAGAGCAAATTTTCATTTTTGTGTGAACTATTCTTTTAACTTGTTGAGTCTACTCAGTTTCATTTGTCATGGCACGAAATGTAGTTATTCAGATCTATTAATTTTTTTTACTTACATTTATTCAATTCATAAGGTATATATAATTGATTTCACAGCTATAAAATGTACTCAGTATTTTTAAGTGTAAGAATGTTGCAGTTGCTGCCAAGTTGTTTGGAATATTAGTGGGTTTCTTTTTTTCATAATTTAGAGTACCTCTCTCTGTAACTTGCGTTTCTCCACTTTTAGCTCATCTTCCACTTTCTCTGCAGCCTCAGCAGACGTCTTATAGCGGCTCACCTGACCCTCCAGCCGAATTATCTGCCACATGACAGAGATTACAGGTTATGCATGAAATAATGCCATATCATTTCCTGTGGAACTGTTTGTACCAGAATAGGAACAAAATTAACAGTGCATAAAGGAGGATTAACATAAAAAGAGAACATTATGAACTACTGATGATGAAATTGCATGCAAGAGTACACTTTGTGCCTTTGGATAGAAAGTGTTAATTATATCAGTGACTTACGTTTTGTTCAAGTGCTGTGACTTCTTGCTCAGACTTGACCAGCTTGAATTTCAGGTCACTGATCTGTCTGTTAGCATCTCCTGTAGAAAATAAAAGTTTAATTAGATTTGAGAGTTCACATGAAAACTCTACATTACAAAACAGCCTTCATCAAGACTAATGCTGAATGAAATTTAAAAGCGTATCTTACTCTGCAGATCTAGAATATGAGGGTCCAGACCATTCTGTAGGTCATCTTCATCTGTGCTTCCTGTTTCTTCTGTCCCATTCTTTTGTTTCTGCTCTGCAATGGCTTTATACTTCCGCACCTGCACATTCACATGCAGATTAGTCATGCTAACAAAGTCCTTATGACAGGCATTACAGGCATTTCACAAAGATGTTCTCCCACAATATTAATCATACGCATACCAATGAATCACTTGAAAAGCATGAAATGACAAAACTCACCTGGTCGAGCAAACTCTCTCTCTCTTCCACCAGCTTCCTCAATCTGATCTCTGAAAGTTGCAAAAAAAAAAAAATGTACATCACATGAGCCTCATAAAAAAATAGGTAAATATAACATACAACGAGATGATGTAGGCACTAAAAACAAACAAAAAAATACATATTTTGCAGCACAAAGTATACAAATTGGTCAGTCAATTAAAAATTTTAATTTTTTACAATGAATTACAAAAAAATGCAGTTAACATGACTATTAATATCTGTCTAATGCATGACTGGATTGCAAAATAGATTGCTGTGGTCATTAGAAATGATAAGGAAATAAACAATGTATTAATTTCTAAAACCATGTTTATTATGTCTTTTCAAAGCTTTATTATTTAATTAATTTAATGATCAGCATATCATGTAATCAATTAACATTTGATTACATATTAATCTACATATTAATAATATTTTATTTATTAGTAATATATCATTGTGTATAAATAGAAAATGTTTATATGGGGTTATTATTATTATTATTATTATTATCACGATTGTTATTACATTTTTATGTGTTTGAAAAAAACATTTTTGGTATTTGCTTTTTATTTGTGGTGATTACATGATGACAATTACAGCATTGGTAAACATTTTCTTCCAAAGCACAATTAATTTAATTGTATAAGCATTTTCTGCATATAACACTGTATATATGTCTTCCATGAGAATTTTTTTTTTAAATCAAGCCTTTTAATTTCAGAATATTGAAAGAATTTAAACAGTTTTGCATGTCCAAAACAAGTCTTGATCAGTATCATTTGCAAAGAAGATTTAAAATACATTTGCAACATTACATCATAAGATCAATTTATTGAGAAAAAATCAAAATAACATTGTGATAAACATCAGCTAATCAAAATGATTCTGTGAAAAATTATGACACAAAGCAGTTAAAGATCCTCTTCATCTTACGCTTGGTCTTTATACTCAGTCCACTCACAGTGACTATTATTTATTTTATCGGTTCACTGCTATGCATATTTACATCATCCAGCACTAGAAGATCAGCATCCAATGCAACAGCTTCCTCACAACTATCGAGAAAGAACGCTGTGCCCTTGTGCTCTACTGGCATGCTATATGTGTCCTCCACAAACTGTAACTCTGGCTGAGCCTCTGTCTCTTGCTGGTTCCTGGATTGTGCATCATTGTCTCCTGTGGTATTAAAAATATCCACTTCATTAGACTCTGTGGGATCAAACATAGATCTTTAGAGGTTTTAATGCCAGCATTGATTTCTATGCAGTTATGTTTCTCTGCTTGACCGGTCTGTGGTTCATATACTGTAATTTCAGATATTATCTGATTTTAGGGTTTAAATAATTATAGTGGCACATTAGGTGAAGTTTCTGCAGTTGAATCAATGTATCTTTCATCCTCTGGTTTTAACAGCAGTTATAGGTTTTTTATGATTTACTGTTTTCTACATAAAACATCCTTCATAAGGTAAGGAACATTCTGTCAAAATGTAACCTTGAAATCTTTAATACTGATATCTTTAATGTCAAAGATTGAAATCATAGTGAAATTAATGGTTGAAATCAAACGTTGATGCTTGTTATCTCATAATTAGATTTTGAGACTTTAGCCTGGATTTCATAGAGGGTCACGTTTACTTAATTATCTCTCTTAGGATTTAAGATTCTCCTGTGTCTGAATTCCTCCATTTATAAGAGTTTGTTACCGTTTGTGTACTTAATGTGCTGACTTCATTCTCTGATTGAGAAGTCTTTGCTTGGCCTCCACTTTTTGTCTGAATGTCTGTTGTCTTCACATTTCTTATACTGTCATTGACCCCAGTAATGGGTTTTGACACCCTCACATGACTGTTCACCTTTATTTTTATATGATCATTTTCTAAGATCACCCCCAATGAATTGAATGTACAATATTTTAGTTTGATGTTTTTTTTTTTTTTTAGGGGATTTTATGGTACTAGATTATATTTATGGAATAGATATGATGCCTTTATTAACTGTTAACCACTTTTTGAGCATAGACCTGAAAATGAAATTATAACAACAACTTAACTTAAACGGTTGTAAATCTTGAACGCTTTGAAGTACAAAATCTGCTGAGATGATCAATAAAGTAAAATAAATAATAAACTTCTAGAACTTCTAGAAACTTATTTTTTATTTTATTTTATGTAAAATGCATATATATATATATATATATATATATATACTTTATATATGTATATTTCGAGTGACCGCTGATGATGATGATATATGTATATATATATATATTTTTTATTTTTTTTACTTTCATATAAAATACATATTTTCCAAAACATCACAACTACATGCAAATCATAGTCATATATCTAAACAAGTTGTGTTCCAAATTTTAGGTTCATATCTTAAAAAATTAGCTTTTTTAAATCTTAAAGAAATTTTTGTACAAGTGTGACAATTTTTTTATGCCATTTAACTTTAGCAAATCATGTCCATAATTTTGTTTTGTTCTGTTCACACAGCAAATGCCAAAACCTATATCGAGTTTCGTACCATTACGAAAAAATACAATTAAAAAAAAAAAAAAAAAACTGTTGAATAAAGCAAACAGCACCAGAGGGTTAATAAAGGAAAGATATCCTCCCATCATCTTGAACTGTACAGTCTCACCATAGTTTTGAGTAATCTTTGACTTGAGATGACGTGCATTTATGAAGCTCTGCCTGCAACATTACTAAGATTGAGATGAAACGCCAGATTGCAAACACCTCTTGATTGGATTCAAAGAGTGAATCACAATTACAATTCCATTAAAACAGAAAGACACTGAGAATAATTGGATTGATTTTGTTAAGCGAATGGCAGAGTTGATCTTGATTGAATTAAAAGCTGATCAGTGGAGAGAGAATTCCAGCAGAGATACCCTCAGATGTGGAAAAACAAAGATTGATTTTGTTGTTGTTAACTAAAAATGTAAATTTCTGGATATATTGAGAATGGAGCAAATCTAGCAACATTTAATCAAACCAACAAGCAATTTAATATTTACAAAGGGCACTGGAAAAAAATAAATATAATTTAATGTTAGATCAGTATTACAGTATTACAGTTTTGCATTTTTATTTAGTTTTTAATTTTTATTAATTTTCATTCTATCCTTGTTACTTTTAGGGGGTGAGTTTTCAAGGATTTTTTTTATTCATTTTATCTTAGTTTAAAATGTTTGTGCTGTTAACTGAGTTAATGTGAAGTGGTATAGTTTAAAGATGTTTAATATCATTAATTTTTTCAGCACAGATAGTGTTATTGCTATCTAGTGGCATTTTCATGTTCAATGCAGCTGGATTCATGTTTTATAATGTATCGAAAACTGACTCTAAAATTAATTTGAGGACATTTCATTTTACTTAGTTTAGAAAAAATGCATTATCATTTAGTTTTATTATTTTCCAGTTATGTTTTTATTTAGTTATTTGATCTTTATTTAATTTAACACAAATGTTTTCATTTTCGCTTCGTTTTGTCTCATTTACTTTAAGTTTTCACTTAATGTTTTCATTTAGTTTTCACTTTTCTAGCAGCATATTTGTAATGGTTTCTATAATTAAATAAAACATTGCAAATGTGCAGCAACAAAATACCATAAAAGCAAAATTGTAAAAATGCATATCATTTGAATACAATTAAGTTGGATACTGTCCAAATCAGCTACAATAGCTCATTTGTTTAAAATGCTTAGATTACAGGGGCGGATCTACCGGGTGGCACGGTAAGAAAAAGCTGTGCCACCCCACCTGCCACCCCAGAATTATCACAGAATAAAATATAAATGTAAGCAGTGTTTCATGTGCTACTTTTCAGCCGCGGCGATGACAGCGTAACGGAAAATAATGGCAAAAAAACGCGTCTGTCACTAAACTGTGCACGATGGTTGCACGCGCACGCAGCGCGCCCAGTGTAGTCGGAGTCGGCTTCATTAACAAATGACTCTTATGAATCGGTTCTTTTTGAGTCAAAAAAACAAAGCGCAGCCCATTCATTCACTAACGAATTGTTTTTACATTTGTTCGTGAATCAGATACTGCTTCTCGGTTTATTCAGAAGTCCTCTGAGAAATCTAATCCCGTCCGGATATGTCTGAGATTCATCCCGTAATTGTTTGGTGATCCGATTCTCCGACCGCTCGCTCCACTTTCATCATGGATATAGGCCTTTCTGCCATATCGGACGAAACAATAACATGAAATCAGTAAGAAGATGCCGATCACGAAAACTAATAGCAGAGTTAGGTAAGAATCTTGTATTGCAGTTTTCTCGATTGTTAACATGATATAACTGATTTTAGTTGGCCCATTTTCCCAAACCATTAATTCAGTTCTCAAAACAAAGACACATTTCTCAAAAAGTTTAACAATGAGTAAGTTAAACATTAAGTAGCAAAACTGATGACATCAATCAGAATCTCTGCATCCTAACAATGGAGAGAGGAGAGAGCTGAGCGAATAATATACATGGGTTTTATACTTACAGTATAATTACAGTACAGTACCAGTACATTAGATGATGGAAATTTCACTATTCTATATGTACAGTAAACTGTAGCACATGTTGTACACCTTCAAACGTGTGACTGTCAAATTTTATTTGTAACCATTTTTTATGTGTACTGCATGTTTGCAGAACTGAGAAATGACTGCCTAGACTAGAGATATAGCTAGTCTTGTGTCAGGAGACCAGGAAACTCCTATAGTACTGTATACTGTAATGAAATTTGACCAAATGTGCAGAGGATGCTGAATTTACTTTTTTAATTTTATTTTTTACTTTACTGTATTGTGGTGCATACCAAGTTCATATACAATTCTTTGGTATTTGAACTTTTCTAGTGTTTTTCATCTACTGTAAGATTACTTTACAGTAGTAAAATGAAAATGATCTGTTCCCAAAAGTTCATCGCTGAATTATTATTATTATCAGTAATTTAATTTATGTTGTATACTCTAACAGACATTGAGCTGCAAAAATAATTCCTGAATCCTAATAAGAGTTTTTGTTAAGTGTTATTGATCTCATGAGTGTTCACTGGGCAGGAAAGTCATCTGTGTGTAAGCATTTAAGAATACCTGTAATAACTAAATTGAAAAGTTTGAAAGACAAATTTATGCTGGCTTGTCTTAAAGTCTTGTTTAAAAAACGTAAATGATTTGGTCAGTTAGATGTTCTAGATGTTTGCTAAAGTGTTGCTAGTTGGTTGCTAGGATATTCTGGGGTGTTGCTAGACTATTGATAGTGTGTTCTGGGTGATTACAGACATTCCCACCTAACAGAAAATCAAACATTGTTTTCAAAACTGATCCAGTTTCAATGCTTTGATATTATTGTATTTCTTTCTAATGTTAGGAAATTCAAAAGTGTTACTCTTAAACTTGCACTAAAACGCGATTTATACCATCTAAGTAGCCTATGTAATACTAATAGAACCACATGTCTTCTTTAATGATACAAGCTCAGAAACATTTATAACCTGTTGAAGTTTTTTATATTGTGTATTTGACTTGGTGCCATGATGGATATTGAATTTTGTTATTTATTTTTCATTTTAAACAGTATAGATGATTACTTAATGGTAATGCAATATTTGTGAACACAACTGTGCATGTCAGACAATAAATCCCCAAAAACTATGCATGGGGGCTTGCATTGGTGTTGCCACCCCTCATAGACCCCATGCCACCCCTTTGCCACCCTAAAAAATATTTTCTAGATCCGCCCCTGTTAGATTATGAGTAAAAAAAAAAAATTCTGGTAACCGTTTGTCTTACCTAACATGCTGTCTCCTCTCATAGTGGGCGTGTGAGAGTCTTGATTCAATCGGGAGGCTGTTTCCGCCTCAGCATGCCCATCAATCGCCCCATCTGCTAACTCCCCATTGGCCGTCAGCTCAGATCCCAGCATAATGCCATGTTTCTGTGAAAGAATACAATCTGATGTCAATCTCCCATTTATTCCTTTACTTTATTATGGTCCATTAAAGTCAAAATAATAATGCTAATATAATGACTGCTATATCTTGGCTGTGATTGCCAGTATTCCTTCTATATCTCTACCTTTAGAGTATCCCTAAGCCGGCAAACCTCGTCCCTGAGTGCCTCCCGTTCATCATGGATAATGTCTGAATATTCCTTCTGCCTCTCTAAGGCCTTAATGCCGCCGTCCACAAAAGTGAACAATCAAGAAAGGGAAGAACAGAGGAGTAAAGGAAACACATAAGGTTTGGAAAGACTACAAGGGTCATATGACAGTATCAAGCATTCAGTTGTTCAACAAGTTAATAGGTTAATAAGTTAATAAGTATTAAGGGGGAATGAAAAGATTATTAAGTGTTAAAATATAAAAGAAATAATAGTTTTAATGTGATATGATTAATGGAAAACGGCCATGGAAGGTTATTGTACCCGGATCTTTTTATCTTTCCATTCCAATGTTTCTTGCAGGTCAGCGATCTCTCTAATATAGTCCGCCTGCTTTCCACGAGACTGTTGGGCTTCCTGAGCCCCGGCCATGAGGGCAAGCAGATGAAAACAGGGATAGGTCAAAGAACATTAAGAGGAAAATGTGAGAGAAGACAACAGAATAACACATAATGCATCTATGTCGGGAAGACGAAGAGTCAGAAGAGCTTTGAATATTCCATCATTTACTGGTGACACTCACCGTCAGCAACTCTTCACTCTGCTTCAGTGTTTCCTTCATCTCCTCAAACTGGAACTTCAAGACATTGTGGGCATGATGCTCTCGCTCGAAGTCCTAACATACATTACAACGAAAAAACACACATAACTGATGAAGTATGTATTAAAATCCACCCTAACTGTTTATGAAATACTATAGATTTCCTGGTAATAGGTTCTAAAAAAGATAACAACATAATTTTTGTTTCACAGTTCTAATTCTTCGTGAAAGGGGTCAAAATTATCCCTGTGCACTTCATATGGAATTTTGACTCACCATTTTTGTCAAAAGTTTAGATTTTTTTTTTTTTTTAATTAATAAAAAAACTTATATTTAAATATGCTTATATTTTAATATCAGTTTCATATTTTGTATTGAACAAAAATAAAACAATTATGCATTTGTAAAAGGGTCAATTATTCTATAGGATTTTTCCTTTAAAAAAAGGGTGATTTCATCATTTGACAGCCCTTACTCTGGTTTTCTCCTCACACTCTCTGCGTTTCTCACACAGAAATTCCTCCAGCTCCATCAGAGTGTCTCTCAGTGTGTCCACCTGATACATCAGGTTTGTCTTCTCATTGTCCAGCTGAGCATTGGACACCATTGCCTTACGGTATTTCTCCTCCACCTCCACCAGGGAGTCCTGAGAGCAGACAAACAAAAATGAGGAAATTACATACAAACCGTGGTCATTATAATATAGTATTATGAATACACCTTCAAAATTACCTTCATTTCCCGTATGGAGGCCTCAGTGTCTGCTGAAATCGAGGTATCACAGCTTCCTCTCCGTGATAAACCTCCACCCAGGGATGCTAGAGTTGCAGCAGAGAGGGTGGAGGCTGTCCTGGACCCCTGAGGATGTAGTTTAAATATTTACTTAGTCTGGTGGATCACTTTGTTGTGGTATTATCTACTGTGATGTTTGTGAATCTATTCAACATCCTAAAAATGATCCTACTCACCTTTTCCAGGAAATCTGATCTTTCCTCCACCTGTGTGAAAAAATTAAAAATGTATGTGTTCAGTAGATGCTACATTGAAAAACCATCCAGATTTATTATATATCTAAATTAAATGATAAATGCTCAGGATCTAAAACAAAACTGGGCCATTTAGAGATATCTTCCATGCTTTATCCACTAGAGGGAGCATGGCACAAACAAGATTCATACTAATTCCACATGATGCTGAAGATTTTAGTGAGAGGAACAGGATATGCAGAGGAGCAAGAGAGCAGGTCAGTTTTTGCCGTGGATCTCATATGTTACAAAGATGGCAGACGTGACCTTGAAACTGCTGAACTAAAGCTTGATCAGTGATAGAAAAGGGAAGCTCACCACTGGACTGGCACGGGCTGAACTTGCCCTAGAGGAGGCCCTGGAACTGGAGCCCAGAAAGCCATTGTAGTCTGAATGCTGACCAGAATGCAGGAATAGAGAAAAATGGGATGAGGAGTATATGTTAGCGGGAAGAGAGCATAAGGGAAAATATATAGGAACTGACAAGTATAATGACGTTTCAGAAATGACACAGTCTCATATACACTACCATTCAAAAGTTTGGGGTTAGTAAGATTTTTAATGATTTTGAATAACGTTTCTTATGCTCACCAAGGCTTGATCAAAAAATACAGTACAAACAGAAATATTGTAAAATTACAATTTAATATACTTTAAAATGTAATTTATTCCTGTGATGGCCCAGTTGAATTTTCAGAAGCATGATCCTTCAGAAATTGTTGTAACATGCTGAGTTGGTGCTCAAGTAACCTTTGAAAACAGTTAAAAACTGTTTTTTTTTTTTGTTTTTTACAATAAATGTATTTACTGTCACTTTTGATCAATTTAATCCATCCTTGCTGAAAACAGCATTAGTTTCTTTCAAAAAACTTTTGAACAGTAGTGTAAAACCAAGCCCATTCTGAAGGTCAAAACACACATTGACATACACAGCGTTAGCGTGTTTCTGTGCAAAGGAGAGTCAGTCTGACTGACTAGTAAACAACCATACTTTGACCACACAAAAGACAGAAAGAAATTCAATCCAAGATGATTAACCATGCTTTACATACAGTACATACACCACCAGTCCCACTCTCATTACTACGGGAAAAACAGCAGAGTGGAGGCTCCCAAACTTTCCTCAGAGAAACTTCAAGACATAAACAAAGACACAAACAACACCTAGTCAAGCCTGTGGTCTGAAAACAGAACCATGCAAGACGCTCAACAAGCCCAGAGTAGCATTGGGTATCAGGTCATGCCGTGGTCAGAGGGATAGGTAAAGATCGGGCCTTACGCCTCTAGCGCTGGAGCCACTGAAACGCCTAGAGGCAGAGTATGAACTCTCTTCATGCAGTGACCCCTGCAAACAGAACAGAACACCTCACCATACTACATTCACCTCACACACTCGATATCTCTCAGACATAACCACGAAAAACACAACAAACACTTTAAAAAGACGATAAAGACCCTTAAATGACCGCTTTATGTATCCAAAATGGTTCACCACCATGCAATGAGATCTAACAGGGCTGCTAACAATCAGGAGAGATGTACTTTTAACACATCAAGGACAGGAAATGCTCATTACATACAGAGGAGCGCAAAGAAAGCTTCTTTGTGTGTTTACAGAACTTCAACACATTAGCCATCAACCTTGATGCACTCTGATGTACTCTGAGCACTTATGGAATGACTAAATAAAGAATTGATTGCTGCGTTAGATGTCTGAGTAAGAGGCTTTGGAAGCCTGTTGAGACTTGTCAACACATGTGTAACCAAAGAAGTTCTGTGTATCAGGTTACTTAAACTGCATGCAGGTCGCATAAGGGATTGAATACAGACAACACATGTCCCTAAATAAGTTTAACCAAAAATGAAAATTCTGTTAGAATTTAGCTCTAAAGGTTTCCCAAACATAAAGCTAGAGACAGAGATATCTAGCAGAATGTCCAAGCAGCTCTTTTCTAGAATGGAAGTCATTATGAAAATGTTTTCTTGTTAATTGCATTGCAATAAAGTATAAGCAGTTAGTACATTTAAAATATTTTAACTTTAAATGTAACATTGAATATCATACTACAGTTAAAATTATAATCAGGTACTTTACACGTCCTTTAATATGTTAGTAAACACATCAAAATAAGTGTATTTCAAAGCATGAAAAAATATTATTAAAGCATGATGTAAAATAAAGCAATGTCAATTTTCATGTTACAGAGTGCATCTTTTAAAAGTGTACTCGAGTGTGAAACAGTCATGAAAGTAATCTGAAATTAATTTTTGTATATACTATTAATTTTTGAAGTACACTACAAGAACACATTCAATATAGTGAAGCGCACTTATTTTTCAAAAGGGAAAGAATGGGGAAAGGGACTGTGTTGTTCATTCACTTTCATTGTATAGAAAAGAAAAGCTTGAACATTCTACTAGAGCTCTCCTTTTGTGTTCCACACAAAAAAGAAGGTCATATGGGTTTCAATGACAACAGAATTTAAATTTTTGGATGAACTATATCTTTATGTTCGTTCATATACTGTATGTGCCATGTATTCACCAAAATAAAACCGAGTGAACAAATGATCTGCATGTAAAGTTGCATGCAGATGACAGCTGGAAACAAACCCTGTGACTTCTTGAACGGGGGGGTTCACTAAAAAGCGCAGAGGGCTAAAAACAAATAGAGAGAGGAGGAAGATATGCTCATAACATTGCATTTCAATACTACATGTTCTTCAAATAAAATAAATCATCTCTCTCCTAAATAAATATCAGATTTTCTTTTATATTACAACATTGAATCCCACCAGATAAAGCACAACATTTTAAAACAAGTTTGTAGAGACCACAATAATGACAGCTCACTTTTGTAGCTTGCCTTGGTTATGGAAGTATTTTCTATTCATTCCATTTCCATTTTCAATAGTCATTAAAAATTACAGAAATGTAACCCTTTCACCAAATAAATCAGCTCCCAGATTAATCACAGCAATATAATATTTTATTGAAATTTTTCAAACTGTATACTGATCACTCCTCATAACACCCCATAAAACACTAGAATGTTGTAATCAAATTAGACTGCATTTTAAAATATTTATTGTAATATTTGCATTTGCATGTCAGTATTGGCATTTAGCTACATTCATTTAAAAATACAATTCAAAAATTCAGCCACATCTGACAGTTGTTAACATGCTATGATTTGAGATTCACTAATTCTAATTGTGAATTCTATTTATTTAAGGCCACATGTACCATTGTTTCTTGAATTGTTACAGCTGAAATAGAGAATTTATGCCTTTTTGTCTGCAAAAATGTCACTGAAATGTTGCTAATGTGGCTGTATCTTAAGATGTAGTGCTAGTTTCAGTAACATCGATTTCTCTGAATAGTGTATTTCACAGTGCTATTGTTGGTAATGTAGTACTTAAGAATTTAAAACAAGTAAATTTAATTTTATTTTACTTTACTTTACTTTACTTTACTTTCAGATGCTTATACCATCACTTGAATAGATTTTTTTCATCACAAAAAAAATCTATTTGGCTATGGATCTTTTGAACAGGATTTTTACGTCCAGAACCCTACTGTTGTGGTTTACTGACATTTGTTTGAAAATAAACGTTCCTATGGAATGACAGGGAAAGGAGGAGCAGTCAAAATGAAGAAAGGGTTATAAGATAAAACAATGAAGAAGAGAACTAAATCTAAAGAAAGGAATAAAGATGAATTGTTGGGGATTGTGAAAGGGACAGACCCGTCCATTTTGTAGTCTGGCTGAAGGCAGACTGCTGGTGCTGCTGCAGAGATCTGTGTGGTTGCCCTATGGTAAGCAGAGGAGGACAAAAGGACAACGTGAGAATGAGAAATGAAGAAAAAAAAAACATGAAAGTAGCTGAGGTGACAGATTGTCACACAAGTGTGATTCAGCAAGTCTGAATGAATGAAAGGGGAAAGAAGCAGTGACAGTGCTCTTTGTGCAAAATGCAGTTGCACAGAATCTTGATTCATTAATCAGAAATCAATTCCATCATTAATACTTATTGATTTATTACATTTGTTTCAAATAAACAAATTGGAATTTTAAGTATAACTTCAGTGTTTTGAGCAAAGACACATTTTGATCACACACTTGACAAGTTACAAACGTAAAAATGAATTAATGAAAAATTCAAGAAAGAAAGCAAGCCCACACAAGCTCTTTTACTACATAACCACCATAATTCTCTGTGTATGGTTGATGCCAGAAACATTAGTCATTTAAGTATTTTTATTTAATTGTTAGAAGATTAAATAAGTGAAAACTGCTCTTATACTGAGACTAATTTATTAAATTATAGAAAATTACAACAAACGCAGGAATTTTCCTTTCCATTATTTGAACCTGGAACCTTCAAACTACCACCCTTTATTTTGAACACTAGAAAGTGGCATAAATTATACCATGTATTTTTTTATTGTTTTTACTTTATCATCCAAATTGACATCACAAGTATACTAACCCTCAAACTGCCCCGACTGCCAACAGACATCCGCTCCTCATCATCTGATATCTGAGACAGGAAGACAAAGAAAACAGGGAGCTGAGTTTGTGCTCTGATTAAAAAGTGCTTTTCAGTATGTCTAAGCTTACCGCTACAGTAAATATGTAACTTGTACCCCCTAGAAATAAGATATCATTAAATGAATACTTTACAACAATGCTTGTTTTATCAGTTAAAAAAAAGAAAGAAAATAAATGTAAGTATATTTTACATGTGTGTGTGTGTGTGTGTGTGTGTGTGCACGTGCATGTGTGTGTTTGCACCTACCACATTTTGTGGACAAATCTGTGAACAAATTTATTGAAACAAATCTGACAAAATCTCCTTTTAGTGATCTTATTTGTAAAAAAAAAAAAAAAAAAAAAATGGCACTTAGTTTAGCTTAAATTAGCTTGTTCTGTTGTAAACAATTGATAGTTTTGAGCACTGCTCCAGACTACATGAAGAGATGTTGATAATCAATTCATATTAGGGATGTTTGAAAAGTAGGTAAGCCTTTGTATCATAAAATAAAAAAAAATCAGAATCAAACAGCCCTTATTCCTTGTAACCATATGGAAATTAGAATGCAATTTAGTTTTCCAAATTTCTTTTTCAACCTGATCTCATGACAAAAACGTACCTGTGGGAATGAGATGAGCATACATATGGTATGTTTTATGTGACATTGGTTTTGTACGCGTCACCACAGTTCTGACTTGAAATGTCCATTAAGTGGTGCTACAACTCTAATGCATAATAAGTAGAAAGCAAGAGCGTAGTATTAAATAAAAAGTTATTAAAACAGAAGGATGAAAAGCAGAGGGAGAGATACAGACCGAGGTATGTCTCCGAGAGTGGCGGGAATACCGCTCACTGTCCTCCTGAAAAGCAGAGCAGGAAAAGAGGACAGAAAGCAGGAAGTTTTAGGTCAAAGGTCACATGATTATCAAACACTGCAAAAACTGAACAAAGCATGCACTGAGAGATTACGCTGTCTGTCATATCACGGTTTATTACAGGGCTCAGACAGGGTGTCTGGAGGGGTGGGAGGGGAGGGTTGAGTACTTTAAGATGTGGGTCACGCGACCGCCCTATAATCCTGCTGTATGTTATGACCACCTCTGCTAAGCCCTAACATGTCAGATGGGCCTCCTGCCCCCCACTGCTCCAGTAAAGCCTGTGAAATGAGGATCAGACACAGACTGCCTAAGAGACATGCAACATCAACCAATCACATTTCATTCTCTGAAGGACATTACTGCATTCGGGACCTGTGCTGTGTGAATTTTCTAATGCGAATTCTATCTTTGGTGGTCTACTGCATGCGGCAGTGTGGTATAATGACAGGTCATACCATCCACTGTTCAATATGGCCCCATTTGCTGTCCAGCCCATAGTATTTCTGGTGCAGAGAGGAGGAGAGCAAGACGATCAAATGAGGAAGGGTTATGAAAGTATAATGAAGGAATATGAGGATATTAAAAACAGGTGTGAAAGAAAACATGGTTTGAATGTGGGACTGGTCCTGGTTTTTGTTCTTCAAGCCTTGGTTATGTTTTTGTTCTGATGTTCATAAAATTCAAGTTGCAGAGATGTAAGATAATGCAAAATACTACAGCTTATATTTCTAATGAGCAGATTTGAGTAATGTTAGAAAGAAATTAAGAGTATGGAGGGACAGATCTTACCTTTTGCGCTTGATATATCTAAATAAACAGCGGGGAGACCAGGATGAAGAGAAAGAAAGAAAGTAAGACAGGAAGAGAAAGATATAAAGAGCTTGAAGAAGAGTAGAAAGTTCATTTAAATCAGAATAGGCATAAAGAATATAAATCTAACAGATAAAAAGATTTTTATAATCTGTACAGAACCAAAAACATTCTCAAAAGTCTTTTAGAACATGACGCCGATTCAAAATGACAACAAATGAACCCTTAATGATCTCAGTATTTGGGGGGATGTATTTTACATGCTATTTTCATGGAAGATATAAACTAAATTTGAAAATAAGAGCAATTTTTTGGAAGAAAGAGGTGAAACTGTATTATTGCAATCAGAGTCCTAAAATTGTGTAACAGCAAAATTTAAATCACAAAAAACTGATGAAAAAGAATTATGTTGAACACTTTCATTACCATATAACTATAAACTTTTTTATATTTTTATGTTCCAGCAGCAACCTGTCTGCCGCTGACCGCTTGAGCCGTCAGCGCAGCTGAAGAGTTCTAAGAAAGAAAAAACGTATTTAACTTCAAAAAGCAATAAAGCTTGTTTTTCTAAATTAACTTTAAAGCCCCAGCAAAAGTAAAAAAACAAAACGAAATATTTTTTGCCACTAAACTACAAAAGTGTTTTCTGTGTGAACAATTTTAAAAAATCAATGATCCTACCTTTGCCATACCTCCTCTTATTCGTTTTTGTTAATAAATGGGGATTGCTAGTTTGTCATGTAAAGTAACACTTTTATTGTTGTTGTGCTATACTATCATCATTAGACACATGAACATCACTGAAAAGTTAAGCAAAACAGGTAAAGTCAAGATTGTGAAAGTGAAAGCAAAAAAGTATAAATCACAATAAATTCTAAATTTTTTAATTGAGCAGCACACATGAAAAAGAACGGGTTGAATTTGAACACTTTCAAGACAATGTGTGTCTTATTTAATATGATAAAAGCGCGCTTGTGTTCATAGGTTCCTCCATTTTCCCGCAAATATCAAAAAAAAAAAAAATTGCGACCTGTCTGCCGCTGAAATAAGAAAGAAAAAACGTATTAACTAACAGCTCCAAAGCAATCACTTTGCCATTTAAAAAAAAAAGAACCTAATAATATTAATAAAAATTATATAAAAAAACACTGCTCTGTTAAACTTTGTATTCATCAAAAGCTCATCCTCAATCCCCCGGCCCCAGACAGAGAACAGAGAACTGAAAAAAATCAGTTTCCACAAAAAAATTAAGGAGGACAACTGTTTTCTTTCAAGAAGAACGGTTTCTTGAGCAACAAATCAGCATATTAAAATTATTTCTGATTATTTCTGACGACTGGAGTAATGGCTGCTGAAAATTCAGTTTTGCCACTGCTGGAATAAATTACATTTTAAAATGTATTCAAATAGAAAGCAGTTAGTTGCAATAATATTTCACAATATTACTGTTTTACTGTGTTTTTTATCAAACAAATGCAGCCTTGGTGAACAATAGAGACTTCTTTCAATTTAAAAAAAATCTCACTGACTCCAAACCTTTGAACGGGGTCATGTATCAAGGGCACATTCTAAATGACAACCCTAAATACTTTCACTATTCTGTTACAAGTATTATCAAAGGAGCTATTCTTAAATATATACTCTTAAAACACTACAGAGGTTTCACAATGACATAATTACTAAATAAAGAATATACCTCCAATGTAAGTGAAAAGTGGTAAAATTCACTGACATAAGCCATACTTGGCTCATAAACATAAGCCGATACATATACGATATGTATGATACATTTATATCACATTTTCAGCTATTTTCTAAGGTAAACACCAGCACAGACACAGACACACACATACACACACACACAATGATCCATGATCACGTCACCCCCCCCCCCCCATTTTTGTCCACGTGCTAAGCAAAACAATTTTATGAAACACATGAATATATATACACTCTTTTCTCTGCTTCACAACTCATGCACTTTAAGATTGGTTTAGAAGGTTTGAATAACTGTGTTTCTGCTTCAGTTCAATTGTGAGAGTGGTACTGTACTTTAATCCTGAAGTGATTTATGAGAAATAAAGAGACCTTCACACATCTTTCAAGGTCAGTGGTTCTCATTCCTGGTCATGGTGTAAACCTGGTCTTTTTTCATGTCACTTTTTGTGTATTATGAGTAAGTGACTGAATAATTCACTAAGCTGACTTGTTCAAAAACACTTATCCATTCAGGAAAGAAACACAACTATTTGTTGAAACTATGTGCTGAACGAGACATGCAATGCTTGATTCTCTTTGGATTCATTTGGGAGTTTTTTCAAAAAGAGACAAAACTGGCAATATTGTTTTTGAAATATAAGTTCTTGGTAATTGCCCTCTTGCTTGTATGATATTGCTTAAATAAAGAGTGAACTACATGTTGTGCCAGTGTGAAATAATTATCATCTTAGAACCTTACAGGCCATTTTGTAGATCCTAAGAATAAACAGTAGAACTAACAGTCTGCCAAACAGATTATCTCCTGACCTCTTTCTGTTGCCTTTCCAATTCCTTCATACGGATTTCTCGAGCTTCTGCCCGGGCTGCCCGTTTAGCTGCCAGTCTTGCCTCTGCCTGGTAGAAAGATATAGAGAAAGAGAGGGATTCAGAGTCAGAACTGTCAAAAAAAGGGAAAAAAATAACATAAACATAAAAAAAATTATAATAAATAAATCACATAAAATGTACAAAATGCACTTGCATTTACATTTTCTATTCAATACATATGAAAGTCAGGACTATTTACTGTACCAGTGTGAGTGAGAAAGGCTACAGAGTATCCAGAGAAACCTTTTCTGCTTGAGCTCTATGCAAAGTAAAAGCTGAAACTGAAGTTGAGGAGAGTTCTTGGAGTGTAATCAAATTAAGTTATTCACAGACTTCCACTGATTAATCCATTATACTGTAGTTTTAATCTAATCATTGACTGCAGATGAATGCCAGTTTTGAGGGGAATTGAAGGCCCAATGGAAATGAGCACTGATCAGCAGCAACATTAGAAGATTAAGAACCATTAGAAATGATTGTTCTCCCTGTCAAGAAAATGGTTTAACTATGAAAAAAAAAAAAAAAAAAACATGACGGTCCAGAGAAAGTATAATAAGTATATTTATATAACCATAAAAGGGTCATTAATAGACTGTAATATCATAAGCTGTAAACACAAACACAGATAGTGAATTAAAGTCACTAGTTAAGCACGCACACACACAAGCAGTGCCAGGAAGGAATAGCTCACTCACTGCCTCCAAGCTGCCATTTCCGGTCAACATGTGAAAGCTAAAGGATAACAGAAAAAAGGCTGCTCAGCAACCCAACTGACGCAAAGCATTGTAACGGCTTACTATCTATCATCATGAAAATTATATTTTTAAAGAGGTCCTTAAACTTACTATGCATTTTCTACAGCGGTGGTTCTTTTCTTTTCTTTTTTTGCCCAAAACCAAAAAATGTCCTTAAAAATCAAACATTGCAATTTTTCTAATATTACCATGAAATGTAAACATAACATAGGCTTGTCTTCATAGCTTCTGTGGTGTTTGGGTTATAAATGTCTCTTGAATTTCAATGGCAACAAGCTCTTGGCAGCCAATAATTTTCTGTAGAAAACACAAACTATATTTATCACTCTTGCAAGTGAACCCATATTTAATGTGTACCTGTATTATATTTTCTTTTAATATTTGTCCCTTTGTTCTTTGTCTGAAATGTCTATTTAAAATAGGTCCTTGTTTAAAAGATACATTATTTACTACACTGTTTTTTCCCCTCCACTTGCATAAAATAAATACCAACTTTATTAAATAATATTTTTAAAATGTTGTACAAACCCAAATAAATATTGTTATTATGCATAAGTTAGTGTTGTTCAGTGCCATATTTACTTCAAACAAACTCCCATCCAAACAGACTGAATGTTGTTTTTCATAACAATGAGCAGAAAACACAATACTAACACAAATTTCTAAATAACATTTGACTGCACTACAAGTACTTAGGTTTACACAGTTAAAAGTCTTATTTTCCATTACTAAAGAAAAGCAACATAACAGACATTGCATTCAGTGTTCAATAATACAGAGTAATTACCTAGTTAAGTACTTAGTAGTAGCCGTTGTACTTACATGAAACAAAATGTACTTACCATGTAACTAAGTTATGGAACAGCCTGTACTTACAGTTTGTAATTATGTAGATGTAATAAGCAGCTACTGTTACACATATGTAACAGACCGAGTCTGTTACACAGCTACTTATGTAACCAAAAGATGGTTACATATGTGTTGCAGACTTTATACAACGTAATTATAAATGTAAGTACACAGACATAAGCTACTTAAAATAAAGTGTATCAAGATTGTACTTAAGTGTACTTCATGTGTTTCTATACTATACACCTTATCCAGCTGCACCTTAGTTTGATTTAACCCACCAGTACACAGCTAAAATACATGTAATACATTTCTAGTTGCATTACAATTACATAATATTACACAAACATAAGCTACTTAAAATAAAGTGTATCAAGATTGTACTTAAGTGTACTTCATCTATACTGTACACCTTATCCAGCTGCACCTTAGTTTGATTTAACCCACCAGTACACAGCATAAATACATGTAATACCTTTCTAATTACATAAAAATTACAGAATATTACACTGGCATAAGCTACTTAAAATAAAGTGTATCAAGATTATACTTAAGTGTACAAGTAGCTGTGTAAAAGACTCGGCCTGTTACATATGTGTAACAGTAGCTGCCTATTACATCTACATAATTACAAACTGTAATTACAGGCTGTTTCCATAACTTAGTTACACGGTAAGTACATTTTATTTCATGTAAGTACAACGGCTACTACTAAGTACTTAATTAGGTAATTACTCTGTATTATGACACCTTAAAATAAAGTGTTACCAAAATTATTAACATTATAAAATCATTTGGAATTCCAATTTTGAGCACAATATTTTAGTAGGTTTGTGGTGTAAAGTATTTCTCTGCAAGTCACTCAAACAGAGGTGGTGTTGTTAACTTTGTTTTTGCTATGGAAACTATGTGATAATTTATGACTCACTAGGGGGCAGTGTTTTCAATGTATTGCTCATTACAAAATAGTGAACAAATTACCCAAGCATTTCCTTCAAAAACGAGAGAGAGGGAGAGAGAGAGAGAGAGAGAGAGAGAGAGAGAGAGAGAGAGAGAGAGTATTTTATAAAGTAGTACCCTATATAGTTGTTGTCATTACTTATATATAATGATTGTTAGAGAGCCTAATCAAAAAGCTTGCAATTGGTCCAGAACAGGAGTGTTTAAGATACGGCCAGTGTGGTTATTTGAGGGGGGAAATGTCCATTTATTATGCTGCATTTGTAATAATAAAAAAGTAAACATATTTTGTAACCTAATCTAAAATGAGTTTGACCTTTGTTGTCAGCAGTTTCTCTGCACGTCCATATAGACAGCATGTATAATGCACTGTATGAAGTCTAGCTAAATCTCTGACACATTGGTCAGAATAACAAGCTTGCCAAGCGACACAAACAGACTGTTAGAAAGCTGTTCTGGTTCTTTTGTCTGAACAAGTCACAACTCATTGAATAAGGGGCTTCAGACAAGCCTCTGCCCTAGATCCTGCCAACCATGTCCACTGGCCTGTCAACAGCGTGCAGAGAACTGGAGTTCACACTGATCAGCAGAGCAACTCCCACAAGCTACTGACTACCACAGAATATCAGGACAATGGAAAATGGAAATGACAGAAAAGCAAAGTTAAAATATAAATTGGATCATTTTACTAGTAAATGATCTTCCGCCGAGAATAGTTCATTAAGATTTTTAAAATAGTCTGCCTACCAACAAGGCAAACACTACAACAATATTACAGTAATATTAATACTGAAGTCCTCTGAGGTAGCATTGTTTTCAGTTAAGGTCTGTTTAATCCAATAATAAACATTTAAATTTAAAATGTATGTGTGTGTGTGTGTGGCTGCCCTGGTGAAAAATAAAAATATTAAAATGCATTTGAAATACATTTATTTCATGCTAAGTATACTACATTTACATATTTATGTACTTAATAAAAATACCCTGCATTTGTGCTTTTACTACACTAAGCTGGTATAGGCTACTTAAAATCGGCTAAATTGAAACAATTAATTTTGTACTTAATGCACTTTAACTGTGTGGAAGTAGTGCTGAACTCCAACTAAAGATATACTGAAGTATATTTCATTGTGCTAAAGTGGAACTATTGCAAGTTTACTTCAGGAACACTTTAAGTATCTTGCATTTAAAGACCAATATTATTCAAAGATCATACAATTCTCATCAATAGTTAAAACATTAAAATACATTTTAGGCTTAATGTTAAAAAATATGCATAGTGCACAAGTAATAGCCTACTCCAAAAAAAATGTATAATCTTTATATCAGTAGGCTGTCTCCAGCCATATGTCAGTAAATGTGTTAATAGATTTGAACTATACTTAGTATGAAATAAATGCATTTTAAATATTACTTTTTTACTAGGGTGGCAAGTAAGCTAAAAAAATAAAAATATTAGCCAATAGTGATTTTATTGCAAAGGTGTGAGGGCTCCAGTATAAGGTAGCGCTAATTTTACATATAAGTTAGTACACAGTGAATATGACATGAATACAACAAAGAAGGCGATATAGCGCAACATAGTTTAAAATCTAGTTTGATGATTGTGCATGTATTATGTATTTGATGACCCAATTCACACAAACCGACTATTACACAATTTTTTTATGCAGTCTACAAATGAGACAGTAAAATAATGAAAATGGAGAATGGGAGCTAAAACATTCAAGCGCTAACCTTCTCAGTACTGTCAAAATAAAAGTCCTGCTTCCGATACATTGCCCAAACTGAAGAAAAAAAACATGGCTGTTGCCAATAATTAAAAAATGCCAAATAGCAGATGATATCAGCCACATTTTTTTCTTTTGGTTTTAATGTGGTATAATCATGTTAATAATCCATGTGGATTATGGTCATCATCAATATTAACAGAAAATGACTAACTCAGCTAGTCCATAGGTGTGTGTTAAACAACAGGCTGAAGAGGCTAATAGCCATCCGATATTAAAGAAGAAACAAATCCCAACCTTAGCCTGAGCAATGTAATTCCAAAAGTTTCCATGCCAGAATGTCTGCTGAAATACCGCACCAATAAAGAATAGTTATACAGTCTAAACGCATCCACATGCCAGTGGACTCCACAGGTCAAAACCCTTTGATCAGTGACTCAGCATGAGACATGTGTATGCGATAAACTGGTGCCTTATCAGTCATCCTAGACTTGTGTACATTCTCCACTTCTGACCAGTGCTTTTTGTTGGTTTTGTGTGTTAGTGCAGAGCTAAATTGTAGAGAAATAACATTATTGCTGCTAATGCAATATTCCGCTTCTTTAATTATGAAAAGCTCCAGCTTCACTGACTGTCACAGCTGTCATACATGAATGATTTCTTAGGCACTAAATCTTCTCTCAGATATACTCAACTGAAAAGAAGAATGAAAGCAGTCAGTGCAATCTGCATTTTCTTCCCTGGCCGGATTCCCTCACTGGGAAGCTATATTTTGAGCTTTAATGTTTAGTTTCTGGTTTCGTTAAACACCACACTTAAAAACAGGCTACAAGTCACTGCTATTAGAGGGATTTGAGGTTATATGAGGAGAAGACAGAGTGCCTGTCCTAGATCAAGCAAGAGCGTGGCAGAATCTGACAGATGTTCCTTTCCTCCTCAGCTGTGTCAGGACTCCACAGGCCTCCCTGTGGAACCATAAGGAACTAGATTCTTTCTGCGCCAGGAAAGAGATCAACTCTGCGAACTCAAATAAGAGCAAAGGGACAATTCAGTGCTACAGTACCATTCAATAGGTTGGGTTGTCGAAGAAATAAAGCGATTTTAGAAGACATGATTCACATTAATCAAAAGTGGCAGTAAAGACAGAAAAAATCTTTCAAATAAATGCTGCTCTTAACTTTGTATTCTTTAATGAATTCTGAAAAAAAAATTTTTATAAAGGTTTCCACAAAAATCAACATTGATAATAAAATGAAATATTTTAAATCAGCAAACTAGATAATGTGACAGTGAAGACTGGAGTAATGCCTGCTGAAAATGCGGCTTTGCCATCCATCACAGGAATAAATAATAAATAAATAAAACTTTAAAATATATTATAATAGAAAACAGTTATTATACCGGTATTTTACTAAATCACTCTTTACTGTATTTTTAACCCAATAAATTTGGCCATGGCAAGCATAAGATAATTCTCTTAAAATATCAATAAAACTAACAATCGACAAAAAAAAAAAAAATCTGAAAAAGATAAATGTGTGCATCCACATTCTGTCACAGGTTGGTGATATACAAACGCACGTTGATGATGGAGATCAACAGAAAAGTATTTTAATTAGACAAATTCAGGAGACAAGGTGTCACGGTGCACACACGAGGGAGGAACAGGAACACGCAGACGAGGACGTAAACTCAAATAATAGTCTTTAATGAGGACAAGGCAGGACAAGGCAGGACTCAGAGACAGGATACACCGGGAAGTAACGAGTAGACCAAACGACATCAAACTCAAAAGACAGGAACTAAATACACAGGATAATTAACACATAACGAGACAAACACAGCTGGACAAGAGTTAACTCATAATGACATCTGACGAGGACAGGAAACAAACCAAATATGGACACAGGAGGCAGGAACAGATGACACACACAACAGAACCCTGACATAACTCCCCCCTCCCGGAAGGCGTGTCCCACGCCGTAACAGTTCCACCGGGGAGGGGGGGGGTGGGTGGGTGCTCTGGAGGCCCCTCAGGACAGACATGGACAGGAACACAGGACGGGGACCTCCAGAGCGGAACAGACAGACAAAGGAGGCCATGGCGGAGCTGGGAGCTCAGGAGGCCATGGCGGAGCTGGGAGCTCAGGAGGCCATGGCAGTGCAGGGAGCTCAGGAGGCCATGGCAGGTGGTCCTTGTGGCCGTGGCCTCGGTCCCCTCGGCCCGGCCCCTACAGCCGGAACCCTTTTACCCCCCCAAAAAAATTTCCCTGGGGAAGTTAGGGGGTATAAGGAGCCCCCCGGGGCTAAACAGACAGGACAGTACATGGATAGCCCTCCAGGGCTAAACACACAGGAACAAGACAGGACAGGACAGCCCTCCGGGGCTAAACAGACAGGGACAGGACAGGACAGCCCACAGGAACAGGAAGCCCTCCTGGGCTGGCTTGGAAGCTGAGGCTTCCTCTGGGCATGACGAGGAGTCAGGGGCCCTTACAGGGTCCCTCAGCAACCGCTTCCATCTCAGCGACAAGGGGGCAGGCGGCTGGGAATGGCCTCCATGGCCACTAAACAAGGAGCTGCCTGCCCCAGACGAGTCTCCATGGACAAGACAAGGTAAGTTTAAAATGTTCCTGTGGGCACAACAAGACAGACACACGGCACTCCTGGCCGTGACATGTGGACTTGATCCACGGGGCTAGGGATAGCGGCGGCCGGCGGGCATGAGTCAGCGCCAATCCGGTGGGCTTGAGTCAGCGGCGATCCGGCGGGCATGAGACAGCGGCGATCCGGCGGACTTGAGTCAGCGGCGATCCGGCGGGCATTGAGTTAGAGGCGGGCCGGCGGGCATTGAGTCAGAGGCGGGCCGGTGGCGTGATCTCCCGCGAACGGCGCGCCTGGGGGAGCGGCAACCCGGGAACCAGCCGGCGGGCTTGGGAGAGCCACCGCCGGCGGCGGATATCTCCCGCGATCGGCGGGCATGAGGGCTCGCGGTCAGTGGACTCGCGGCGATCCCGCCGAACTCCCACGCCGACCTCCCACGCCGACTTGCAGTGGGCTAAGGCGGGAATAACGAGCGGCGACCTCCATGCCGCGGGACAGACAAAACACAGGAACAAATAAAAACTTTTCAAAAAACGAACAAAACAAAACGAGGTGAAGGGGCGCCGCTTACTGTTTAGGTCTGGTCTTCTGTCACGGTGCACACACGAGGGAGGAACAGGAACACGCAGACGAGGACGTAAACTCAAATAATAGTCTTTAATGAGGACAAGGCAGGACTCAGAGACAGGATACACCGGGAAGTAACGAGTAGACCAGACGTCATCAAACTCAAAAGACAGGAACTAAATACACAGGGTAATTAACACATAACGAGACAAACACAGCTGGACAAGAGTTAACTCATAATGACATCTGACGAGGACAGGAAACAAACCAAATATGGACACAGGAGGCAGGAACAGATGACACACACAACAGAACCCTGACACAAGGCAAGTAAACCAACTTAACATAGATGGAGAACAGACAAAGGCTAAGGGAGAACTGAGCGTTTAAGTAGGGGAGCAAACAAAGGAACTTACGAGTTAATTAATAATACACAGGTGAACAGAATGACAATCAGGAAACTAAGGACCACTAGCTCACAATGGAGAGAACAGAAAACAAGGCATACATGTAACACATGCGGTTTCAGTAAATAATATTTTTTATATATTTATTTATATAATAATAGTTTAGTTTTTTTATATATTAGTTTAATACAATGTTTAAAGTGAGCAAACACAGGGCGCTGTGATATTTGATTCAAGGTCAAATTATTCTTAAGAACTGATTCTTTTTTGATGAAACTCTCATTAGTAAATGGATGGTTTGATTTAAACACATTACAACGGACTCCCTCACTGAACCATAAGTCATTTTCCTGTTATCTCCAATTCAAAATTAAGATTGTAAGATGACACTTTTTCCCCAAATATACAGAGATATTTCTTATAAAACAGCAATATTTATATGGCACAAAAATAATCAAGATAATCAAATATATCAAACAATTAACTAAAATTTATTTTAATTTTTAAATGATTTGTGTAGTCTGGAGCCCTGATTCTACCACTGACACATTGCTGCTTGTGATATTTTGCTGTGTGAAGCAAGATATCTGTCATAATCCAACATAGTACATAAGTAGTATTAGGAAGAGTTTAATCTTCATAGATTAAGGAATAATCATTGAACTACTTGCACTTACAAGACAAGCCTGCACTTGGCATAAACTGTAAGATGTGCTTTTGGGACTGTTGGTGTGTATATTTGCATGTGGAAATCTCTTCCAGTCATTCACAGAGCTCAAAGAAGGGAGAGAGGTATAATTGATTCAAATTGCCACAGTGGAACTCATGAATATCTGAGATCAAACTCATGCTTTGGCAACCCCATGTGAATTAACTTTACCTCACAATCCGCTCCCAGGCAGACCAGCTCAGAATAGACACTCTTCCAATTAGACAATCCAATAACAAAATCGCATAGCCTTGATATAGTCTTGATCTATTTCTAGAGAACTCCTAGCATGGCGACACTGAGTCAGTTTGATATGCCGTCCACATGGCAGAAATGAAGTAGGCAGTTGTGGTTCAGGCCAAGCACATTTTGACTTATGTCTTTGGAGACCATGAGCACACATATGATTAAGCTCCAAAGCAAACAAGCCTGCACCTCACAGCCATATTTAACATATGTGGCTTGGAGCAAGACTGCATAATGAACTTTGCATAGGGACTGATGGAACAAACAACAAGAGCGTTCCTCCTCCTCCACAGTCTTGCGGAGGGGTTAATTTGAATATCAAGTATGCTGAGTCACACTTCACCCAGATCACAAATGTGTGTGTGTGTGTGTGTTTGCATTTGCGTGGACTAGAAATGGAGTCAGCAATACAGACTATAATACTGTATTTTGTTAGGGAAATGCAAGCAGATAAATAAAAACACACTGGGGAAATTAATAAAAAGTTTTGTGTGTGGTATTTCAGAAAAAAAAAACTTTTCAATTTAATGAAATTTTTTTAATTTAATGACTAAAATTGTCATGTGGTCTAACCATCATTATTATTATTATTTTTTATCATATACCTTTACACAATGAATATGTACACATCTTAAAAAATTATCTTGAAAACAAATAAAATGCTTTTGTAAAAAGCATTTTTACTATTTTCATTCTTTTTAGTATTAATTTAATATCAAAAGTTGCACCATGTTACATTTTACAAAATGAACTAACCTTGCCATGTCATGGAAAGGTTAAGATATCAACTACTACTCTCTATAACATAATTCACTGTTTTACATATCGATTTACTTTTTACATATATACTTCTGCATTGTGGTTGTATCACATTACATCACATGACTTTGATTAAGCTTAATTAGCAGACAAAAGTTTTTTGAATATTAAAACTACTTAGACTCTGCGGACCCGTATACGGGTCCAAAATCGCGAAAAAAATGTGTATGCTTCATTTACATAGCCTTCCTTATATGGTATCAGCCCATAAATGGTCTCATTTGAGAGCTTAGAGCCTCTTCTTTACAAATAATACCAAATGGTTTTATGATACATAAAGCAGTAAAATTAAGCTTAGAAATGTATTCGTCCCACACACAAATTTTCGCCTAACGATTGCGAACAATTTTTCCTAAGAATGTGTATTTTTTATATTTTTCACAATACAGTCAAGTTATATATTACAAGAAAGCTCTCATTCTCAGCAATCTGACTATATATTTAATTGTGTGACAACCACAGATCGAATTGATCTTCAATAGTATCGCGATGTCAAATTGATCACCATTTCACAAACTTTGTTTTTGTCATTTTCCTACTCTTACTACTGCTTCAGTCAGCCGCAAACAGCCACATCTCTTCTTTCAAACGAGACCATTTTCACGTTTCTGCGTGCTTCCAAAGCTGAGAAATGGTCGTGTGATCCAGACGCGCACCAGAGCAGAATGACACACCTTTTTTCCCAGACATAAGATCTTCAACTCATAAGCGCTCGTCCAGGTGCTCTTATGTTTTACAAATCTGTGCTTTTTAGAGGCTACTATAGAGCCCCTTTCACACTGCACGTTGGTCCCGGAAAAAAAATGGCCAGAAAATTGCCGGAGTGCCTTCTGTGTGAACGCAAACACGTCCCGGGATTAATTCCGGGATCGATCCCGGGTTGGGGACCTAGTAACATTGCCGGGTTCAGTCCCGGAACGAGCGCTGTGTGAACAAAAGCCGGATCAATGCCGTAAAGGGTGTGTCGTAGTGATGACGCACTTTATCGTTCGACTGTTTTACCAGTTGTTTTGAAGGCAGATCAACGTTCACACGACGAAAAATGTGTAAACTGGAATGAAGCAGCGATCAGGGAGCTCCTCACTATCCGCGCTGAAGCTGAAATCGTTCGCCAGTTTAGTGAAATGGTGCGCGGCGCATTATACACGTCACATGAAATGTCACGTGTCTTTACGGGATCTTTACGGGTTGTGTGTGAACGCACGCACAGATTCAGGAAAATCACTGGCAGTGTGAATGAACCAAAATCAAACGATCCCGGGATGATTCCCGGAACACATTACCCGTGTATTTTTCCGGAATCTCTGCGTGAAAGAGGCTTAGGTCAGATTAGATGTCAGTCTACACTCAGTGACCAGTGAGAGGTGTGAAACTTGACACCTCTGGGTTAGAAGGGGGTGGGTGCGCGCTGAGTGTCAGGTTGTGCTCTGATGGTGTTGCACCCTGGGAAATGTAGTTTTTGGATTGTTTTGAAGACGGTAATGGCGCAGTGGACATCGGCGTCCTGGATAAAGCAATCTTTGGACATAAAAATATAAGTTATAGATGATGAAGAGCGCTCAGCCGCCCCTTGGAAAGGAGAGGATGCGCTTCTGGTTAGTGTGTGTGTGCGCTTTGAGTGTGTTTGCTCCGGTTTTTTGATCAAATCGTTACTGTGTGAACGCCATGGCACACCTAACGCTCTTATGAATCAATAACGATAGAAACATGTAATACAGTATGCATTTCGGTGAATATACAGTAAATATACATAGATTATTACAGTGCAGTGTGGCTGAACATGTATGTTTGTTTGTTTGATGCTCTGAAGGGCAGAGAACCGTGACAGGCAGCTCTAGCAGCACGGAGTAGCTGTTAGCTTGTGTCCAGGGACAACAGATGAGGAGGCAGGTGATGCAGGGCACATGTAAAGCAGGTAAGGTGATGCTCCAAACAGTATACAATACAGAATGCACATAAATGGAATGATATAAAGCTGGAGGATGTGGATTCTATTTTAGATTGTGATAGACTAGATATATTTTATAATTTATACAGTCTTGTGTCTCCTGAAAGAATAAAACTGATAATATAAAACACAAAATGTGAAATTTGCTCCACTCCGCTTATGCAATTTTGTATTTTACTACTTAGAAAAACATAAAAATGACACATAATTCAATCAATAATCAAGAAAAGTGCTTATGGCACATAGTAAAATATGATTCTGGGTGTAATTTGTTTTATATAGCCTGTTTTTGCAAAGGAAACTCAAAATGACACTTGTAGGTGCAAAATAGGATAATTTCACTTGCTTCATTTTAGGGGTGACCCCGAATAGTCGACGATTCGATGCTTCGATAGCAGGAGCCCAATTCGACTGCCAATCTCACAGTCGAATATTCGCGGGGTGTATTATGATCATTCCATTTTAGCTATATGGGGGTGCTCAATGTCTGATTTCACATAGAACTACTGGTTTTCTCCCAATAAGTTAATATACAGCCTATTAGGATAATGTTGTAAATAAGAATCTGAAAAGAAAGAAGCTTTTAATGAATATTTTTAATGTGCCTGAATAAATCCAACCACCCCTATAGATTTAAGTTTCACTTAATCCAACATCATGGCGGCAAGGATTTAAATCTTTAACAAGACAGAGTGAAAGACTGGATTTTTTCGATCAGGTAGGGTATAAGTGATTTCAAAATATTTCAGCCGGTTTATATATATCGTGTATCTATTATTTATCTCGTATAAGATGCATTTGAGTTGCGCTGCAGTAAAGCACTTCATTGTAGTAAAGGTGATTATCTCTTCAAGCACGCATCGCGAGCAGTACAAACAACAATGCAGAATATGAATAACTATTACTGGGACTGTCATATACATAACATTATAATGAGAACACTATTATAATAAAACGCTGTGAATTTAGTTGCCGTGTTTCTGCGCGTTGTTGCGTGAAGAACGCATCCACTAAAGGAGTTCATTCAGAGCCGCGCAGACACGTTCACTTCTGCATTCAGGGCATTTTGTGCAGATAGCCTATAAGTCGGTAATATTGACGTTATTTTATATAAATAACGAACCATATTCTATATGATATAAATTAGTTAAATCCCACTGATTAAAAACCTGCTATCAAACGCTTCACTCTACTGGTCATCTTCAGCGCGCGCAGCTCAAATGCAGAACATTAATAACTACTGTCATATACATAACGTTATAATGAGAGTACTATTGTAAAAAATGTTGTGAATTCTTAGGGTTTCGCTGACGTTTAATGTTAACTATCTTTTAATCAAAACATAAAACATTATTTTTGTATCTGCGAGGCATCCGTTACACATTTTCCCTGTGTGTTAACGTCAGTAATTATGACTGTCGAATGTCTGGCTTGACTCTTGGTAATGTATTTTGGCCCCGCCCCCAAACATATGATTCGACTATCAGTCGACTATTGGCAAGATTCGAAAATTCCAATTCGACTATGAAAATCCTTAGTCGGGGACACCCCTACTTCATTTATGATGCAGTAACACCTGTTTGGAAGCTGTTATTTGAAAAAAAAAATCTGGTACATTTTGGCATCTAGTGGCATCAAACTAAGTAAGTTGTTCAACAAGAACACAAAAGTCACTCCTTTAAATAATCACGTACATTCAGTAAAAAACACTGCCAAGCCTCAATGGTTGAAGGCCGGCCCCACCGACTCGCGCCGTTGTACACTCACATGAGACAATTTGCAGGAGGCTACGGATCCAATATACCTCTCTACACATGTGTGGTGTAAACCAGTTCTGAATTATTGTCTTCTTCACAGCTGTAAAACCAGCAAACAACATTCTCTTTTGCATTGAACTAATACAGAGATCAGAATCATCATTAAGAAGACATAAACTTGGGTTAACAGACCAATCAATTCTCAGTAATGATGACAAAACCAGGTTTACATGTGTCCATAGACTGATGACGACAGGACATTCCCAAAACATATGCAGAAAAGTGCCTGATGATGTAGTGTTACATATATGGCAGTTCAAATTTGACTGCAGTTTCATTTTAAATCTTTTGTAAGGAGTTATGTATGCTCTATGAATGACTTTGAAGTGAATAAGACGATGAGCCAGATTTTTAGATGTTAAGCTGAGATTAGACCACACTCTCTCCCAGTCGACAGATAAATTAAGATCAGATAATTCCCTATTCCAAATAGTTTTAATAGAAAGAGGTTTTGTAATACAATCAATAATTTTATTATATATTAAGGAAACAGATGGCCGACCAGCAGATGGTGCAATCCAGTCCCGCATAGGATGAGAGGAAATGGAAGAAGACCAAGGAACGCCATACGCTTTGAGAGCAGAACGTAATTGAAGAAAAACAAAATATGCAGATGCTGGTAGACAAAATTTGACTCTCAATGCCTGAAATGAACAGAGGCCCTGGTTATCATACATATCACCGCACGTGTTCACACCTAAAGAGGACCAAGAGGGTTGGACAAATGGACGATTTCCACATACAAAGTTCAAATTGTGCCATAAAGGTGTACTGTTACAGAATTTGAAGGGTCCACCTATCCGACGTTCAACCGTTTTCCAGATTTTAATAGAGTTAGCCACAACCGGACCAAATTTATAATTATCCCCTTTTTTTCCTGTGCCAGTAAATAAAATATCTTGAAGTCTATTTGGTTTAACCTTGTCAGCTTCAATCACCCTCCATGAAACTGTAGATTGAGGATCAACCCAATTATGAAGGGCCTTAAGCTGGAACGACCAATAATATAATTCAAAATTTGGTACAGCCAGTCCTCCTGCGCTATTAGGATGTTGTAATGTGGTAAGTTTAATTCTGGGACATTTATCATTCCAGATAAACTTAGAAATTATGGAGTTGATCTCCTTAAAGTAACCTGGAGGGGGAGAAAGTGGTAGCATAGAGAAAAAAAAAATTAAATCGAGGTAACAAATTCATCTTAACAGTGGAGATTCTTCCTTGGAGAGAGACTTTAAGATTCTTCCATCTTTGAATGTCATTTTTGACCTTAACGAAAATGTTATTAAAATTGTCTCTGGCAATCTTATGAATGTTTTTATATATGGTAATGCCCAAATAGATGAAAGATTCCTTAATAGGGATAAATGAGGGAATAGAAAAATTAACCTTAACATTGTTAATTGGCATTAAAGCAGATTTGCTCCAATTTATTTTATATCCTGATAGGCTACTAAAATTATCAAATTCCTTAATTACACTAGAGACTGAAACATCAAAGTGGTCTAAATATAGAATAATATCATCAGCGTATAATGAAATACAATGATTATGGTCATGAATCTTAATCGATACTTCAGATTTCCTGATGGCTTGAGCTAAGGGTTCGAGAGATAGACAAAACAATAAGGGGGAAAGTGGACACCCCTGTCTCGTTCTCCGCTGTAAAGGGAATGAGGGGGAAATAATATTACCAGTTATGACTGATGCTGCAGGTGAGTGGTATAATGTCTTAATCATAGAAACGAAGTGTTCACCGAAGCCAAAACATTGCAGAACTGCCCACATATAATTCCACTCTAGCCTGTCAAAGGCTTTTTCTGCATCAAGTGAAAAGACCGCACAAGGTGTTGGGTGGGAGTCCGCAAAGTCAAGAATATGAAGGAGTCGACGCATATTGTCAGATGCATTGCGCCCCTTGATGAAACCAGTTTGGTCCTCCTTGATCAGACTGTGAATTACCTTCTCCAAACGAGAAGCAAAAACTTTAGCATAGATTTTTAGATCACATGGGATAAGCGAAATCGGTCTGTAGCTGGAACAATCTAATGGATCTTTCCCTTTTTTAAGAAGTAATGAAATCAGTGATGTTTTTTGATCTCTATGAAATGCCCCATGTTCAATTGCAAAATTAAATGAGTTAAGCATAAGTATCCCTACCAAATCCCAAATTTCTAAATATAATTCAGGGGGGAGACCATCTAGACCCAGCGATTTGCCCTTTTGAAGGCTTTTTAGAGAGACGTGAAGTTCCTCCAAACTTAATGGGGCCTCCAAAGATTCTTTATCCATCTGTGAGATCCGAGGCAGTTCCAATTTATCTAAATACTGCTTACAAATTGGTTCATCAAAATCTGTTTCGGCTTTATACAGATTTGTGTAAAAACCTTTAAATATGTCATTAATTGCCACAGGGTTCATAGTGACCTGATCATCCGATGATTTTATTGCGCTAATATATGCCTTAGACTCGCATTCTTTCAACCTAAGGGCCAATAAATGACTAGGTCTCTCTGATTCAAAATAATATTTTTGTCTAGTCCTATGTAAAATAAATTCTGCCTTTGAGTGTGAAAGTAAATCATATTCTTCTTTTAAAGAGGACAGCTGTGTAGCCTGTTGCTCAGTAAAATGTTGTTTTTGTAGGTTTTGTAATGATTGGATTTTATTTTCTAATTGTGTAAACTGGTGAGTTCTCGCTTTGGCAAGAGTAGAAGAGAAAGATATACAGAAACCTCGTATAGCACACTTAGTTGTTTCCCACAGTATTTGAGGATCCACATCAGAGGGCATATTAATTTCAAGAAAGTCCTTAATATATTCTTTTAGAGAGGTAATAAAAGTCTGATTACTTAATAATGATATGTTAAAGCGCCATCTAGGGGACTTGGCTTTGACATCGGAAAGAGGAACACTGCACAACATAGCAGAATGATCAGATAATAAAATTGGTAATATAGATATAGAGGAATTAGATGAAATTAAAGATGGGCTGAGAAATATGTAGTCTATCCTAGAGAAAGTCTTGTGTCTATTAGAAAAAAAAGTGAAGTCCTTAGCTTTAGTGTTCTGAATTCTCCATAAATCGATTAAGTTGAGCTCAGTGATAAATTTATTCAATAATTTAGAGGATGGATTGGCTGTTGTATCAGATTGAGATTTATCTAAAGCAGGATTTATGACAGCATTAAAATCACCACCCACCACTAGAGGGCAATCAATCTCCTCAAGTAAAGTTTTGGAAATCTGTGTAAGGAATGCACTGTCTGTCTCATTCGGACCATAAATAGAGACCAATGCTAACCTATTATTATATATTTTGCATCGGATAAAACAAATCTACCCTTCTCATCACTACCAAGGTGTTCAATTGTTAAATTTAACTTCCTGTTAACAAGGATAAGCACCCCCTTAGTTTTATTTTGAGCACAGGAAAAAGCTATTAATTTGTAATACTTATTCTGGAAACGTGCCACGTCAGATTGTTTTAAATGTGTCTCTTGTATTAAGGCACAGGAGATAGATTTACGGTGTAAATATTCTAATACATGGGTTCTTTTAACAGCAGAATTTAAACCATTCACATTCAGTGATAAAATATTTAAAGTATGCATTGAATATTCATAATCCCAAGATTGTACACAATAAATGCAAAAAACAAAAAAAACAAAAAAACAGAAGCACTTCCATTCCGTAAATAACCCGTAAACACTGATGTGCATTTTAGATACCAAACCTCCTATATGAAAAATCCCTTTAGAAATAATGTAAAATAGATAAAAGTATGTCTGCTGTAAAAAACAAAAACAACATAAAAATGTGAACAACCGACAACCATAAACAAAGAACAACTCAGACCGCACATTACCGAGAACATAGGTCTGACTGAGCAACAAAAAAAACAGTGATAGGTTGTGACCGATCCACCCTAACGCAAGACATGTCTCCCGAAAGGCTCACACAGCCATAAAAAAAAAAATTTTTAGTAATTAAACCTACTCTCCATTAGTCCCCTCCAAAACAGAAAAATGGAGTGTCAGTCTTACCAGCAAAGAGATCGTTGTACCGGATAAATAAGGACAATATCCCAGTATAAGAGAAGAAAACGCAAACAATAGGTTTAGCAAGCATGCATGGCCATCCTGCTATCATCCCCTTCTGGGCAGCTAGGGCCAAATCCATCCCGGCCGTCACGCCCCTCCCGTGGAAATGGAGAAACAGCGGCCGCTGCTCCCCCGTCCCCCCCCCGAAGAGCGGCGGCATAGGACTTCTGCTGAGACATGGAACTGATAAAATCCTCCGCTTTCTGAGGGGAATCGAAGCTTCTCTGTTCTCCTTTGTGCCGTAGCTTAATCACCGCTGGATAGATGAGGAAGGGCTGGAGACCAAGTGCAGTCATCTTCTTCAAAACCGGACCAAATGCCTTTCTCCTGATCGCTGTAGCCGGACTAAAGTCAGGAAAAAACAGCAGTGTGACATTGTTCTGTGCGCACTTCACCGGATACGCCTGCCGAGCACCTTTCAGGATATCTGATCTGTCATGCCATCTCAGTACACGGAAGATGAGAGTGCGCGGCCGATCGGAGCCCCTCCCTCCGTCATACACGCGATGCGCCCGATCAATCTCAATGTCACGGCCCCTCAAGGAAGGAATCCACTTGGAAAGATTAGCTCGGAGGAAACTAGCTGCATCTGGACCTTCCATCCCTTCTGGGAGTCCCACCAGTCTAACATTGTTCCGCCTGCACCTGTCCTCCATATCTGTCATCTTCTCGGTGAGTCGCTCCAGCTGATCCTTTAAGTCCATGACTGTTCTCTTATCTTCCCGCGCCGCTGCCCGAACAGAATCAACGCGGTCACGTGTCTGCTTCGTCTTGGTAACTATGGCCTCAAACTCCTCTCTTAGCTCTTTAACAGACTTATTGGTCGCTAGTATGTCCTCACGCAGTTCGCGCAATGCTGGAATCAGCACAGAGTCCATCGCATCTCTTACTGCCGAGTTCACAACCGAATTCAAAGTGCTTTGGTGTTCTTTAAATGCTAGTTCAATGCGGCTAGCAATAGCACTGTCCAGCTCTTCACTGGAGATGGCTGAATCTCTGAATTTTTTCTTCATTGGCGATTGCTCAATCTCCCTTTTTTGATCTCCTTTGTCTGCCTTAGCACTCATGATGGGTCTAATGCAGAGTGGTTCAAATTTCACTGACAGGATCGCAAAATATTTGGCAAAGTGAGCGGAGCGAAAAACTAAGCCTGCATCACCGTCGAGGGGTCACGTGATCCTACTGATCGGTTTTTCCATCAAATATTAGAGATGAGTACATATACTAGAAAAACATTAATTGAGCACACTTTAAGCATTTTAATGAGCCTACTAATATGCCTGGATCGCAGTAGTCAAATTCCTCTGCAACTAAGCACACAGAACCGGCTTGCAAGATGGGAAATTGCACTGAGCAATTTGCGTTCAGCTCTGAAGTTGTCATCTTATTTGTGGCAGTACCTGATTTGCATAATTCTGTCGGTAAATGAGGTACTAAAAGAACACAGTTATCAAACAAACAATCCTTAAACAATGGTCACATAATGTGGTTTGACAGTGATTCTGAGTAAATATAATACATAGTTATAGGGAATGAGTTGTTTTTGTTTTCCAGGTGACAGTGCAGGAGATTAGACGGTCATGGAGAATAGCTCCAGACTAATCTGCTCTTAGAGCGCAATGCAGGCCCATAACGCATCACTTCCTCTCTGCTTATCACCTCAGTCTACCCAGCAAATTAATCGCAGGCTTACTGCAACCCCCTTCACATGCACGCTCGCAATGGCCTACAACATCGCTTTGCCTCCCACTGCACCACAGAGAGCAGAATAAGCTGATATATGACCCTGCATGACTAACAGAAAAACTGCCTCTGCATTCCTGGCACTTCACACAGGAGGTCTTTCTCTGTTAAACTGTCATCAGTAGCCCTGAAAGGGAATACATTTCAGATGACTGTGGAGTTTTAATGAAAGCGGCCAAAATGATGCATAGTAGTGAGGCTCCTAGAGGGGCGATTAACACAGGATGTTGTGGAGAGGCTTAAAGGATGCAGGTCAGTGGGTGGTGGCTGGCCAATCTGTTGCTGCATTGGGGCAGGGGCTAAATACTCTTCTGCTACTAGGTCAGCTAAATTCCCTCACCTGACGAGCCAAAAACCACACCTTTTCCTCCACAAACCCAACCCTTCTGCAATAATAACTGTCGAAACCTTCACAAAGTTCTAAATGTTATCCTAAACCTTTATGGTCTAACTCCAAATCCACACTTTGCTGACATAATGCCGCATTAACTGTCCAATGAACGTTCGCTGGAGCCTGCATCAGTGCTTCTGCAAAGTGGGCGGTCGTGAGATCCCTACAATATCCAATTGGACGTTCCGCGGTCTCACAGGCACACGAGCCATGGCAGGTCTGAAAGACCATAAGTACATATCAAGAACGCCATTTGGAACAAAGCCTAAGACGAACAGCCTTAAAGGCTTTCTGCTTCCTGTCTCAGGAGTTGGAAAATACAAGGGCAGTAAGTGGAAAAAGAGACGAATGTGAATGGAGTCCAAAGTTCCAATGGACTCCACATGCTGTGATTGAGGTAGATGTTAAATTTGGATCAAGAGATGTGATTTCTGCTTCTGTGAAACTAAGACATGGTAAAGACATTCCACTTGGAAAGAGGTTGGTCATTGAGTTCGAATAACATCCACTTGATTATCAGCAATCAGCATGCATTTTGCTCCATTCTTCTGTAACTATGAGTATTGTAGGACATGGTATATAGCCACCTTGGACAAAATTAGACCTTTGGTGTAAGATGGGCCCCCAGAATTGATAAAGAAGGTCCCAAGTGGCATGTGTTACTGTTTTTTTTAATTTAACACTTATTGTAATTTATGAAGTTATCATTTAATAATCCCATTAATTAGTTTTCTTATCTTCTTAACCATTCATTTAAAGTTAAGGTTAATTGAGTTAAATCATTCAGTTACTGTATGTTACAATTTAAAAGTACATGCACATTATTCTTAAAGGGATAGTTCAAGCTTTATAATGGCTGTGAATAGTGGTTAATAAAGGGGGGTTAATAAAGGCCTTCTGAAGTGAATCGATGCATTTGTGTAAGAGCAAAATCCATATTTAAAAAAATGTAAACTTTAAAATTGTAAAATTTAAACAAAGATATTTGAGAAATTTCAATAAAAAATGTATTGACATTCAGCAATTGTACAGCAATTTTCTAGAAGAAGAAAAAAAACATTTAGTTTCTGCACTGGTTTATGTGTTCAATTAGGCATTAGCTATAGCTACAGTTGTTTCTACAAGTCACAGAGCCCAATTTTTATTGGTGGACCCCTCTCCCCAGGGCCCAATAAAAGACCTTTGAGACAAACGGCCTCCCCATGCTAGTTTGTACCATTTTACACACAGTAATGTGTTGAACAGACCAAACATCTGTACATTTAAACAGAGAGTGAGCAGCTGAGACACATGCTGCAAAGAAGCCAAAAAGTCTATTAACACATTATAACAGTGCTTAAGCTAAATAAAAACATTGAATTACCTATAAAATGCGTGGGAAAGACTATGGAAAGACTTTCACATGATTGCCATGGCAAAAACTAAAGCTTCATTGTGATCACATTAAAATAAAGTCTACACCCCAACCCCGCTGCTGCTGCAAACAAACAGAGGAAAGAAAGGTGGTCAAGTTTCTACAGAGATTGGCTGTTCTGTAATGCATTTCCTTGGCATGGCTGTTCCCTGCGTGGTGTATAAAAACAGCTCAGCTGGCAGAGATGTTGATTATACTCATTACAGATGAACCTTGTAAGTGCTGCATAGCTGTCTGACTGGCCCAGCATCTTAATGACCCCATATCACACTGCACACCTACTTCATGCCTTAACAGAGCAGTCTAATAGGCTGCTTTGTGACTGCCTCTCCTGTCAAATACGAAGTTTAGGTATATGTTTAAAAGATTAGCTCACCCAAACATTATTTCTAAACCTGTAGAATTTTATTGTCTCTACTTTTTTCATCTATTATAATGACTGTGGACAGGTAGCTTCAAATGCAAATCACTGATAGTCTCAAATGTGCTGTTTCAAACTGGATCATTGAGTCTGCATGTTCCAAAATCACTGTAAGTCTAAGCAGATTGTAGAAACCATTGTACACCAGTGATTTCTATGATCTACTTAGGCTTACAATTTTTGGGGGAAATGGAACACATCAGTCTAGTGAACAAATTGTTCAGGTTTTGTGAATTGGATCAAGTGAATAACTGAAAAGATCAGACTTAAGTGCATTCTTAAATCGTTTTAGAGCCAGAAAGCAGCTTGAACCAAAGTGCTTAATCGATTGAGTTGTTTATGAATTGGACATGTGATGGTTTTCAGCAAATGAAAACTTAAATTTCTGCCTGTAATTAGAAAATAGTGCACAAATCAACATGGACAACATTAATATTACTTTTATGGTAAATTATGTGGAGTCTGTTGAGCTTTCATTATATTGAAAATAGTTCCCGGTACGTATTTCAAAAACTCACTTCTGGTGTTAAACATAAGAATAAAAGTAGTATGAGTTTGGAATGGCACGATTTAAAATAATGCAATAAACAAAGTTAAAATCTTAATTTTTGGTTGAAATAAGTAAGAGTAACTTTGACTCATTTCTCCCTTTCGCATTATGGCTGATTGTGCAGTTTCCGTGAGAAAGCAGAACAAAAAGAAAGGAAAAACATTTGAGGATGTAGAGTTTATTCTACTCTTTAGGGACTGATTCATCCTGTAAGAGGGGTGGTGAGTTTAATAGTGGGTGGGTACAGAGTTTTACAAGAACACAAGGACCAGAGGGCAAATGATGCAAAGCATCATTACTTTTTCCATCCCTTTGCTGGAGCTGGAGACTAAATACCCATGATGCATTTCCATACCACGCCCAGAGAGTTTGCCTATTAAGGGCACCAGATAATGTCAAGGTCAAATAAAAGAAAGAAGCGTATTAGTATAAATTGTGGATTCTTCAGTGAGGAAATGCTTTCCAGATGTGGTCAGTTGATCCAAAAGGTCACAGAGGTATTTAAGTGAACCAGAGAGCCTGAATATGGTTGTAAAGATATGGCACTAAACACAAACCTTTTGAAACATAAAGAATAAGATGACTTCAATTAACAATAAAACAATAACTGTTTGATAATAATAATAGATGAGTACAAATAAACCCCTGTACCCTGTGTGTGTGTGTGTGTGTGTGTGTGTGTGTGTGTGTGTGTGTGTGTGTGTGTGTGTGTGTGTGTGTGTGTGTGTGCATTTATCACACACTCTCCAAGCCGTCTGAGTCTGCTTTTCATTAAGAACTGAAAACCGAACGATTTCAGGACGATGCTGGATCGCATATGGCAGAGTATTTAAGCGATCAGCACAATTTGAGCTCTGTGTGTTTTAAAATACATCCTTGAGGCTATTCGGGTCATTTACTGGGTGTGATGTGCCGCATCAGAGCTCTGACGTCAGCAGTCTGGGACCTTCTCTCAGCTTTTTCGTCTGATCTTTGCTTCGTGACGTCACGCCGCTGTGCAGGTATCCAAACACGAAGATGCTGTCGCTCAACTGCACTGACGCTCGACTCGATTGTTTACCACTATAATTAACCTATAACTGAAGTCTTTCAATCATGTAGGTCAAGCTAGCAACAAAGCCCTGATTCAGACTGCGACGAATAATGTGTTTTTGTCATTCACGAGCGCTTTATAACTGGGAGGGGAAGGGGCACAATGTTTCCCATTCACGAGCGTCATCATATCCTTGTTCATTTTTCAGCATGCGGGAAACGGGAGGACAGCACAACCGACAAAACCCCTTTCATTATTCAGCAAGCTCATTGGGGATTCCCATAAGAACTCCAGTAAGTTAGCTGGAGTAAAAAGACGACATTTTGCGCAGCATGACAGAGCTATGGGAGCACGTGAAATCTTACCTCGCGAGCTATTTGACTGAGAGCATCATCCTCCGCCGATAGTTTCTCCCGGTTGGGAATTCTTTTCCTCCCCGTTACTTGCGTTGCCATTTTAAATTCCCTTATACTCTGACACAAACCTCTACAAAAAATGACCTCGCCAAACTGAAGTGCTGTCCAGTTGTGTATATGTCAAAGAGCACCATTCAAAGTGGCATGGTCGTAAGTGAACAACATTAATAAATGGTTATATTGTAACCACAAGCAAAATTATGTAGAGCACTAGGACACATCCTCCCTTTGATCCCCCATCGTCTCCATAAACCGCATGAATATATGGCGGGAGCCTGTTGCACATTCAAACGACACATCGATATGTCAAAACATCACGGATAGGATGGAAGATGACAGTTTGCTGATTCGCCATGAGCACGATAGACCGTATAGGCACTCCTGAGAATATAGCCGGTCATCCCTTAATATTCCTTCCTACGTTAGTTCGGTACGTCAAAGCAAACGAATGAAGAATAAAGTAATCGGTCCAGAGCTGCATTTGTTTCTAGGGCAAATCGAACCCGGATGATGAGCTGCCCTAGGATGAGAATACACAGCAGCCCAATACCACACGATCTGATTTCAGTCTGTGCTGGACGCTGCGCGAAAAGTGGGCGGGACCTGACCTTTGCATTGTAATTATTTCCGTCTTGTTTCATTTTAGGGCAACTTCACAAAATCTTTTTTTTTCTTTCTTTCAGAATATTACTGTGAATAGGATTCATGTCATCTATCTATCTATCTATCGATCGATCGATCGGGTCTGTCTGTCTGTCTGTCTAACTACTGCACCTTATACCTATTTGATTAGATGGAACGACGTACCACACTGTTGTCTGGGCTGGTGCATTAGCTCCATCAAGAGGCTTTATTAGACAACTACAATTTATGTTGCTACTGGTGCATCGTTTCATGCCATAATTTTCATGGTCGTTGTAAAAAGAGCCCCCTGGTGGTAAACGTTGTATATACCGTTGTGATATATTTTTGAACCTCAAAAATATCATTTTTATTGTGTCATTTGCAGTGTTTTAGAAACTTTATTCAGTCTAATACTGTAATCTCATAATTCTAACTATAATATAATAATTTTAATTCTGGTCTATTTAATTACAGGAAGAATAGAATATTCCCAACTATAAGGTTCATTCTGTGTAGGATTAAACGCGTTAGTCTTCTTTATATATCCTCTAGAGGGCAGCACACTCCTAGACAATCGACCCCGCAAGGGGAAAGTGAATTTGGCTCGTTAGAATCCAACAATTATCCCCTTCTTGTAATGGTGTCTGAAATGAACTTTTCCTTGTCTGCTGCCTTTCACTGCATCACTTCACCGCTTGGAATGAGAGGTTCTACGAGAATACTAATGGATCGCTTTCTTCATGCATAATAGACGTCCTTGGGTTGCATTATCTATAATAAAGCATCTGCTAATGTTCACTAGAAGACTAAAACCCTGCTGAATAAAGATTAGAAGACTAAAACCCAGCTCACTAAGCTGTTGTTTAAAACTAGCCAACAGACTGGGTGACCAGCAAACCAGTTTGGAGTAGTTTAATATATTCTTTGTTTCTCTCTCTCTCTCTCTCTCTCTTCCTTCAAGCAGGAAAAGCATCACAAACAAGTTGTTTTACAATGCATTTTCTAAGGGTACAATTGGGTATTATATGTTTAATAATTTAACATTTATAGCTTGATAAAATGACATCTTTAGTGTACCTCCAAAAAAACTATCAATGCACTAAAGAAAAAATATATATTGGACAAACTAACTTTATTATTAAAATCTTTGGACAAGCAATTTGAAGAACAAAACAGGCAAGGAAAAGTAAGACATTAACAGAAATGAATCCCATTTTTCTTGGCATGAATACTTGTTTGACACCTGTTTTCTGTAAACTGTTTCATTACTTTGACTAATATTGATTTTAGCTAGATTGGGATTTGATTAAGTTGCCTAATACAATTTACACAAGACAAAGGGCTTACTAGTATTACGCAAGTCAAGATCAGTGTCAAAAATCTTGAACATATGATGAAGTAATATAGTAGTATAGGCAAAGATATCAAGTTTCAAGTAATATAGGCACAGATATCGTGACATAGGGAATATGTAAAATGTTAAAGAAATTAACACGATGTCCTGTTTACACTTAAAAGTGTACTCTGTCTTGAGAAAACTTCCTTTTTTGTTGTATACTCAGTGCCTGAAAGAAAATATTAACAAAAACATACAATTAGTTCAAATCTGCAAGAAAACTGGGAAAATAAATGTAATTTTACTAAGATTATTTGTTCAGATCAGATCACCTTTTTCTTGGCTTTATCAAATGATAATCCTTTAGCACTTAGAGCAGCTATCTTGCTCTCAATGTCTGAGACCTGATAAGATAAATAAATAAATACAGATAGATAGATAGATAGATAGATAGATAGACAGACAGACAGATAGATAGATAGATAGATAGATAGACAGAAAGACAGACAGACAGACAGACAGATAGATAGATAGATAGATAGATAGATAGATAGATAGATAGATAGATAGATAGATAGATAGATAGATAGACAGACAGATAGATAGATAGATAGATAGATAGATAGATAGATAGACAGACAGACAGACAGACAGACAGACAGACAGATAGATGATAGATAGATAGATAGATAGACAGACAGACAGACAGACAGACAGATAGATAGATAGATAGATAGACAGACAGACAGACAGACAGACAGATAGATAGATAGATAGATAGACAGACAGACAGACAGACAGACAGACAGACAGATAGATAGATAGATAGATAGATAGATAGATAGATAGATAGATAGATAGATAGATAGACAGACAGACAGACAGACAGATAGATGATAGATAGACAGACAGACAGACAGACAGACAGACAGACAGACAGACAGACAGACAGACAGATAGATAGATAGATAGATAGATAGATAGATAGATTGATTAGATGATAGATATAGCTCACCTCACTTTCTGTGCTCTGAACTTTGGCAGTTGCCAAAGCAACCTGATCCTCCAGTTCAGAGAGCTCTGAATCAGTTAATGGGTCGCCGTAGTGATTCTTGGTATTCTGCTCAATTATTTGCAACTTTTTCACCATATCGAAGGACTTCCCTGCAGTCATGTACACCTGCAGTGAAAAGAAAAGAAAAGAAAAGAAAGAAAATAGAGTTCTGAACAAATATCTTATACACTTAAGTGATATAAGATTGTTTATGCCATTGATATTCCAAGTGTCTAATCTCTCTCCTCCACACAAACATAACAATATCTATTAGAGGGACAAGCTTACATTTTCCTCAAGTTCCCTGTATGCATCATCAGCCTGCTTAAGATCTGTGCCCGCTAACTGAAGTCTGTCATTAGGATTTGAGGGGGCCAACTCGTTCATAGCACTTTCTGTAGCATTAATTGTTCTTAGAATCTCAGTTGTGATGTCGCATAGGGCCGCTGCGGTGGATCTCTGAAAGCAATTAACCGAGAGAAGCCTAATCAGAATTAAAACCCTAAAAATGACTGTAGTCAGGTATTAACATGGCTAAGGTTATAGCTAAATGAGGCGTAAGTGTTGCTAATGCTTCATGGTCTTTAGATAAGACAAAGATTAGTTATGAAAATAACCCAGGGGTGCTATGAACTTCTTTCAGTTGTTTCTTTGGTTATGCTAATAAAGATGCTAGAGATAAAACTCTTTTTTAGATTATTAATAAAGTATTTGTGCTTTGGCACTCTATAAAATATTTTACGGGAAGCTTGTGGTAAGTTGCATGACTTTTAAAACCCACTTGTATTCCACTAGTACTCTGATAACGAGATACCTGAATCTGCATTAATTGTTCTACTGACAAAACATTAAAATACATTTCATCAGGAAAACCTTACCTTGCACAAAGACTGCATTTTTTGGCCTTTATGGATGTGTGTTTTGTCTGAGTCCTCACCTTTTGTGCTTCAGTGGGCATCTCATCACTGGACGAGCTCAGGGGTTCTTGGGATGCAGGGGCCACTGGTGCCTGGTCCCCCCTCAGAGCGGACCCTTTGGACTGAGGAGGCCTCTTCGGCTCGTCCTCGTCAGAGGAAAGCGCCTTGTCACTCATCAGCTCATCTAGTTTTCTCCTCAGCTTCTCCTCCTCCATCTGCCCTGCTGTGGGCTGGACAGGCTACAGACATACAACATAAGTACTTAATATTAAAATCATGAGAATGACCTACATGAAACCTTTAGCCCAAAATTTTTAATACAAAGGGCAGCTCTACTATAGCCTAATAAGATGTTCTGGAATAAATAAAAGTGTTTCTGTTTTGAGACTTTAATCATACCTGATCAGGAGGCAAAGTCATTTTCTCTTCCATTCGATTTAAGAGACTCTCAATGGCAGACATTCTCTTGTTCAGTTCATTGATCTAACTCACAGCAACAGGTAAAAGAAAAAGAAAAGGGGAAAAAAACAAAGTTGCAGATTGATGAAATGATTAAATGAACACAAGGCAGTCAGACTTTTGTCTAAGTCAACTTGGAAAGAAGCCATCTGAATGTAAATCATTCATCATAATCATACTACAATAACAGACAAAACTTAAGGTAACTCAAACTAATCTAACCTAAAATCATTTATTAAAAGGTGCAATAAAAAACAGTACTTTTAAAAGATGCATTACTGTTCAAAAATTGAGATATATATTTTCTGTAAATATCTGCAAGATTTTTTTTATGACTTTGAAAGAAGATTCTTATACTCACCAAGGCTACATTTAGTTGACAAAAAAATGGCAAAATAGTAATATTGTGAATATTACAGTTTAAAATAATGTTTTTTTCTCTCTCTTTTAATATATTATAAAAAGACATTTGTGTTGGGAAAGCTGGCAAAGCAGTCTTCAGTGTCACATGATCCTCCAGAAATCATTGTAATATGCTGATGTGGTGCGCAAGTAACATTTCTTATTCTTATTTTTATTCAACAGGTTAAAAATAGTTGCACTGCTTATTATTTAGTAAAATCTGTGATGCATTTTTATTTCAGGATTTTTCAATGAATAGAAAGAAAAACAGCATTTATTTGAAATAGAAAGTCTTGTAACAGTCTTTACTTTTACTTTTGATCAATTAAATGTGTCCTTAAATAATAAAAATATATATAATAAAAATAATAATAAAAATATTATTTAAAAAAAAGAAATCTTACTGACTCCAAACTTTTCATCGACAGTGTTTAAATGTTTAAAATCATTTACACCGACATGAGGTGAAGAGCTAAGTCATATCAGTATTTGTCAAGGGGTTTTGTTGTTGAAATCACATGCTGAAAACTGCTCATTTTGCCTCACTGAGATGTAGAATTATATTATAAATGCAAAGAAAGCGCCTTAATTTCTGATCATACCGGTGGTGCACTCTGATGAATGTTTTCCTGAGATGATGCTCGACTGCGGCGGCGTGGGGGAAGCTGATAGACGGGGTAACGGAACATATCCTCCTCCTCTGAAGTATCCAGGTAGATCTGCCGTGGAGCCACAGAGGAGTTGATTTTAGAGAGAGAGCGAGCACGTACCATTCTGTGTTCAGAGTATGTGCCATCATCTAAAACAAAAATAAAAGAGACAAATTGGTTAATCTGTTTATTGCTGTTTAAAACAAAAAATCCATCAGAGGTCCCCAGGTGAATATCAAGAATAGTGCATCTATACTATACATTAAAATACAATATTTTAAGACTATAAAATTTGTGTTTAATTGTATATTAAAACAATTAAAAAATAATGTATGTTGGGGTGAGAATAATATTCATTTATTTAAAATGCATTAATTTATTTAAATACATTTTAAAATGTAATTGAAATATGTAATGTCTAAGTAAAATACATAAAAAAATAAAAAATAAAATATTTTAGCGGTGTAATATTTTATAGGCACATGGCAACATAGTCTTTCTGTGTAATCTCAAAAAGATTGTGCATATGCAAATCCTTTTAGACTCAAATCTAAAATCCCAGATTTTTTTAACACTATTTAGCAGACAATTATGTAAAAGTGTGCATTTGTGAAAGGAGGAGAAAGAGAAACAAAGAAAGAAATGAAAACCAACAGAATGTGTTTGCTTGACCTGGGCGTGAGAACCTGTCGAGACTTTTCCTGCGGTTCATGCGATGATGATGGTGATGGTACATGTCATTGTATTCTGCATCATTCCGCTGACCTCTGTCTTCATGGATGTACTGGAGAAGAGAGAAAAGTGTCTATAATCCCTGAGTGCCCATAAGAGTGGATGTTTATAACAATACGAGTCCTCTCAATACCTGGACAGACTGTCTGCGAGAGTGAGTGCTATAGTCATCCATGTCAAGATCCATGGGGTGGACAGAGAGAAGACGCTTGGTCTTTCGCATCTGAGAAGAAGTCAGGATGATTTTAGACTTTCAAAGTACTGGTTTAAGAGAGCTTTGTTATCGTAATTGCACACTTTAAAATATTCCCACTCTGCTTCTAGATATTTATTTAAAAATATTCACAGGGGTTTATGATATAATGTATGGCATTCAACAGCTATACATTTAACTGCTTTAAACTACAAATTTTTGGAGAAGAAAAAAACTATATGTTAAGTCAATATAGTATGGAAGCCCATTTCTGCCACATAAGAAAAAAAAATCATGCTTTGGTAAATTGTAATTTCATAATTGAAGTCATAATTATGTCTTCATCTCATAATTATTTTTTTTTTGTCATAGTTTTGACTATCTCATAATTTCAGTTTTTTTATTTTGACCTTTTGTCTCATAATAATAACTTAGCATCATAATTCCAAGTGTTATAATTAATTTAATTAATATGATATATATATATATATATACAGTATATATATATATAATACGTATGTCATAATTTTGAATTTTTATCTTATAATTATGACTTAATGTCTCATAGTTTTGATGTTTTATCTCATAATTATGATTTACCAATTATATTTTTCCTTACTTTTTTCCTTTTTTTCCCGGCTTTCATAGGGTACTGGTCCCCTTACACACTACACAAAAAGCGTACCACTAATACACTCTGCTCTAAAATAATGAGCCACTAAGTTAATTCGCAAAAGGGAAAGCCTTAAACAAAGCCCCTGAAATGCATATTAAAACAAATTCAAATGCATGACAAAATTTAGTCTACCTGCTTAAAACGTTGAGCTTCAGATGCATCCAAATGTTCATCTTCATGACCATTATATACATCTAAGAATAAAACATATTACATATTACAGTGGTACACTATGAAAAGGGATAGCTTCAGTACTGATAAATGTTAACAAAGTTTGGCCAAGTGCCCTCAGTTTTCTCTGTGACAGCATAAGCTGGTTTCCTGTAGTTTTCTTCACAACACCATGAATGTATTTGTGTACTCACTGCGCACATCAGGCATGCTCTGTGTGTCATCATCACGGTGCCCTAAAGAAACAAAGGACAATAACTTGAGTGCTGGTCTTGTGCAAATGAGAATACAAGGGGGAAAATAGACATTCCTGAGTATTTAACTGATTTATCAGGCATTTTTAACAAATTCAATATTTGAGTAATTACTTCTTATAGAAGTTGTTGTACATAATACCACAATAAAATATACTGAACCTATATAACGGTAAACATAGAACATTAACAGTTGTACAGCTGTAAACCAAATACAGTTGTCGCTTCAGTCAGCTTTAACCTTGGGCTAAATGATCTACACCTCCATTTGTGCATTCAGCCAAGGTTTCTCATTTTTCTGTTTAACATGTCCTGTCGTGTAAGTCCATAAACAACATCAGCAAGTTCTGCAGTGCCCCAGACAGAGCATGTGACCCAGTTATGGCCTCAGCACTTGGGACACAGCCTCTAGACAGAGTTCTTTGAATTCAACTGACTGATAAACAAATCCTCTTGGTAACTAAATACACACAGACATCTAATGATAACACATGGGCCTAGCCATTGCTGTCTCTTGCTGTTCTTCATCTGAAAGGCAATATAAACAGGCTTTACTATGTTGAACTGATCATTGATGATCATTCTTGTTAAGCTGATGAGAGCAATGTTTTTAGAAATATGTTGAAATTGTTGATAGTGAAATTATGGTCAAATTAAAATACAATGGGAAAAAAAATTATTTGATCCCCTGCTAAATTTTGTACGTTTGCCCACTGACAAAGAAATGATCAGCCTGTAATTTTAATGGTAGGTTTATTTGAACAGTGAGAGACAGAATAACAACAAAAAAATCCAGAAAAACGCATTTCAAAAAAGTTATAAATTGATTTGCATTTTAATGAGTCAAATAAGTATTTTCGTACCGCAAGTTCAATGACGCAGGCAGTGACGATTTTCTCTGGCCAATCAGTGATCATCAGAGTTTACACGTCACGTTTTGATAACGGTACAGTTCACTTGGAACCTCGGCCGAGGTGGTACTAAAAAAGTACCAGGTACCAGGTACTGTACCCAGTGGAAAACCCCCCAAAAGTGAGCCGTACTGAACCGTACTGTGCCGTACCATGCAGTGGAAAAGAGCCATTTGTTACCTGTATAAAAGACAACCTGTCCACAGAAGCAATCAATCAATCAGATTCCAAACTCTCCACCATGGCCAAGACCAAAGAGCTGTCCAAGGATGTCAGGGACAAGATTGTAGACCTATACAAGGCTGGAATGGGCTACAAGACCATCGCCAAGCAGCTTGGTGAGAAGGTGACAACAGTTGGTGCGATTATTCGCAAATGGAAGAAACACAAAATAACTGTCAATCTCCCTCGGACTGGGGCTCCATGCAAGATCTTACCTCGTGGAGTTTCAATGATCATGAGAAGGGTGAGGAATCAGCCCAGAACTACACGGGAGGATCTTGTCAATGATCTCAAGGCAGCTGGGACCATAGTCACCAAGGCAAGAAAACAACTACGCCATGAAGGACTGAAATCCTGCAGCGCCCGCAAGGTCCCCCTGCTCAAGAAAGCACATGTACAGGCCCGTCTGAAGTTTACCAATGATTCAGAGGAGAACTGGGTGAAAGTGTTGTGGTCAGATGAGACCAAAATCGAGCTCTTTGGCATCAACTCAACTCGCCGTGTTTGGAGGAGGAGGAATGCTGCCTATGACCCCAAGAACACCATCCCCACCGTCAAACATGGAGGTGGAAACATTATGCTTTGGGGGTGTTTTTCTGCTAAGGGGACAGGACAACTGCACTGCATCAAAGGGACGATGGACGGAGCCATGTACCATCAGGGCCAAGGCATTGAAGCCAGCCAGGACATTGAAAATGGGTCGTGGATGGGTATTCCAGCATGACAATGACCCAAAACACACGGCCAAGGCAACAAAGGAGTGGCTCAAGAAGAAGCACATTAAGGTCCTGGAGTGGCCTAGCCAGTCTCCAGACCTTAATCCCATAGAAAATATGTGTAGGGAGCTGAAGGTTCGAGTTGCCAAACGTCAGCCTCGAAACCTTAATGACTTGGAGAGGATCTGCAAAGAGGAGTGGGACAAAATCCTTCCTGAGATGTGTGCAAACCTGGTGGCCAACTACAAGAAACGTCTGACCTCTGTGATTGCCAACAAGTGTTTTGCCACCAAGTACTAAGTCATGTTTTGCGAAGGGGTCAAATACTTATTTCACTCATTAAAATGCAAATCAATTTATAACTTTTTTGAAATGCGTTTTTCTGGATTTTTTTTGTTGTTATTCTGTCTCTCACTGTTCAAATAAACCTACCATTAAAATTATAGACTGATCATTTATTTGTCAGTGGGCAAACGTACAAAATCAGCAGGGGATCAAATAATTTTTTCCCCCACTGTATATATTTTAAGTATTATGCTGAAATTACTGCCTTAGTTTTTTAATACTAGCAGAAGTTTGCAGATAATAAATATTTGCATTCATTCATTCATTTAGTACCCGCTTGTCCAAAGTGACTATACAAGTGAAATAATAAATAAGTTCAGTTGAAATTAATATTGCATGGTGAGTAGCTATCTAATAAGTGGGATAATGTACAGTTAGCCGGTCATTATTGCAAAATAAACTCCTTCAGGGTGATATAAGACCCCTCTATTCCAAGGCTTAATCATCATGCCAAGGTTTATTTTACGTGAATGACTGGCTGACTAAACTTTATCACTTCTTAACACTCACTTGCTTGCATAACCACTTAAAATGACTGGTGATACTGAAACAGGATGATGATGTGACAGCTTATATGGACACAATAAAGGTTATCAGGAGGCTTTTAATAGCACTCACCCTCTTCATTTAATCTCTTGTACAGTGACCTCATCACTTTTGCGCTGCCAAAACGCTTGAAGCGAGAGCGTACATTGTCCTGGTACCACCCCAAGGTTCCAATTTTCAGGACCCTGCAAAAACAAACAGGTGTTATGTAAAGATTTCATATTAGTGATTCATTATACACCTAACTTTATAGTTTATTTAAGTGTATAAGCTGTACTTTTTTTCTAAATATTATCAGATGTTGGAACTTTTTCTAACCTGGACATACGGCAGGGGTCGCATACCCAGCCACGCTCCTTTTTGTTGTAGCGGCTGCAGGTCTTGCAGGTGTAGAGTTTACAGTCCATACACTGCCGTTTGCTGTTCACCAGGAACTTAAAGGGCTGCAGGCAGCGGATACAGTGAGAGTCAGTCAGGTTTGACTGAGACCCCAGGAGTTCCCTCTTTGTTTCTTCCTTATCAATTTTGGATTTAAGCTCCCTGTGGTATAATACAAACAAACAGACAAACAAATGACATATATTACATATACTTACACACACACACACACACACACACATATATATATATATACATTTACATTTAACATTTAGCAGACGCTTTTATCCAAAGCGACTTACAAATTAAAATAGAAGCAAACGAAGAAGACAATAGAAGAAAACGAGTAGATAGAATATAGAAAAAAAGAAACCTAGTGTTTTTTTTGTTGTTGTTGTTGTTGTTGTTGTTGTTGTTGTTTTAAGAAACAAGTAGATAGAATAGAAAAAAAAAGCTAGTGTTAGTTGTTATTGATGATAAGCTGAATTTCTCAGACCACATTGCTAAAACTGCCCGGTCCTGCAGATTTACTTTATACAATATTAGGAAGAGCAGGCCCTTTCTTTCAGAACATGCAACACAACTCCTTGTTCAAGCTCTTGTTCTGTCCAGACTTGACTATTGCAATGCTCTCTTGGCAGGTCTTCCAGCCAATTCCATCAAACCTCTAAAATTAATCCAGAATGCCACTGCAAGATTAATCTTTAATGAGCCGAAAAGAACGCATGTCACACCTCTGTTTATCAATTTGCACTGGCTACCAATAGCTGCTCGCATAAAATTCAAGGCATTAATGTTTGCCTACAAAACCACCTCTGGCTCTGCACCACTTTACCTAAATTCAATACTTCAGACCTATGTGCCCTCTAGAAGCTTGTGTTCTGCAAGTGAACGACGCGATATTGTACCATCCCAAAGAGGCACAAAATCACTTTCACAGACTTTTTCATTAACTATTCCCACCTGGTGGAATGACCTGCCCAACTCAATCCGAGTAGCTGAATCCTTAGCCATCTTCAAGAAACGGCTAAAAACACATCTCTTCCATCTTTATTTGACCCTCTATCTCTAGTACTCTCTATTCTAATTCTATTTTATCTATCTGTCTTCTTTTTATTTAAAAAAAAAAACACACACACTTGATCCTCTATCAATTGCATATTTATTCTCTAACTGCTAGCTTTTCTTGAAAAACTCCAAGGTTTCTGGCTGTTTTTGAAGGAGTTATGGTTGATGAGCCTAACTGGAATGTGAAATTGTGATGAAGTGATGGGTTTGCTGAAACTACAAGCAGCTCTGTCTTAGCTAGGTTGAGTTGAAGGTGATGGTCCTTCATCCAGCAAGAAATGTCTGTTAGACATGCTGAGATGCGAGCAACTATCATCGGATCATCAGGATGGAATGCAAGGTAGAGTTGAGTGTCATCAGCATAGCAGTGATATGAAAAGCCATGTTTCTGAATGACAGAACCTAGTGATGCCATGTAGACAGAGAAGAGAAGTGGTCCAAGAACTGAGCCCTGAGGTACCCCAGTAGCTAGATGTTGCGACTTGGATACCTCACCTCTCCAAGATACCTTGAAGGACCTATCTGAGAGGTAAGACTCAAACCACTGGAGTGCGGTTCCTGAGAGAGATATATACGTATATACTGTACATACAGTATATGGGTTGTTGACGTGACATGGCATTTTCACTGTCCAACAAGGTAAAAATTAATATAATTAATTTTGTTGTTATTTAAAATGCAGTAAATGGTTGAACATTTCTTTGCCCTACGTGGACCTGTTGTTATTAAAGCTGCAGTGTTATTAGATTTTTTACATTTTTGAGCTAAATCTCAAAATTGTCCTATGGTGTGACTGTCCCAAGCATGGTTCAATAAATTACAACTTTTATAAATGAAAAAGAAAAGCATAAAAATGTTAATAAATACCTCTGGCATAATTGTACAAGTGTCTATTTTAGTAAATGGCAATAATTTTTTTCATCCATATATTTCTGAAGGCATAGGAACTTGATACATTTTGTCTCTGAAAACCATGTCATCTGGTGTGACACCATATCCTGATTTTAAATCGGCTAATTCCAGAGAAAACTTTAATTAGTTGAAGGACCCCATTCATGGTCGTGTTACTGAAGCCCCCTGTGAAGCCCATGACATGTGCACATGGTCAATTTTGTCTCAGAATTGTTCAAATATTTAACTTTTTTGGAACCACTTCAAAAGTGTTAAGTTTTGTTGTCTTTTGGTGTGACACCCCTAAATTATATTTTTTTTATTAAAAACTGCATGTTAAACTACATCATCATGGAAAATTATGCAAATGTGTCTTGCTTACCGCTAATGACAGGTTAGCTTTGAATAGCAAGGTCATTAATTTACAGAAAAAGGCTGAAACGTCCTATGGCAGGGTTCCTCACATCTTTCCCTGGAGGGTCAATCTGCTGCAGAGTTTAGCTCCAACCCTGATCAAACTCACCTACCTGTGATTTTCTAATGATCTTGAAGACTCTGATTAGCATGCTCAGGTGTGTTTGACTAGGGTTAGAGCTAAACTCTGCAGGAGTGGGCCAGATTTGAGGATGCCTGTCCTATGGTGTGACAGAAAATGTCCTCCGGTGTGACGCCTGTACTGTAAAGGGACAAGGTCTCTTTAAAAAGCATTTTAAATAATTATGTTTTTATCATTTTCAGTGTTCTTAAATGCAATAATTACATTAATTAAATTATTTTCTGATGTTTTTACAGAAAACTTGAATACTGTTATAGTGTCATGAAAATAAGTATAAAATGTGATACTTTGTTTTTGAGACAGAAAGAATTGAGGGAAAGAAATTGGTGGAAGAGAGAGGACACTAATTTTCTATATTGAGAAAATTAACAGGGATCAACGCAGAAGGGAGGAGATCCTAAGAGAACAATGCAGAAAGTAAATAGAATCAAAATGATGCCTTAAAAAGAGTAGCCATATAGTTTTAAAAAAATAATTCACATCTTAATGAATGTAGTTTGAATATCAAGCATTTTTAGCTTTAGCACATGCAGCGGGGGGGCTAGAAGAGTTTCAGTAACATACTGATTGACTAAGAGACTGAATTTTGTTGATGCAAATTATTTTTTGTTTTATTTAAAAAACATGTTGATATTGTTTGTATCAAAATTAAACTTTCTTAGTCCTTTGATGTTCAAAATTAAATAGAAATAATTTAATAACTACCATTTCTGTCCTTTAGTGTGACGTGATGTCCTATGGTGTGATGTAATGTCCTATGGTGTGACACACTTAAAAGCACCAAAGATTTGTTTTTATCTCAAAACATCTTTAAAAAAAAACAGTTGAGTATTGCAATAGGGGAGATACAAATATCACTCAACTTACAATGATATAATTTTCAGCCGTTTTGAACAGATTACAGCAAAGTTTGTCTTGTTGTCAAAGTTTGTCTTGAAATTGTCCAACATGTCATGGGGAAAAAAATGATGTTAATTATAATTTCATATTAAATAAATAGTGAAAAAATAAGTGTCTAACAATGAAGATAAATCTCTCTCATGCTATTTATGTATTATTAAGAGGTTTCTTTTCTTAATTTTTGCTATGTCACACCATAGGACAAATTTATGGTACAGTTCAGTTTAAATGTTAAAAAAAGCAGTGAACGAATTGATGAAGTTAGTGACCCTTTATATATATATATATAAATATATGCATTTCTTTTTCAAAAAAGGTCTTTTATAAAAAGAGCATTTTTTTACTGCCTATTTGTCAACTACCCATATATATATATATATATTATCTACAGTGGATATTGCTTCTATTTTAACATTTATATTATATGGTATATTTTCTATTTTCCATTTTATTGTGAGTATTGTTATTATTACTTTTTGGTGTATTGTTATTATTATTTTTATTTTATTTTTTTAAAGCCTCCTGTGGACAGGTGTTAAAAATTGGCATGTGTGCTAAAACACTTGCAAATGCACATGGTTCGTCCAATGTAATTGTAATGTCCATGTCAAATAAAATGTAATTATAATAATTACATTTCCCTTTATTTGTTTTCAAGATAATCTTTAATAACACTAACAATTTACAAACCATGTTAAATATAATCTTTGGAAAATCACAAAGTGATTAGGAATTTTTCTTTCTTTACATTATAATGTTATGATGCCTAAATTCACTTGTAATATTTAAAATGTCTGATTTTAGTTTTTAGATTCCCATGTTTGATTTATTTAAACAAAACATTACAGAATTATTTAGTATTATACATAAAATTAAATTAAATAATTATTGAAAATATGTATAGGATTATCAACCATGCCAGAATTTTAATATAAGTGCATCTCTAATTGTTATATCAAGACTCATACAGTAGGGTCCATTAATGTCAGTGAACATTGTGAATGCAATGTTTTCAAAACCTAAGTAAGTCACACAAGTTCCACTGAATTTTCCTGTATAGTCACCATCAGCATTGGAACATATAATGGGTGTTGTAAGACAGTCTGATCAAGAATTAACTTGAATATAAGCCAAATATAACTGTCCTTGCCAACAAATAGAAAGAACATCATCTTCCAAATAACAATTCAATAGCCACACAGAGACCTCCTTGTACAAAAAGAATAGAGCTCTGGGGCATCATGTTTTCCCAGCCTGATCAGGCCTTGTGACTGTACCATGATCATCATGATGTCTTTACAACAGCAGCCTTTCACACTTTGTGGCCTTTCTCATAACCTTGTCCCGCTAGCGTTTACTATAGATAGAGTATGATATATAGACAAATATCAAATAAATTATGCAATTGTGAATTTTAGGCCTCACAGTACACTATAAATGTCTTTTGGAGTCATTGCTGGCTGGCTCCACTGCCAGATTACTAACATTAACCATTAACCAATGTTAAATCATGTCAGATTTGTCTCTATGGTAATATAAAGTTTAATCATGTAAATTAAATTCCTTACCCAAGCCTCTCCTCTTCCTTTTTCCTAAGGACGAAGTCTCTCTGAATGACTTCCCACACATGTTTGGCCTCCTCTTCTGTTAGTCTGGACAGGTCCAACTTCTTGTCCATGTTCGGAGCTTAGTTGATCTTTTTTTTAAAAACAAAATTAACAGTAAACATGACATATATAAGAAGTCTAAGGATAATGTGACTCTTATAATTCCATCTCTCTACCTTAGAGATAACAGGTTTCCAATATGAGCTATAGCAGAACATGCAACATGATCATATGAAGCACTGCTGTCATAATCATAATCAAAAGTCCATTCATTGGGTGTGGCTGTTTTCATAACTACAACACATCTACAAAATAAATAATCAAATAAATTGAGTAAACACCTTTGTTAATAAATAAAATGAAGTTTTTGAATTCCATTCTGAAAGAAGCATTAGCTACTGATTATGGAATGTAGTGCTAACACAACAACTGCAATATCATAAACAAACATTCTGAAGACTTTTCTTTAAATATCAATGATGGCACAACACCACTCCTGTGTGTAAATGTGGTAGTAGTGTCATTCTAATTCATAGTGCATTGATTGTCGTGGCTCCTCATAAATAAAGCATTCATGATGTGATCATGTAATAATTTCAGCCATGGTGCTATGAGCAACTGAACCTAGGAAATGAATCAAGTCTGACAGATACCTGCTGCGGTCATTAGAAAGTAATGCAAAATCACAGTGTGACAACACATGCACTCTTCACATTTATAACTTTAACGGCAGCAAGAACAATTGATTTAATATCATTAAAATGATTTACCTAAGCAGACTTTACGCTAACAGAAATAGTTTCATAAGTGATAATGAAGATTTTGTTTACCTTGCTTGCAGACAAGTAGCTGCTCTTGCCAAGTCTCTCGGGATGAGGCAGATAATGTGAGGATAGTCAGAGGTATGGCAATCGTAATCACATGTCTAGTTTTTCAAATGAAATGTGGTGGAGGAGAAGCTCCACCCTTTCCTAGCTTGAAATAAACAGAATAATGAATGCATTAAAATAATAACCGTTGTTTAACAAGATACTATTAGTTGTTGTATTTCTTTTTTCTTCTTTTTTTGCCTTTGTTGTATTTATTCTTTTTTTCTTATTGATTTATGTTATTGTAAAATAAACAGCTGATTGAATGTTAGAATATTTCATGTTATTTTGTATTTAAATTTTAATTCTTAAAAACAGTTTAAAATTATTGTATTATGTTTTATACAACAGATAGTGCAACAGAACTGGGACTTTTTACTATTTCTGTCTGTGTAGAGGGCAGGCATATTGAGGAGCTTGAGATATGACATAATATTCTTCTCATATGTATATAAAAAATGGATTGCAAGTTGAATTGTAAGTAAACCTCATTGGTTCTTGCACGTCAAGCCAGCACGTTTGATTTTCTGTTTACTGTATTTGATTTGCTCTATGTATGTGCATCGATCAACAGTTATATGGGAATAAAAGCCTGAATTAAATCTGTGCACATTAAGCGATCATGTCTCTTCAGAAGACTTAAAACTGCTTGATTCATATATGTTTTTTTTAACAATCTCTTTATGGACTTTCTGAAGCATCAAATAATTAATGTAATGGACTTTCAATTGAAGGAACAAAAACTTAGGTTTAATTAAAAATATCTTCATAACAATAATAAAAATATATATATATACTGTATATATACAGTATATATAGGTGCATCTACTGTATAAAAAAAAATAGAATATCACGGAAAAGCTATTTATTTTTTGTAACTTTCTTATATTCTAGATTCATTGCACACAAACTGAAATATTTTAAGCTTTTTTTTGTTTTAATTCTGATGGTTACAACTTACAGCTTAAGAAAATAAAAAATTCAGTATCTCAAAAAAAATTATATTCCATTTTGAGCTTGATTAGTTTGATTAATTTTGAGTATGAATACTGGGTAGCTTCTGGGCTAGTTTACAGCATGTAACCACAATTATGGGGAAGACTACTGACTTGATAGTTGTCCAGAAGACGATCATCGACACCCTCCACAAGGAGGGTAAGCCACAGAAGGTAATCGCTGAAAGGGCAGGCTGTTCACAGAGTGCTGTATTGAAATATATTCATAGAAAGTTGACAGGATGGAAAAAGTGTGGTAGGAAAAGGTGCACAAGCAACAGGGATGACCGCAGCCTTGGGATGATTATCAGGAAAAGCCGATTCAAGAACTTGGGAGAGCTTCACAAGGAGTGGACTGAAGCCGGAGTCAGTGCATAAAGAGTTACCACGCTCAGACGTCTTCAGGAAAAGGGCTACAGCCTACAGCTGTCACTTTCCTAGAACCAAGCCACTCCTGAACCATGAAACAACATAAGAAGCATCTCACCTGGGCTAAGGAGAAAAAGAACTGGACTGTTGCTCAGTGGTCCACACAGTCCTCTTTTCAGATGAAAGTACATTTTTCATTTCATTTGGAAATCAAGGTCCCAGAGTCTGGAAGAAAAGTGGAGAGGCACAGAATTCAAGTTGCTTGAAGTCCAGCGTGAAGTTTCCACAGTCTGTTATGATTTTGGGTGCCATGTCATCTGCTGGTGTTGGTCCACTGTGCTTTATCAAGTCCAAAATCAATGCAGCTATCTACCAGGAGATTTTAGAGTACCTCATGCTTCCTTCTGCTGACAAGTATCTCCATAAAGCTTGTCAGCAGAAGGAAGCATGAGGTACTCGAAAATAGTAGATTCTCCATGGGGTATTGTCAAGAGGAAGATAAGTAACATCCGACCACACAACACAGATGAGCTGAAGGCCGTGATCAAAGCAACCTGGGCTTCAATAACGCCTCAGCAGTGCCACAGGCTGATCGCCTCCATGCCACGCCGCACTGAAGCAGTAATTCGTGCAAAAGGAGCCCCAACCAAGTATTGAGTGCAGAATTAAACCTACTTTGGAGATCTTGAACATTTCTGTTTTGTAAATCTTTTTTTTGATTGATCTTTGAGAAAATATTAAAAAAAATTGAGATACTGAATTTTTAATTTTCCTAAGCTGTAAGTCATAACCATCAGAAGTAAAACAAAAACACTCTTGAACTATTTCAGGTTGTGTGCAATGAATCTAGAATATAAGAATGTTTGCTTTTTTGAATTAAATTACAAGAAATAAATAGCTTTTCCATGATATTCAAATTTTTTGAGATGCACCTGTATACTCTAAAAAAATGATGCTATATAGCACTAAAAGTGGTTATTTGGCTCGTAATCATATAGGAACCACTTTTGGTGCTGTATAGCACCAAATTTTGGTGCTTCAGTGGTCCTTCAGCGGTTCTTCACCGGTTCTTTGGCCTGACTATATGGGGCTATATAGCACCGCTACCATATACAGAACCTGTTAAGCTCCTGTATGGTTCTTCAGCGGTTCTTCAGTGGTTCTTTGGGGTGATTAAGGTGCTATATAGCACCACTGCCATACAAAGCACCTGTTAAGCCCCTTTAAAGGTTCTTTACGATCCAAAGAACCACTGTTGGTGCTGTTTAGCATAATTTCTGTAGAAGAAATATAATGCAATATGGCACCTCTTATGGTTCTACATAGCACCATTTGACAAAGGTGCTGTATAGCACCAAAAGTGGTTCCCCTATGATTATGAGCCAAGAACCACATTTAGTGCTATATAGCACCATTTTTTTTAGAGTGATATATATATAAACACATAAAAAGATTTTTTGTTTGTTTTGTTTTTTTCACAACAATTAGTTTCAATAATCAAATTTGATTGGCCAATTGTCTTTCTATCAGGATTGTGTCTTGTTTTATTGTTTCTTGGTTTCAAGTTTTACCCTTTCAGTTTAGTGCTTAGCATGCCTTTATCATATTTGTTAGTTACTGATTTAGTTCAAATCGTGTCATTAACCCTGTGTAATTATACTTCCTGTTCTGTTCAGTTAGTTGTCTTTCGTCACGTTTGAGTGTTGTGATGGTGTATATTCTCCCAGTGTATCTTCTATTTGTGGATTAAAAGTGTCTCCAGTGGATTATTTGCATCATGCATATTCTTTACACAATGTGCGCATAACACTTTCAAAGACTGCTGATATTTAGTAAAACTGCACTGATTTCACAGTTTGGACCCCCTGCTTGTGTTTGTGGAGTTCCAGATCAAAGTATGCAAGCAGTGTGGAAGAGGAGCAAGGAGCACAGTATAAACCCATGGGTATTAATTACATGTGTAATAAACCGTTCTATAAGAGCTGAATGGCAGACATGCTGATATTTAGTATGACACTCTTCCTCGTGCTTAAAAAAAAATAAAAAAAAGTCAGATAATTTGACACTGCCATGTTCAACCTTTTGAAATCCTAAATACAAATCAAGAGTAGCTTTTTTCCCTATTGTAATATTCCTTGAACTTTTGTGTTTTATAATAACTTTTACATTTATGTGACTTCAGTAAGTAATGGTGCACCCTACAGTAGTGCATCTGAGGTATATGGCAAGATGACAGAGTGAATGTTTCTATTTACTGTACGCCCATCTACAGGCAATGTCTGTGCATGGTGGCTAAAAATGAATGTGGGATAGTTTTACACATCATAGTCTTAGATGTGCACTCTGCATTACCTCAGTAAGGTTTCAAACCTTGCAAAATGACACAGCAGTTTCTATCCTTGCGTTTAGTAGATAAACAAAAAATTTGCATACCCTGCAGCAGTGTCTCTGTCTTAGTGGTTATCAGAAAAGCCCCTCTCCGGAGCAGTGGTTCAGGCAAAAATAATAATAATAATAATGTTTTCTTCATGTAGGTTAGGAGGCTGAATTAGAGGGTGCCCTTTAGTGCATCGGGGCTAGATTATGAGCAGGCTGATTCATTACTCTAAAATTAGACCCCAATGTACTGCCCTGGCCTTGGGTGCTGGCTAGGGAAAGTCCTGCTCTTATTTAGGGAAACATTGCTGAGCTTTCAGTGACTTTTCTAATGTACCAAACGGATATGTGCACACACTGGTTGAGTGTTTCATGTTTAAGCTGTAACGTGGGAGTTTATTAAGAGTAAATACGGTTAAATAGAGAAGAATGATGCCAACAAAGCTGTAACCAGCACCAGAAATGAAAGCACAGTGTGGGCAAAATTATTTCATGCTGTAATCAAAGTATTATTTTCAGTCAGAAGTTCATTGGAAAATAAGATTTCTATTAGGAGTGTAAAAATATACAGTATCATGTCACAATATATTGATAGCGACAATTTGTATTGTTTTGGGTGAAATAGTTCACCCAAAACAAAAGTTTAAAATATAAATTTAGCATTATGAATATTTATATTATGGTGACATCATACATGAGCAAGAAAGACAAAATGCAAACCTATTCAAGTCCACCCCAATACCAAATTTAGAATTTTAATACACAGTGCTTTTTGTTGACTGATTATCATATGTCTTAGAAGTTTTTGTTTTTACCATCTTAACTGTATTTTGGCTTTGTTTAAATTATTGTGAGAGTATTGTATCACAAGATCAGTATAGTCTATCAAACCGAATCATGATATGAGTCACTGCAAATCATTGCAAGTTGTATGGCAAATCTTTGAAGAGCACCTTTAAAATAATTAGTTTCTGAGCTGAGAAGGTAATGCACATGCACACACTTTATCTCGTGCCAGTGTGGCCTCCATGAAAGCTGAGCCTCAAGTTAAACAGATAAATATACATGACAGACATGCACAATACTATTCACAGCAGCTCAGGCCAACATACTTGGAAAGTTTTAAATCAAGAGGTCAACCCTGCAAACACCTGTTATATTATTTTGTTTAAACCCATATTTTTCTCTCTTAAACAGACACAGAATTCTTATTGTCATTTAATTTGTTGTTTCTAAATGTCAAAAAAGTACACTGCAACAGTTTAATGTAAAGATCTGTGTCTGAATCAGGGGTGTAAAATACTTGAGTAATTTTACTTAATTAAGTATTATTTGGTTTATGTTAACATATTATAACATATTATTATGTTATTTATACTTTATTCCAGTACAGTTTGAACTGGCTACTTGTACTTTTTAAATTAAATGTTGCAAATCTTCATTTTATGTTCAATTATTTGTAAATCATGTATAGTGATGCTCTTATTAGGGAGTTGATCCAGTGGTAATATAATGATATACTGACTAATATTTAGGAATGTCAATGCTCCATAATTAATCTAATTAGTCACAAATAATTATATATCAATTTTTGCTGAGATAAAAACTCTAAATTGCTCAAATAAACAATTAAAGTGTAATTTTTCACATTGAATAGACAACACAAAAAAGTGGCCTTTCAAAAAGTTTATGTTGTAGGCAATGTTTTAATTATATATAATGTTAATTATTTATTTAATTATATATAATATAATTATATTTAATTATATATAAGAGTCTCCTCTTATATACAAGTTCTTATATTTTGTCTATAGAAAGTTTATTATGACCTCTGCTTCACATCTTGTTTTTTAAAGGGAAAGTCCATCCAAAAATGAAAACTCTCTTGTGATTTCCTCAACCTCATGCTGTCCCAGATGTTTCTGAATTTCTTTCTTCAGATGAACACTAACTTAAGATTTTAACTGCATAAAATGCAAGTGTACAGACGGCTTCAGAAACCATGCAAAGTGAACAGGAGTTTAAAATATTAGAAATTCTATTTTTATTATGACACATGCCTATAATTTCACTTAAGAAGACATGATTCATCAACAGGTGTTGTTTGGGTTACCATCGTCTTCACTGTGTAGGCTAGTAGTGTAGTTTTTGAATTGTTATTTTTGTACGTCCCGCATTATATGCAGAGGTTTTTTTTTTTCTAAAAATGTTGTGCTCATCTGACGACAGTCAGTCATATATGTATACTATATGACTTGGATACCGCATACTTGAATGAGGTAGAGAGACTTACATCATGGTGCCAGGACAACTGTCTCTCTCTGAATGTGAGCAAAACTAAAGAGCTGATTGTGGACTTCAGAAAGAGACACCTGCTGCCCTACACTCCTCTTATGATCAGTGGGACCCCTGTGGAGAGAGTAAGCAGCTTCAAGTACCTCGGTGTAAACATCTCAGAGGACCTGACTTGGACTAAACACATTCAAACACAGGTTAAGAAAGCCAGGCAAAGACTGTACCATCTGCGACAGCTGAGGAAATTCAGGGTCTCACCAACAATCCTGAAAACTTTCTATTCAGGGACCATAGAAAGTGTATTGACTCAGTGTATTTCAGTGTGGTATGGAAACAGCTCCAATCAGGACTGTAAAGCCCTGCAGAGAGTTGTGCGCTTAGCTGAGCGCATCTCAGGGTCTGCTCTCCCCTCTCTGCAGGACATCTACCTCAAACGCTGCAGAAGCAGAGCTGTCAAAATCAAGGACTCGAACCACCCTAGTAACTGTCTTTTCACTTGCAGCCTGATGGCAAAACCTGAGAGACTTAGGAGGAGCTTCTTCCCCCAGGCCATCAGACTCCTTAACTCAAACTCAGCCTCTTAACATCACATGACTCCACTTTATAATCACTAACAATCAGTAAGATATTCATTATTCTCTACCTCATACTGACAGTGTCATTTGCACATAACACTTTCTGTGTTTTGGTATTTTTATTTTTTAATTTTTTTGGTATTGCTGCTACATGACAACCATGTACAACCTGTTTGCACATTCCTCTCTTGTACATTCCTGCTTATCTTAATATTTAAGTCTACAGTATACTGTCATGCACATTCTTTTATATTTTATATTTTGTTCTTTATATCTTATTTTTTACTTATTTCATTTTATGTATAATTCCTCTGTGTTGTATTCAATAATATTTGCACTGTCCATGGAGTGGACCTGACTCACATTTCACTGCTGGTTATATACTCTCTATAATCGTGTATGTGACAAATAAAAATCTTGAATCTTGAATCTTGAATATATATATATATATATATATATATATATATATATATATATATATGGGATGGCATGAAGGTTTAAAGAATACAGTTTCCCTTTAAGGGCTGTATTTTTTTGTGTTCCACTTTGCTGCAATTTTTTTTTTTAAATGTGGCTCCTCACTTTGCATTGAGTAGATGGTTCAACATGGTTGGAAGAATCTCCTTTTTTTGTTGGGGTACTTTTTTAATTAAGTACAATATAAAGGAATTGTTCACCCAAAAATGAAACTTCTGTCATTGATTACTCACCCTCATGTCACTCATGTCATGTCACACAAACCTGTAAGACCTTCGTTCATCTTTGGAACACAAATGAAGGTATTTTTGATGTTTGCTATTCTATGTCAGCTGCATCACGCTGATACGTTGTTTACGTTCAGATCAAAGGGCAAACAACATAGACACCGTATCCACGTGGCAGCTGACACAGAATAGCCATACGCTGTTTACTTTCAGTGGATACTCTCCAAAATGGCACCAGGGTGACGCGGAGGAGATGAATTGTTGAATAAAGTCGTTATTTTAGTTTTCTTTGCGCACAAAAAGTATTCTCGTAGCTTCGTAAAATTACGTTTGAACAACTGATGTCACATGGATTATTTTACCGATGTCCTTGCTACATTTCTGGACCTTGATCGTGTAAGGACCCTTACTGCCTATGGAGGGTCTGAGAGCTCTCAGGATGCATCAAAAATACTCTCAAAGCCGGGCTCTGGCCTCTGCAGATGGGAGTTCTTGGATGCATCTTTGGCTTCTGTGAGCAGCTGCTTGGCAGCAATAAGGAACTCAGCTGTATTGCTGTTGCCCATGGTCTTGGAGGCTTTGTCCATCAGCTTGATGCTGGCCTGCAGCTGTTCATTGTACTGCTGGATTAGCGATCACACCAGAGCCACCTTCTCATCCTGTTCTTGAGTGATCTGCTCCAGGAGATGGGACTTTCGGTCTTCTAGGATGGCAAAGAGTAGGTCAAACTTCTCCCCCAACTTCTGCTTCTTCACTTGGCTGTTTTCTTCCACAGTTTTGCAGGTTTCCTCCATCTGTGTCAACATCGCCTGCAAGCAGCTGTTGCTGGCGCCTAGCAGGTCAATTGATTTTTTAAGTTCAGACTTCTGGGCCTCAAAAATAACTTTTAGAGTGGAAACTTCACAGTCCTTGTGCTGACCGAATACTTTGCACATGGAGCAAGTAGGTGTCTGGCAGGTTACGCAGTAGATGTTCATTTTTTCATCTTTGTGTACCTCGCACTTAGGCTCTTTTGTTTCTTTGGATTTCAAAGGAGGTTCAAGGGTATTACCTCCTTTCTCCAACTGCTGCTTATAGATGTCGATGATGTTCTCCACCAGAAGGTTCCTCTGCAGACCGTAGACACCATGGCGGTCCAGCACCACCTCAAATCGGCAGGTAGGACATCGGAAGATGCCTCCAGAATAGTGGTATGGGTTTTTGGAGTCGTAGAGGTCATTGGCGCAGCTGCGGCACAGATTGTGCTGGCACGGTAGAATGACAACCAGCTTTGTGAACATGTTCAAGCAGATGGGGCAGCTCAGCTGCTTCTCCAGGCTCTCCATGGGACTCGGAGCCCAAACTATTTGACCCGTTTGGATGTCCATTGCTGTCGTTTGAGGTAGAGTCCTTATAACCTTCACATATTTTTGATGCATCCTGTGAGCTCTCAGACCCTCCATAGGCAGTAAGGGTCCTTACACGATCAAGGTCCAGAAATGTAGCAAGGACATCGGTAAAATAATCCATGTTACATCAGTGGTTCAAACGTAATATTACGAAGCTACAAGAATACTTTTTGTGCGCAAAGAAAACTAAAATAACGACTTTATTCAACAATTCATCTCCTCCACATCACCCTGGTGCCATTTTGGAGAGTATCCACTGAACGTAAACAGCGTATGGCTATTCTGTGTCAGCTGCCACGTGGATACGTTGTCTATGTTGTTTGCCCTTTGATCTGAACATAAACAACGTATCAGCGTGACGCAGCTGACATAGAATAGCAAACATCAAAAATACCTTCATTTGTGTTCCAAAGATGAACGAAGGTCTTACAGGTTTGGAGGGTGGGTAATCAATGACAGAATTTTCATTTTTGTTTATTTTTGGCTAGATACTTGTACTTTAATTGAGTACATTTCACTGAGTATCTGTACTTTCACTTGAGTGTCATTTTTGAGTACACCCCTGGTCTGAATTCGTTAATGGATGTAGTCCATGCAGAGTGAGTCAACGGGGATGCCCAGTCTTTATATTGCATTGCTTGTTGGATCTTGCCCACAGGGCACTGGGTTCATATAGGGAGGTATGGGTAGAAAACTGACAAGTCAGCCTTCACTAAAAGCCAAAAAAAGGGTCTATACACATTAGTTTGACTGGTTATACAAAACATCTATTTAAAACATTAGTTTGACTGGTTATACAAAACATTTATTTAAAACATTTGTGAAAAATTTATATTTTAATAAATATTCTAAATTAAATGTAGAATGTAACAACATTTTAATACATATTAATAAATTAAAGAATATGAAAACAAGTTTATGTGGACAGGTCAGCGGTGAAAACACACAGCAGTCTATTGTCTTTGCTTTGTAGTCCATTAAAAGTTTAACATCAAATGCCTGGTAGAAGTGCTGACAGGGTTTGGCATGGCAAGAGGTGCCATTACAGTAAAGGTTAAACATTAGCCCTTTACCTCTCCAGCTTTTCTCTCAGTATCAGTGGTTTCATTAAAATAAATAAATACAATATATATTTTATACAAACTTTCAAGGTCCAACAGTGATGGTGAAAAATCATTACAGTTTTTTTAAATAAGAAATTATTGATTAAAATAAGAAAACACTTCTTAATACTTCAGAAGAATCTGCTATCAGACATATAATGGCATTACTTGGTTACTTGACATGTACAGCACTGTTATTTAAATCCAGTGTTAGGGTTTGTTTTAGGGCCATAGCAACTGTGTTTTTATCTGACAGCAGAGTCAGTGTTAACCTCTGTCCCATAACTTCGTCAAACATGCCTGTAAGCAGCTGTAATTGTCAGGGTTGGAAACATGAGGCCTGTAGCTCACTGTGAGTCTATTCCTGGAGTTCTGTGGCTTCTCTCATTCTCACAATGCTAAAATAGCCACCCACTTTAACTGTGTAGAGCAATGCCTCACAAGGATAGGTTGGAGAGAATGCAGATATAGCAACCCAGCTGAAAGATGTTAAATTCCAAGAATTTTAAGGTCATCTGAAGGTGTGTGCACCTCATCAAATGAATAGAGTAATTTAAATAAATTATCCTTTTTTTGTAAGTCCTTTATTTCCACTGAATTATACAACGAAAATGAACATTACATTACAGTTCATTAGTCAAGTGCATTATTTAATATTTCAAGTATTCAAACATTTGTATCTCACATGACCCTCTAAAGTTAGCAGAGCTGTATTCTACAGCTTATAAATCTAGATTTAATTTAGCAAACAAAACATAAACTTCTATTTTCTACTAAAATATAAAAAACATAATTCAATATGAACATCCATATTAATAAAAAAGTACAAAAGTCAAGTGGAAAAGACATTACAAATGGTGCAATTTGTACAATTTGTACTAAAACTGCTTTAAGATTGCACTTCCCTTGTCTCACAGTTATGAAAAGCAGCTAGATTATTGTCCTTATCATGATCCATGAAGATTTTGTATCTGTTGTCGTCTTTTTTTCCCCACTAAGTTATTTTTCTAGAGTCTATCATTGCTTATTCTTCCTCTTCTTCCTCCTCCTCCTCTTCTTCATCCTCATCATCATCTCCACCGACTCCAAAGTCCATTTTTGCAAGCATGGCCTCTACGTCTTCCGTGAAGAGCGTGAAGTGGTCCATACTCTCAAAGCCGGGCTCTGGCCTCTGCAGATGGGAGTTCTTGGATGCATCTTTGGCTTCTGTGAGCAGCTGCTTGGCAGCAATCAGGAACTCAGCTGTATTGCTGTTGCCCATGGTCTGGGAGGCTTTGTCCATCAGCTTGATGCTGGCCTGCAGCTGTTCATTGTACTGCTGGATTAGCGATCGCACCAGAGCCACCTTCTCATCCTGTTCTTGAGTGATCTGCTCCAGGAGATGGGACTTTCGGTCCTCTAGGATGGCAAAGAGTAGGTCAAACTTCTCCCCCAACTTCTGCTTCTGCACTTGGCTGTTTTCTTCCACAGTTTTGCAGGTTTCCTCCATCTGTGTCAACATCACCTGCAAGCAGCTGTTGCTGGCGCCTAGCAGGTCGATTGAATTTTTAAGTTCAGACTTCTGGGCCTCAAAAACAACTTTTAGAGTGGAAACTTCACAGTCCTTGTGCTGACCGAATACTTTGCACATGGAGCAAGTAGGTGTCTGGCAGGTTACGCAGTAGATGTTAATTTTTTCATCTTCGTGTACCTCGCACAGAGGCTCTTTTGTTTCTTTGGATTTCAAAGGAGGTTCAAGGGCATTACCTCCTTTCTCCAACTGCTGCTTATAGATGTCGATGATGTTCTCCACCAGAAGGTTCCTCTGCAGACCGTAGACACCATGGCGGTCCAGCACCACCTCAAATCGGCAGGTAGGGCATCGGAAGATGCCTCCAGAATAGTGGTATGGGTTTTTGGAGTCGTAGAGGTCATTGGCGCAGCTGCGGCACAGATTGTGCTGGCATGGTAGAATGACAACCGGCTTTGTGAACATGTCCAAGCAGATGGGGCAGCTCAGCTGCTTCTCCAGGCTCTCCATGGGACTCGGAGCCCAAACTATTTGACCCGTTTGGATGTCCATTGCTGTCGTTTGAGGTAGAGTCCTTATCACCTTCACTGCTTTGCCTTTCGTTGAGCTTGAGCTTTTCTGGTTGCTTCTGCCTTTACAGTGGTTAATTTGATCTGTCGGAGGAGGACGCACTCAGGGTTTATATACCGGCCGGCTGCCTGTGACACTTGATCTGTGAGGAGGCTGGGACAGGATTGCTCCCACCACTTGTTTGTGTGGCTTGATTCGGAAAAACATGCAGCCCTCCAACACAACCCACTAAAGAACAAGTCACATGCCAAACTTAGCAACACAAACCCCCTCCCTTTCCAAGCTCTCCATCTGTGGGAGAAATGTGTAGGCGAATCACATAGTCAGGCCAAACAACCCCCATGTGATAGCTGTTGGCATTTAGACATCCAGACATCCAGAACTTCCCAGACAGCACAACAACATGGCAGGTCAATTGCCATATTATGACATTTTGATAGCTACACTTATTGTTTCCTATAAGAATTTGAATTAGCTGTTGTATGGTATGTGAAAAATTCAGAAGGATTTTTAATCCACATAATCTGTTTTAGCTTCCATTGTCCCTCACCTGTTTGTCCTGATGGCCGCTTGCCATCAACATCCGTCTGTATGGTTCTGGAAGAGAGATCAGATGGTTGGGAGGTGAAAGACAGATGTCAGACTTTCAGCTTCATGAAAGCCCCTCATCGCCCCATGACTGGGTGTTTCACAATTTTAGCACAGTGAATTTGTAAACAAACAGTCATATGGTCGACAGTCATGCCACCCCTCGACAGCGACTTGAGCAATATCATGCTGAAAGTGTCATTGTCTCCCCCTGGAGATGGGCTTCAAAATAGCACATGATCACTGTAGAATATAGAGTATGTCAGTCATGTCTGTTGCATCATCATCTCACTAACATGAGAGCTGAAACAACATGTTCAGACCAGTGTGTGCCCAATTTATCATCAAAGAAAAATACCTGAGAGATGTTTTCAAGTAGCTGTAGTGTATTTATTTCTTTGTTTACACGCAAAGCTTTTTTTTTTGACAAAGCTTTTGATTAAAAGTGGCAAAAAATATGTACAGTAAATGTGAGTGGTTAATATTATAATTGGTCAACTTCAGCTGTATAGTCATGTATATTATATGCTGCTTCACTGCTTGTTAGTATCTGAAAAATCTTTGTCCACCAAATAAACGTCATATTGTAGGATGTCATGTTGTAGGATTTTTTTTTTGTTATTATTAACTAAAACTAACATTGTTAAAAATAGTTTTCATTAATTGAAAAAAAGTTTAAACAAATCTTAGATGAAAATTTTAAACTTTGGCAACTTGGCAACGAACTGAAATAAAAAGAGTTGAAGTAAAAAAATATAATAATAAATAAAAAAAACTCATAAGAAGTGCTAAATAACAAAAAGTATAAAATATACTGAAATTTAAAATAAAATGTATAATTTGTGTAAAATATAAAAATAAAAGCTAATTCTAAATAATAATAAATAAGTAAGAAAGAAAGAAAGAAAGAAAGAAAAGAATAGGACCCCTGTAGACCCTCATGACTATAAGGTTATATATTCTCTTAAAATATAAGATAATTGATGTTTAATAATTAATGAATCATGATATGGTTATACCACATGACATTTTTATAGACATTAAACTGAAACTTTCCTTGAAACTCTTTTTAGGAATTAGGTAAGATCCTGCTCCAACACACTTGCCTTTCTACCGGTTAGATGGTTTAGGTCTGTTTAATTAGTTTCAGAACTAACCTTTGACACCCCTGATCTAGAGCTTCATGTAACCTTTATGAAAAGTCACTGAGAACAGTGTGTTAGCCCTGCCACCATTGTACATCATCCATGTAAATATAAACAAGCGTGTGAGCCAGCTGCAAACTGACACCTGCAGGGATGCTTATGCAACTCATAGACACAACTCATAAAATTGGGTTTTGCAAGATGTACTTGTACCTCTAGTGTTCATGTGGCTTACTAGATGTAACTGTGGGTTGTTTTTGATATGCATGTTTTGGCAGTGACGCATGTTCCTGGAATGCGGTGTCTTGGTTCAACGTGAGGTTTACATTTCAGAGACTAGATCAAATCACCATTCATTTTCTTGTCATGGGTTATTCTAAGAAATCTTCAAAGTGACATCTGTGTTAATCCATTCAGTTAGCAAACACAGTGTGATAACTGTGATAAGATATCCAGAAGTGTTTCCTCTCTAATTAAAAAAGTTATAAATGCTCTCGTGAAAAGCAGTCTGACCATATAAATAGAAAATCTAAGAGTGTTTGTTCTACTTCAAGCACTTTTATGTCCCAGATGTTTAATTTTTATTAAAACTAACAAATTTGGTTTTGAATATCAATTGTAATATTTTGGCTATATGAATATAACATTAAAACAATTTATTTTTGCAATTTTGTAAATCCCTTTCCTCTTGTCACAGACCCATTTCAGTCTTAAAATTATAAAAATGTTAAAATAAATATGATGATATAAATAAAGAAATAAACATTAACGATTTCCCTGTTCATTGTGTGAAAATGATTTAAATCTATAATTAAAAATGTGGTTTTCCCACAGTCCAATGGCGCTGTAATTGTCAAATTCTTCAAAAATATTCTATTTAATAATTGTATATAATATTGTAAAATGAAATTATGACATGATTAAAAATATTATATTATTTAAATCTAGCATTTCCGCGACCCATGTTAAATTGTAATGTCATTTCCAGTGCGTTCATTTAAACACATATTCAGTTGTGGTAGAAGTGGCAGTGAAAATGTTCATGACTTTCAGAAAAAAATATTAATTTAAATTATATTTTAATTTCATTTAAATTAATATACATTTTAAAAACACTGTGTAAAATAAAAAAAAAAAAGTGAAAATGTAATTAATATGTTAAGTGTTTAGGTCCAGAGGGCCATTAGTGGGCTGTATAACCGAAAAGAGTCCACTAGGTGGCAGAATATACCAATTTTTTCATCACCTCATTTACAAACTGTCTCAAGCGCCCTCTTTAGTTCAGCTGTAGTTAATAGTATTTTTTTTGTTTTTGGTTCATTCCACAGCTATGACATAACCTGAATGGATTTAGGATGTCAGAGATTCCAAAAATAAATGGACATTCATTCCAAAAATAAATTTATATCTATGAATTTTGTACTATCCTCCTCTGTTCCGTGTATTTTAATAGGGCAGGCTAAAAGTTGGTACCATAATGCACACAAAACAGTTCTTAAATCTATGAAAATGTGTTGCCTCTCCAACAAATGTGTTTCCTACTGTGTGTGTGCTCACTGTAAACCCATTATTTGTTTTGGGGCAGCAATCAAAGATAACTGATGAATGTACATTTCCTGTCTGGAGCCAGTTTGGCTCCTATCAACAGAACCATCTTTGTGTCCCATAAGTCTACAATACGAGTCCATTGTGGCTGTGTGTACAAGAGACACAATGATTTGAATGACTTATAGCAAACCGATGCTGATGTGATCACGCTGTAAGGCTGTTCTGCAGAATTCCGCGCCTTGTCAAAGGTGCCAGCTACGACATGGCGTGCAGACCAGATTCCTGTTCTTGACAGTGTGTTTAACTTCCGCCACTCAGAGGATGTCAGATGGCCATAAATACAGCAGTGTGTTTGGTACAATGGCACGGTCAACAACAACGTTGATAGCGATTATAGTGATATCTTTTCCCACGCTTCAAGAAATTTAAATTCCATCAAAAACAATATTAATTACCAGGGCACTTATAAAATGAAATGTGTAATGATCCTTCTCATAACTGGCAAGACATGAAAGATTCCAAAACAACAACCTATTCTAATGGTGTCTTTCATTTACTATGTATTTTTTTAGGTCATTTAAAGACACAAAACATGCACTTTTGAAAGTGAAAGTAACGTGACATGTGGCCAAGTATGGTTACCCATACTAGGAATTTGTGCTCTGCAATTAACCCATCCAAAGTGCACACACACAGCAGTGAACACACACACACCGTGAACACACACCCGGAGCAGTGGGCAGCCATTTATGCTGCGGCGCCCGGGGAGCAGTTGGGGGTTTGGTGCCTTGCTCAAGTGTACCTCAGTCGTGGTATTGAGGGTGGAGAGAGAGCGCTGTACATTCACTCCCCCCACCTACAATTCCTGCCGGACCTGAGACTCGAACTCTAACCAATTAGGCCACGACTTCCCCTTTTTACAGCATTAAAAGGTTAGATCACCCAAAAATAAAAATGATGCCATTAATTTGTGTTCCGAAGATAAAATAAGGTCCTACGGGTCTGGAACGACATTAGGGCAGGGCTCTAGACTGCGACCAAAACCATTTTTTGAGAGTGTGCACTTGTGCGAGTGCATGGTCTGAGCTGCTCCAAAGCGTCTGCTTCATACAGCGCGCGCTGCCAGCCGTAGCACATTGTAGCAGGAGTCAGATTTCACTGATTAGGTGAAGAGAGGCGCTATTTTTTTTCATGGGTAGAGCCTGGTTTATACTCGCTGCATCAGCACGAGCGCGAAGGTGCGCGCAGCGGACGGAGCACAACAGAGGATTTGGTTTTCAAACTAAAGTAAAAGACCGCTTCTTAAACCAGAGAAGGTGAACATGTTGGTATTCTTGTAGAAAAAAAACATGCAAGTCCTGTCAGCGACAGCCAGTTTAGTTTTAATTTTCTTTTTGTTTTCGTTTTGAAAAGCTTGTTATCTTTGCTGTTTACCTCATGTTACACTATGGAGGCTTTCCTTAATTTTTTTATATTATTATTATTTGATTCCTCAGGGTTTGCTAAACATTCTGTTATGTATTAGTCGGTATATAATACAGCATGTGATGTGTCCTATGCCATGCCTCACCTTATTCATTTTGTTAATAAAGGTTATGTAAGCTAGTTTGTCATTGTAACCTACTGTTTTATTGTTGTTGTGCTTTTTAATTAAGAATAACAATGAATCCATCTTTTGATTTAGTCTTAATAAGTGAAAGGTGTATAGATATAAGCAAAACAGACAATTATCTTTTCTTGTAAAGCGTGACACCAAGATCGTGAAAGTGAAAGCAAAAAAAGGAATTCCTGTCACAAAATTTAAATCACAAATAATACTGATGAAAAAGAACGGGTTGAATGTTGAACACTTTCGTTACCATATAACTATAAACTATGATATAAGTTCATCAGCATGCATTGATTAATTAAATGTATCAAATAAATAAATAAATAAATATTAAAATTGCGACCAAATGATGTGCTCGTGCGACCAACTGAGAAAGTTAGTCGCACAAGTGCGACCAGTGGGAAGAATGAGTCTAGAGCCCTGCATTAGGGTGATTAATTAATGACAGAATTTTCAGTTTTGGGTGAACTATCCCTTTAAGGAAATGGAAAAGTTGGCAGTTTTTTTTTTTTTTTTTTTTTTTTTAAAAAGATTGTGTTATTCCCCAAGGTTCTAAAATCTGCTGATCTACTCTTTTTGGCAAGGTGAGGGTTAAGTGTTATCTTACTAAGTTCAGACCAGGTCACCAAAGGTCAGCTTCCTATTGCTGCTAAGATTTTCTGTCACCTCCTGACAGCTGTTGATCAGTGAACATTAAGCCAAAATGTCAATTACAATTTAATATTACAAACTTTAAAAAAAATATATATATATATTTTATATCAAATTCTACATCAAAGCCCTCATAATTGTCTCTGTTTAATATCATGTAATAAATGTCTCTGCCTACATTCTGAAAGACCACACATTTTTCAGAGGTAAAAGAAAAAAAGTAATTAAAGCAGTACTTTTTTGTGCTTCTGAGAAAAGACACATGTGTCGGGAGTCACAGAATGGAGGAATGTGTGAGGGAAGATGTCCAGACGAGGACTGTGGTTTTACTCTCTATAAATCTCTGTCTGGATTAATCATTGTTCTGTGGTTTCCACAACCAGACGGAACCCATGCGGGCTTCTCTCATCACCTATATACTTAAATCATCCCACTGGAATATAGACTAATGGGAACCTTCTGGGACTATTAGAACTGTTAGGTTTCATCCAGATAAAGTTAAAAGCAAAAGACCCCATGTGGGCCACATAAAAATCTACAGGTGTATGGGTCTATTTATTCCTTTTCAGTGAATGAAACTGGGTTTGAAAGAAATCTAGTACATTTGCAGTTACATTCAGTGAAAACTTCAATAAAAAAGTGACTTTTTTTAAAACTTATTTATATAAATTCATCAGAAATCTGGAGATAAATCACTGTTTTTCTATTTACAGCCATAGTTTAAGACAGTAAAAAATAAAAACAAATCTGCATAGCTTATGTATATTTATTATTCCTTACAATGTACATACTGTCAATAATATTTTGTACTTGTGTTATATATTTCTTGGGTGTTTCACCTTGCCACTGTTACTTTCACAATGGAGATCTGTTAGGCAATATTATCTCTAAAGCTGTTTTGGAACAATATTTGTTGTGAAAAGCGCTATATAAATAAATTTAACTGAATTGAATATGTTTCTCTGGTTTGGTTTATAGACTAACTATAATTATATCATAATTGGCAGAGAATTATATACCATTAACTTACTACAAAATAAATATTTTCCAGATATAATTGTAATAATTTCGTTTGGCTTTAGTACAATGACAATACAAAAGTGAAATATTTAATTTTGCATTTTGCAAATAATTTATATCATCAAACTTACTATTTTTCTTACACAGTATAAATAGGTTTTCGTATATGGAAATCTGTAGCAGAGTTTATATCTTAAGAAAGAGGTTCCTTGCAAGGGGATCTTCAGATTTGGGTGTCCCTGGAATCAAAATGTTTAAGCCCATCAAATTACACAGTACCTAATGGTCAAGTCATCATATCAGGAACTTTGATCTCTGAGACTTTTTCCATGTTTATTTGTTCAACTGAAGGGTTTCTAAACTGAAAAGATTGCCAAGGACAATGAGGCAGGAATTCCCAGTTGAGCCGTGTCTCTGTTTAGCTGCATTGCGCCCAATGGGAGTGCGTGAGAAAATGAAGGAGCTGGGTGGTATTGTTCATTGCCGTAATTTCCCTACGTTTGATCACTCACCTCTATTTTAGAAGCCCTCTGCCCATTCTGTCACCAGCATTAGGAGTGACCATGTGCTCATGGCTTTGTTTGGATGCTGGCATCCATACAGATGTGGCCGGTTTCCACATATTCGCCCAACGTGCACCTAAAATAGAGACTTTTTTGAGGTCACGGGTGGAGTGTATAGTGGTTTCAATGAAGTGCCAGTCATTTCTTCTAAATTCCAAAATAGTCTCTAAAAGGTTTACATTTGCTGTAAAAACACAAGGACACAATGAGTATAAATTTGGCTGTATTACTTCATTCAAATTGTTCTTAATACACATATAGGCTGCTGTATTTTAGTCTGGCACCAGTAAAGGAGCACTGCCACCATAACAGGCCAGGTTGTGATTTTTTTTTTTTTTGTTCCCACAAACCAGGACTGATGTTTGACTTTTTAATATGATTATAAGATAACAACAGAAAATTGGCCAATAGAATTAAAGGAATTTGTATATGTGGAAAAGGAAATGGGTCAAAAGAAGAGGATAGTAAGGGAGGGTAAGAAAAGAGAAAGAGATCATATCCATCAACATCATTCACCACAGAGTGGAAGAGTGGAACACTGTCACTCTAAACAGGAAGAGGTGGTCAGATTAAATGGAGATTACTGAGGTATCTGCACCCCCTCGGTAAAAGAGAGAAAGACACACCAGTGTAAACAAAAGATTAGCCTAGCATGCAGAATCTTGGGTTAAATGCATTATTCACTGAACACCATTAGATTTTAAATAAAAGTGCTGTTTACATATCTGTCGGGCCTAATGCAGATTCTCAGGGTATTTTACCATATTTATGGTCCAGGATGGAGGTATACATTGACGTAATAGTGTACACAATGCTGTGACGGTACACTCTAACAGTATCTGCTTGACTATGGGCTTTGCTATTGTTCTTAGAAGTATTTGCTAGATGGATTAAGGGGTCCTGGTGGGCTTCTTTTCTTTTTCTCAGTTTCATTTGCTGCCTTAATAAGTTCTCTTTGACATTTATTGTGGTGGTGAGACTTTACTTTTAACAGGTTTTAGGCTTAAACTGATACAGAGAGTGGTTGTGGTGTGACAGACATTATTGGTTTATGATGTCACTGGAAACCAGAGTTATAGATGTGTCACACAGTCTTGTGAGATCTGTGGCCTTCATCAACACAAGAACATTTGGAGCTCAGCCATGCCTTTCCACAGCACATTTCTTTTCGCACCCTACCAGACACATTAAAACTCAATTCATTTACAAGATTCATTGGTCTGATTTGATCGGTTATCAAATTTAAAAAAGCATAGCATTTACAACTCAATTTAATTGATATTTAAGCAATATTACATGAGCACAAGAGCTGTTATGACTGCCGGCACAAACTGTTTACGGGTGTAAACGGGGTGATATTAAGGCTATTGCGAATGTAATATTGCCTTCATACAACATTTCAAGACAAAAAACAAGAACTTAATAATTAGAACATTTCATTTTGGACACAGTATTGCCAGTTATGGTGTCTATTTTTGCTCCAGCAATGCAAATACTTAAAACAAATGTGATTATTGTAATTAAAGAAAAAGTAAATAGCGCTCATGTCCAATTGTTATTACAATTTGTAAACTCTCACATCTCGTAATTACAAAAATGTTTGAGTAAATTTATTTTATGACTCGCACATACTTGTTTCATTCTTGAATGTGTTTCTGAATAAAATGGTTGTGTGAATTATTCATTGATTCACTCATAAAGACAGTAACTTGTTGACACACATGGTCTAGAACTGACAAAGACAAATGGAGAGACACAAACAGTTAAGTCCCAGTGCTGTTGGACTGTATATATCATCGTTCTTGGAAAACAAGATTCAGCTTCTACACAGTAAAATGTTTTAGATGATAAGTGTCTGTTTTGATTTTGATGCTGCTTGAAATTTAACTCAAGGAACTCTCAAAACTGGAATAAAGAATGTTTTTATCTATCAAATATCTCATGATTTGTCAAAGCGTGGTTCAGATTATCCACCACTCTGCTTTTCCCATGGCTGTCCAAAAGAACATATTGCTCTGCTCTGAGGGACAGCTGTAGAGTTTGATTTTCCCCAAATAGCCATAGAATTACCCAGAGTGTAGCTTGACCTCTATGTTGCTTTACCCTGGTCAGCTCCCTCAGATGGATTGAGGGAACCCAGGCAAAAGCTTTGGGACACAGCTTGTCACTAATTGAATCTGGAGCAGGTCCAGATAGCCGCAATACAGATCAAAACAGGTATGGGATATCTATTCTTCACATTTATTTGCTTTTCTTTTGTCTTAAGCCGCTTCTTATCCAAGTGCTCCCATCTCAGATGGAGTGTCGTTGAGATGTTGTTTTAAGAACAGTCCATACCAAAGATAACCTCTTTCAGGTGGTCAAATTTACTCTCTGTTTACCAAGTCCCTATCACAAATCCCTTTCATTTGTTAAGTCACAAGATCAAAAAGATGGCATTGGCTGTATTTCCCTTTCCCAGTACACTGAATAACTAAATATAAGTTTAGCATTTCCTCAGCTTGACTCCTTGTGTTTATTAATGGTGTCTCGTAAGTGAACTGGAAAAGTGACTCAGGGGTTAATAATGGGTTTTAAAAAAGCACTGCATAACTTGAAATTATTCTTACACGACTTCATTACTATGTTGGGAACTCTTTGGGGATATTCATGACATAGATTAATCAAGCTTTCATCTAAAATAAAATTAATGGTGTCTTATTCATCTTTTCATCAAAAACATCTTAAGCACTCTACAGTGCTTGAGGTGTAATTATTCACCAAAAGCCTCCCCAGATAATTCCAAGGTTGTAGCTCTTTTATTTGGGATGTTTTCTATCTGAGAAGGAAGTGGGTCAGTGCAGGGTCAACAGTGCTGCAATTAAACCATTTTCTGTAGGTCAGCGCACAGACGGTGGACCAAAGCCATAGTTCAAGGGTGTATTGCTGGTATGCACCACAAGCAAACCCTCCTCAAGACGTGCTTATTTGTGAAGTGTCTTTTCTCCAAGCGTCTTTGAACTATGTCAGGGGAGGACGCAGCCAGACTCTAGATATAATAGTGAGGAAGTGCTTTATGATCTCGCTGATTGAGTCTGAGCCCATATGTTTGCTGATTCTTATCTGCTCAAAAATGTGGCAATGGTCGTCTGGTCAGTGGGGGAGAAGGACAGGAGAGTATTTATGCCTCCACGTCCCTTTCTTAAGTTTGAGACACACCGCTCTTTCCAGTACATGGCGCCACAGAGTGAAGCACACAATTTTCACCTTGTTTATCTCCCTCACATTCGTCTAAAAGGCAGGAGGTCTGAACCTTCATTATGACCTTGTTTTATAGAGAGGCCTGGACTTGTTTGCTATTATCTGTCTGTGGTATTCTAAACAGAGGGGAATCAAGGCCATCTGCACTACAGCACTGGCTTTATTCCACAGAAGATGCTCTAATTATCCCTGGTTGTAATCATGATGTATCCCAAACACAAAAGCTGAATATTTGTTTCTTTTTGATTACTTGAGGTTCATACAATATTAGGATTAAGAATATTTTCAGAAGGCTGTCGACCACAAATGGGGCCAAACATAGAGTGGAACAAATCTTCCTTTGACTTTATTTATTTGTTTACCCCTAAACCAAATTGTTTTCTAGCCAAAGCCCTGAAAGAAGAGATTCATGCAAGTTTCACAAAGAAACTTTTGGCACTATCACTATCGGATTTTGAAACAGTGACCCATAGACTCATTTCTTTAATTTAAAAGGTTAGTCCATTCAAAAATGTCAGTTCTGTCATCATTTATTCACCCTTGTGTTGTTTTAAAACCGTATGTCTTTCTACTAAAGACATTTTGAAAAAATGTCTCAGTGTTTTATTGTCCACACAAGACAATGGATCCTGTGATACGGCAAAAAAAAACAAAAAAAAAAACGGCTATGTTACAGCTCTCTTGTAAGTAATCATACTTACAAACGTGTACAGTACTTAATGATGTTCGTGCAATCAGCAGACAGGAATCTCTTTATGGCTCTTTGAAACAAAGCCAGGTCAATTAATGTAAATGCATGCACATACATTTAAGCATCCACCTTAGCACATAATCAAAATATTAATGAATGGAGGGAAATGAGAACTTTGACCCCTCCTTCTCCCTAGTGTGGCCCCTAACAGAATGTAGCTATTTGGCAGCAAACATTAAAAGGGATTTGGACTCTCTTGTGAGACTACTGATCGAGAGAGTAGCAGAAGAAGTGATCCACAAATGTTCTGAAACCAACATTCCATCTTAAATCCACAGGAGATTTAGTGCTTAAAAACAGGTGTGCATATCAACATATCTTCAATATGGATTTCTGTGTTATTTTGTTCCATGTACCATAAAATTCTTCCTTGACCTCACATGAATAATGCACACCAGAGGAAAGCATAAAGGCAGAGTAACATCTTCCAAACTGTATCCACTTGGCTGATGTTTCAAAAGCATTACATTTTATTAGAATATTAACCCTCCCTCGCTTTACAGATAAATTAGCTGTCAAGGTAAAACCCAGCTTGGATGAACTGATTAGCCAACAATATGAAGTAAGATTCTTAAAACTCTTGTGACTCTTGTCTTCTCAGTGATTTACAATCCTGTGAATTATATCATGGTTGATAACACATTTGACAAATTAATTGTGCAGACTCTCTAATAGGCCAAATGTATTGTAACTACTCAAATTACATAAGCAAAACAAAGTCTCAGGTTTTAATGTCGCCTTGGGTCTATCAACCACTGGTGGTGGTTGAAGAGAGACCCCCTCATATGATTGTAAAGCGCTTTGGGTGCACAACAATACACAATAAAGCGCTATATAAATGCTTCTTTCATTCATTCATTCATTCATTCATTCATCTCTTTTTATTTATTTATTTGGTTGTTTGTTTAATGAAATAATGGCCCTGTATATCCTCAAGCCTTTGCTTTACCATAGTGATTTTAGTATAATTTATATACTATTATAGTTTTTATTATTATTTTTTATTTTATTTCATTTATATTTTCTGCTTTCATTTTGTTTTCTCATTCATTCATTCATTTATTGGTTTTAGTTTGCATTGGATCAACCAAATCAGATGTGAATCAAGTGTAAATTGAGTCTCAGAGCACTTTAGGCCCAAACCTCTAAGGATTGAGACATATATTGTGCTTTCGTGTAATGGAAATGGTCATGGTGAGATCAAGTGTGCATGACTAAATGTATTAATAATTCATTTTACACTAAAATTATAATAACTGTTATAATTAATTTTATGTCAATTTCTAAAAACTGAATACTGTGATTCACACTATTCACAAAAAGAGAGAGAAGGAAAATGACTTGGCCTGTGTAAATTTTGTTTTTGTCGTCCTTTTGTTTCGGGAAGTAGATAAAGCATCCATGATTGACAGTTTTCTGTGTCTCTGTCTGTCAAAAGTAATAAAGCACCCACAGGATTTATCTGAAATGGACTCCGCCAGATCCTTGGTGCCTGAAGTCTATATAGTAGATGTCAGCGGAGAGAATGGAGGTCAGGATTAAATACAGTAGACTGACAGCTAAGCTGCCTTTAGCCCAGTGTCCGGCTTCTTTTTGTGTGTTCCCAGTGGCCTCGGGTCTTTTTCATCTCCTTGGCCTAATATTTACTCAATTTTGGAACTTCACCAGAGGAAGGAACGCCAAGGAAGGAACCTTGAGTAAAACTTCAAACATCGTAACTGTTGAGAGACATCCGCAGGCTGTAAACCCATATTATACCTGACACAAATACACACATAGAGCCAGATGTGTTTGGCTGAAACTGACAGGTCAGTGTGACTGAAACCAACACAGAGTGGGTTTGTTCTGCAGCGTTATTAGGAAAAGTGTTTTTGGTTATGTGAATGGCAGTGTGGTCCAGCATCATCTTTGGCAAATGCAATTGGACCCAGAGCAGCAGGGAGGGATGTTGTTTCAGTAAATACTATGCTTTATCAGGTTCCTTTCTGATGAGGGATGGACAGGTTATGCCATAGAATACGTAAGCCTGTGTGGGTGTGAAGATGAATGGGGTTTGCATGGCCTGGAGTCAAGGGCTTTTTATAGATGCATAGCGCTGCAAGGGCCGGTGGGTAAAACAGACAGTTATGAATGGGTCTGACTAAGACCCCATTAGCAAAGAGTTATTAATTACAGCCCATGATAACAGATGAATGAGGGAAACTTATTGAATATTGCGCTGGGAAAAATAACCTTGTTTAATCTTCATCATTTGTACAATCTGGTTTCTTGGTTCTGAAATCAGAAAGGGAAAAATCCAAAAACTGAGATCAAACTCTTGAAATATCCCATATGGTAAGTACAGAAGCATACAGTTTAAAAACATATAACAGAAAAAAAATATATACAGATGTGATGAAGTACAGAAAAAATTACTTTAATTGAAACACAAGATATTCTACACTTCTTTCTCTCTCAAATTCAGAGCTGATGGGACCACTTTCCCAGTCGATTTGAACTTTGGACCAAAATAATGAACATGAGAGATAAATTCATTGAATTTGTCATTGAGGAATGTAGTTATTAGGGTTGCATCAATCTCTGCTACAGCTGTAATTTGATCCACCATCTTTTTGTTACCAGACCAGGACACAAAACAGTTCTTTGCAGATTTGAAAGATATGAGAATGGAAAAACACAGATTGAATCAACAATATTTTTCCCCACAAAAGTTATAATGTATAACACATATCAAGTATCATATACAATATACCGGCATTATGCAAAACAGACATAAGTGGATATATGACATTAAAAAGTTGCTGTATGTGTTTGGGTTGATATCTTAACTGGTCTCAAAAATGCCAAATTATTGTTAAATTAAGTGCCTATTGTTTAATGCTTAAGTGCATATCAGTTTCATAACATCTGAGGTTTTATATAATGTATATAGCTTATGCAAATCAAATCAAATCACTTTTATTATCACATCATCACAGCACATGTGCCTTGGTGAGTGAAATTCTTGAGAGCGTGCTCCAGACAGTGCAGAAACAATTAACATATAGACAGTACCATTACATACTTACAGATTTATACAGATGACAATGTGCAATATACACATATACTCAGTACACACAGTGTACTATTAGACACTTACAGTTATCAATACACATTATACACCGTATGTACACATTCTACATTATGTACACATATATACACACACAGTAATATGCAAAGGTGCAGCAGATTAAATATATAAGCTGGATACGCAAATGTCATGTATGTGCATTGGATGGTATCCAGTGGTAGCAGATAGATTGTTGTATTTGTGCAGTGTGTATGTGTAGTCCAGTTTGAATTGTGTTGGAGTTAAAGTGCAGTGCGTGGCATATCGTAAAGTGGGAGTGTGCTGTAGGGTGTATTAGTTCTGACACATTATAAACAAATTATAAAATATCAACAATTATTCTCTTCCACATCACCCTAGCACCACTATGGAGAGTACCACGATGCATGTGCATGCTTTCCTCTGCTCGTAAATAAGGCGCAGCATCGTGATATGCTCCATAATGGCACTAGGGTCATGCGGAGGAGAGGAATTGTTGAATAAACTCGTTATTTTTGTTCATGGTTGTTTATGGTTAAATTATGGTTGAACGGTAGTACCCTTGCTGTCTACGGAGGATCAGAGAGCTCTCGGATTGCATCAAAAGTATTTTAATTTGTTTTCCGAATATGAACGAGGGTCTTACGGGTTTGGAACGACATGAGGGTGAGTAATTAATGACAGAATTTAAATTTTTGGGTGAACTATCCCTTTAAAGGTATGACTGGTTATGCATATTTATAAAAACATACAACATATTATAAGATTATGGTAAAGGATTATGGTTTCTGGTTTCTAATTTTTTGGCAAATTGGCAAAGTAAATGAATCAGAATTAATGGTTTTGTAATAGGTATAAAATGGTTGTAATGGTTGTTATCTAAACTGAATGAATGTAAATAAAACTGAATGAATGTATGCCTTCACTGTGAACGTCCAGAATAAAATGTCTAGATTATATTTGGTGCTTGCCTGACCACCTATCAAACTATTTCATTTTTACTTTGCATTTACTTGTATCTAAACTTTAAGTGTTACACCCATGTCAGAACCTTTTGTCCACACAATTATTTCCTTTCCAGAAAGAAACGGTAATTATATCCAAGCCTGTAGTCTGCTGTGCAATAGATAGCCTACTGTGGAATTTTTTTTTTATGAAATCATTTAGACCAATAAACTGTCTGTGCATTTTAATTCTAAAGAGCAATTTACTCTGTAAAACTCTACAGAGCTTGCCAAGGTCAATATATGTTGTGGTGTGTGCAGTTCTACTGCAATCAAAACACAGTCTTAAATTTCTTTAAATGTTTTATACATCCCTGTTCGCCTAACGCACGTGTCTTTTGGCTGAATGCATGTTAAATTGCTTTAGGTTGCCCTGGGTCAGGATCCTGCAGATAGTTGCGTGTTTCACTTAATTGTATAACTGTAACACAATGCAAGGAAGTCGTTCCTGCGGCGGAAAATATTTCATTCATATCAACACGTCAAGCATCAGAATCACAGCCATTTGATCCAGAAGCTTTTACCCTTTAATGATTTTTCCTTATGTTAACATGTCATGTCTCAGTTCATCAGATTTGAGCCTGTTCCAATGAGTCACAGCGTTTTCATGGTTTAAGTCATATGTCATGAAACAACCACTTCGCCCACATGTTCGAGAGCCTCTTGAGAGTGCCTGTCCTTCAAAGGATTGTGTGGTAAAGAGACAGCTTTAAATTCATTGTGGTTACAGCAGTGGGAATGACCGGGGATCAGACGTTTGATCTTGTTCATGTCTCTCTTACAGCATTCAAGTGGAAGCGGAGGCCGGGTGCCTCGCAGTTCATTTTCCAGCATTGAGAGAAAGTCAGAGTGGATTGCGATGACTTGCAGGAGAGTGGTGAAGGAGCTCTCTGTTTCTCAACAGTCAGACCACAATGCCCAGCAATATCCCTGTGGCAAGCCACAAGGGAACATGTATGGAAGGTTCAGAGGAAAACCGAATACAGGTCACTTTCCCTCAGTGTATGAGATTAAGCGTGGGGCCTCCCTCTCCTCTCTATCTGGCACTTTTTTGGCTCTGGCTACCATGCGCCTTTGATCTCCCTCTCAATGGACTGCAGACTGCTGCCAACAGAGGGGCATGGTAGGTTATTATAATCAAATCTAATCTAGCCCTGTCTAACAGCAGAGATGGAGTGATATATTTAGACTGTGAACAGAAGTAATGAATTTGTGCTGTGGGGTATGAGGGAGAAGTAAGGAAAAAAGCGAATCAAGTGTTAGATGTTTTTTGCAGAGCTTCACCAGTGAGGAGATTCAGTAAAGTATCGCTCACTCATTTAAAAATGATTAAGTGGATTCTTACGGTTGGTGTGGAGATAGAAAAAGAAGGGAGAAATCCTGCTTCCGTCCAGAAAAAAAAAAAATACAATTCAAAAATTATTTGGGGTCAGTTTGAGGTCAGTATTTATTTATTTTTTATTTTTTTAAGAAATTATTTTCTTCAGCACACATGTATTAAATAGATAAAAAATACAATACTTGCTATTATAAATGCTATTCATTGACATTTTTTATTCATCAAAAAAATCTGAAAAGTACATCTGAATTGTTACATTTTACATTACATTTTCTACCAAAAATATTAAGCAGCACAACCATTTTCAATTTTGATAATAATAAGAAATATCACTTGAGCACCAAATCAGCATATCAGAATGATTTTTCATTTCTCAAGGTTCAATTCAACATTGCCATCACAGGAATAAAATTACATTTTTAAATACTGTATATTAAAATAGAAAACAGTTACTGTAAATTGTAATAATATTTTAAAATATTAATGTATTTTTGACCAAATAAGTGGTGCAGCCTTGTTGTGCGTAAGAGACTTCTTTAAAAAAATATTTTACAAAAATAGTATATAAAAAATATAATATTATTAAAAATGTACGTGTGGTTCAGGTATACCCTACGTCATGGGGACAGCATGTCCCCACAAAGATCCAGTAATTCTTGTGTTCGTGGGGACATTTTTGGTCCCCATGAGGAAACAAGATTATAAGTCATACATAATGAAGTTTTTTGAAAATCTAACAATGCCAGTAGTTTTGAGTGAGGGGTAGGTTTAGGGGTAAGGTTAGGGTAAGGGGATAGAAAATACAGTTTGTACCGTATAAAAATCATTACGCCTTTGGAATGTATAAAAAATGGAAACCCAACATGTGTGTGGATGGATTTTGAAAACCTTCATCTGCTTCTGAGTATGGCTCTTTAGAAGAAAAATAATCCAATACACTGCCGTATAAAGGGGAAAAATATCCACTAAATAAATAAATAAATATTCATTGCAATGTCTTTATTATGTATGCTTGGCACTGCAGCGACGACACAGAGCAGACTTAATTTGGCAGGGTAAAGAAGACTTTTGAGACACGAAAGAATTTGTCGTATCCCCAGACCCCTGTATTATTCTGCAGGAAATGTGAACATCTCAGAGGTGCTCTGTCAACATGCAGCCGGGTTGGTGAAAGACTTATTTGTTAGGCGGTGACAGTATCAGTGGGCTCATATCATGTTTGCATATTTGTCTCTGTTTGACAGCAGCCCACAAAAGGGGGAGGCCTGGGGTTAAATCCTGACGTATTGAGCTTCCCCGAACAAGAGGAGTGTGGAGTGACATGTTTCAGACCCCCATACATCACTCTCTTTCTGTTACACATTTTGTTGTCCCCTACTCTCTCTCTTTCTCCAGCTTTCTTTATCTCAATGTTTCTGTCTCTCTGCATCTCTCTTTTTCTCAGTTCACAAGCTGGTTTGATCGACACATTTCTTTTGTCTTAAATTCAGTTCTCCTTTGCTCCCTTTTCTTTCTAATTTTCTGTATCCAGCACATCTTTCATTGATTTTCTCTTATTATTCTTAGTTTGTCCTGCAGCAGCTGGTGTCATGCTCTGTCCATAACTGTATATGTCCAGGGGACAACCATTCTATCTATCTGTCTTTTTTTGTCTCTCCTTACATTCACACACAAAATAACACTGCAGCAGGTGATGAGAGCTCTTCTCCATCTCATCCTCCGGCTTTACGACCATCTGTGGCCTCCTGAAAAGAATCCACAGAATAAACAAGTCTCATTGCCTTCTCATCAAAGGCTCCATTTGCTCTTATATTACAGGCCACCTATAAAATGCCCTGTAGGGTGTAGGCCGTTCTGTCTATTTAACCAGTTTCCCTTAGTAACAGTGTCAGGCATACCATACATCTGACTGCAGGGTGAAATATGATAATTGTATAGAGAAGTAACTATATAGAGAAGGATTTTCAGATAATAGCATTTGTGGAGTGTCTGGGCCTCAATTCAGACCTTTTCAAAGCAGCTCTATTCTAGGATTGCATATGTTGACATTCTTACTGATACATTCTTATCTACAGACACTCTTCAAATATGTTCCAACAAAAGAGACTTTATTTACTCTTAAAAGGGTTAGAGTTAGGGCTACCAGTCAAATGTTTGAAATAATTAAGATTTTTTTTAATGTGTGTTTTTTAATAGAAGTCTCTTATACTTAGAAAGGCTACATTTATTTAATCAAAAATAGTAATATTGTTAAATAGTATAAAAATATAATATGAACTGTTTTATATTTTTATATATTATAAAATGTAATTTATTCCTGTGATGGCATTGAAGTTTCTATTCATCAAATCCTGAAAAACCCTGTTTCAGTTTCCACAAAAATACTAAGCAGCAAAAACTTGTTTTCAGCACTTATAATAATTAGAACCATTATTAATAATTGAGCACCAGTAATTATTTCTAATAACTGAGCGCCAAATCAGCATATTAGATTGGTTTCTGTAGGATCATGTGACACTGAAGATATAATTGTAATATTGCTATAGGCTACAATTTGCAATATTACTGTTTTTACTGTATTTTTGATCAAGTAAACACAGCCTTGATGAGCATAAGAGACTTCTTTCGTCTTTTCGTCAGACTGAACTCATGTATGAAACAGATGTCTAAGTGCAAAACTCCTTAATAAACTTGTTTGGTAATAATAGTGATGAAGGTGATGTCAGTATTGTGGATTCCTTTTAAAACTCTTCTTTATCCATCACAGACAGAGAAAGAGAGAGCCTCATTTCCCTCCCACTGCACTTCTACCCTGATAGATGGGTTCCTGCCACCCCACAGTCGAGCTGCCTGATGAAACCGAGTTTAAAAGAGAAGCACCGGCATGGTGATGCTGTCAGCCAACTCCTTACTCCATATGCAACCATTTATAACACTAATAGTGCACCACAAATTGAGCTGGAAGTATCTTAATGCTTCTGCAGTTAAAAAAAAAAGAGTTCTAAATGAAAGTTCAGGAGGATAGTTCATCTAGTCCTGTAAAACACAAGTGGTTGCTAAGCCCACTTCAATGCCATCACCACTCCCAACTCCACCTTAGTATATTACTGTAACTAACTATAATTAAGTAGCCAAGTCTGCAAGGGCTGAGTGGAGTTGAGTCTCATGCTCAATACTCTCCTTTACATACAGAAGGCTAAATCTAAGTCTGTTGATCATTATCATTCTTAAGGATTAGATGGACATATGAACCAGGGTTATTACAGTTTTAAATAAGGATTTGTTTTTCAGTCTGTTCTTATAGTTTAATTTAGTGTTTGTTACTTTTCACTCTGACTGTTTTATAGATTTTAAATGTATTTAGTTTTAGTATTTTTGTGCTGACAAAATTAATGGGTTAAATTATAAATACCAGCATTAAATTTCTCAGTCTAGTGTTTTCTAGTGACTCTTTCATGTTTAATGAAGGTGGATTATAAAATTTGAAACATTTACAATGTATTTTGTATCAAAAAACTATAACCAATATAAATGTATAAACGTTCTATATTATTTTTACTATTATTTTAATTCGTTTTAGAGTTAGGAAAATGTTTTCACTTTTTTACAATTATATTAGTATATTATTTTTATTTTAGTTAACAAAAGTTTTTTCACTTAGTTTTCATTGTAGATTTAATTTTAGTTTTTGTTAACAAAAACACTGGTGTGAACTAATGAAAGACAGTGCTGTTGTTATTGTTAACTAAAACTATTAAAGGGGTCATCGGATGCCCATTTTCCACAAATTGATATGATTCTTTAGGGTCTTAATGAAAAGTCTATAACATACTTTGGTTAAAATTTATCGATGTTAGTGTAAAACAACACCCTTTTTACTTGTCAAAAACAACTCTGTTCACAGCGACCCGTTTCGGTGCATGTCCCTTTAAATGTTAATGAGCTCTGCTCACCCCACCCCTCTCTTTGGTGGCTTGAGGAGCCATTCTCACGAGACTGTAAACTTTAGCCGCATTTAGCTGTGGAACTTGCTAACTTGCACATTATTAGTAAAGGCGATATGCAAAGCTTCATAAAAAAACCTTATACTCACTTCTTCTGGAAGCTGGTGAAGCTGGATCACAAATGATTTGTGTGAACATAGACGCATTTAGGTAGATCGGGGGCGCATTCCAAAAGTTAATCCACTGTGTCTTCAGTGGCTCAGATGTCGGGAGTAAATGACGACTGCTATGTTCATTATTACATCCAACAACAAAACAACTCAATCGCTAAGGAGCCATTCTGCTCCAGCGTCAAAACAATGGCGGATTGTTTACAGCTCACTCAGGGCGGGTCTAAGGTAAAACGCCAGTTGTCAATCAACAATCTTGGCAGCGGCCTGGGTCTGTGTGACGTCACACAGCCAAGAATCTGAGAATGGCTTAATCTGAGAAAGGGGTTATGATTTTTTGGGATTTAAAAATTATAGGGTGGTTGTGTACACACACTGCCAACACACATTTATGTTCAAACAATATGTAAAAGTGAATGTTACATCCAATGACCCCTTTAAAACTCTTTTTCAGTAATTGAAATTGAAATCTAACATGAAATAATATATAAATATTAGATGAAAATGTAAAATAATACTGGTGCAATACAATTAATGTTGCAAGCAGCCAACAGGAACATAAAACAATAAATGCAAGTAGATGATGATTCTACAAACTTTCTTGGTCATATCACCTGATTATTTGCAGCCTTTTTTTGTGAGACTGGGAATGTGTAAGAAACTCATGGAATGTGCTTAGACATATTTATTTGCACTTCTCTGAGCAAATGAAACAGACAGCATAAAGAAATGCTGTGTCTTCCCCCTTTCTGCGAAAAAAAAAAATGCTGTTTCTTTTTCTGCCGTGCTGCTCTGTCTCTCCGTGTGTGTGTGTGTGTGTGTGCATGAGTGCACGTGTATGTGCTCTCACCCCACCATCTCGGAGTCATTTAGTCTGGGTCTCACTGTGTAGAATGGAGGATGGGGCAGTTTGTGTGCCGTGGAGCATGTCTTAAAGCTGACCCTCAGCGTCTCTCATGAAGGAATGTGTGGGCTCCCTGCTCCACTAATCCAACACCTGCCTTTAGTAAACCCAGCCTGGGCCTGACCACAGACCTCCCAGGTTAGTCAACCCCTCTCTCAACACTCAGGTGAGGTCTGTACAGCCACTGAAGGTCTTGCATTCATTTGTCTTTCGAAGGAAACCTAGTATATGAGCTCAGAGATTTTTATTGTGGAAAATGAGGGATAAGTTTTCCTAATAGGGTTTTAAGGAACACATCAATCATGTGTAATGTCATTATTCTGAACGTGTCAGACAATACTGTAAAAACAACTGTAAAGCAAAACATTCACTCTGGTTTTAGTTCTTTTAAAAACATATTTCTACCTCTGGTTCTTTTTCATTTGCTTTGAATAAGCTTAGCTGACTTACATATATTCAAGCAATATTAGCCTTTCAAGACTGTGCCAACCGGCAAGAGCTGTTTGAATTACCCCAGAATGCAGTTTAACCAAATGTTATTCAAACAAATTCTTGTGGGAATGCATTTTATACAAGCAAACTTTTCACTTACCTTTTGCCATTGGTGTGATTAACTGTTTCCTTTTAGATCCCAGTGTATTTCTTCTTGACTCTCTTACTAAATTCACACAATACATGGGAGTTTATCATGCCTAGTAGAGCATATTTAAGGCCTGCAAGTTTTAATGTTTATCACAAGAAAACTTGATCTAAAAAAATCATGAAATTATGAATCCATGTAATCCCAAGTTTGTTTGTTTTTTTCACTCTCATGTAATTACAAACCTGTATGCATATCTTTCTACCATGGAACATAAAATAGTTTATTTTGAAGAATGTTGGTAACCAACCGTAAGAATGTTGGTAACCAAATTTTCAATGTATTTTTTTGGCCATTCTATGGAAGTCAATGGGACCTGAAACCATTTGGTTAACAACATCCTTCAAAATGTCTTCTTTTGTGTTCCACAGAAGAAAGAAAGCCATTCAAGTTTGGAATGATATGACTGGGAGTAAATGCTGACAGAATTTTCTTCTTTTTTTTTCTTTATACAAGAAGCTTTTTGTCACATTGTGGGATCTCAACGGTCAATGATTGCCTGCTAAAGTGAAAGAGGGCTTCAGGATGTCATTGATGGGAAATTGTGGTTTTTCATAGCTGTAGGCTGATCCTAAATATAAAAAGAACAGGAAGAAAATGGGAAACCAAGATCGAGGGGTGGAGGAAAGAGAAAGAATAAGGTGTCCAGGTGCTGTGATTTGGTGTTGAATGTCCACAGAGTGCTTGGGGCAACAGATTTCTCACACCTGATCTGAGGTGTAGTCTCCTCAGAGTATCAGTCTGCAAGTTCTGTCTCTAGTACAAGGTCATTCATTTACCAGGTTCAGCAGTAGCTGTGTCACATTTATTATAACCATTTTAAAAATGATTATTTTTCCTTGTGCACCATACCTGTAAATTACTGTAATTTCTTTCTTACTTTGGAATGTAAAGGTTACTTTAAGAAAAAAAAATGAGGCAGCATGGTTACAGTTGACCAGAGTACATGCTTTTGTTAGCATAGATAGAGTGCTGTGGTAAGCTAACAAGTTAAGGTTTTCATCCTACAGTATACAGCTGTGGAAATGGAATGGAATATAAATGTGTATGTTAACCTTTTAGAACTGTTTGAATGCTAATTGTTGTAATAGGCTTACTAATTAGCATTAGAAATTCGAATCTGTGGCTCTGTGGAATTTTGTCAAGTTTTGCTAAGCAGTCATAGCATCAGCACAGGTCAAGGTCAAAACCCTGTTCTTCAATCACATCCCACGCTGTTTTGAATTGAATGTGCCCACACTTTTCACACCGTTTCTCTATTTTTCTCCTTATCACACTGCCTCTCACTGTGCCAGCAAGTTAGTGAAGCATTAGAGAGTAGTTCTTAATGGCTTTGCATACAGTCCTGCACACTTGGCGTAGGCTGGACAGCTACAAAGGCCTTACAATTGCCCACTGCTCTAAACATGAGTCTCACCATAACTAAATACTGATAAGCCAGCCTGAGCTGCAGCTAGACCTGATGGGAGACAAATAGTCCCTGATAACGAAGTGGAATCCAGACAAAAGCCACCATCCCCCCTCTTACAATGAGGGCCAGAAAAGTAAGAGAAGATTTTAAGAAAAGCGACATGCCAATGAGGAACCGTTGAACCTGAATAAGCCAGTTTAACTGGCCTTATAGGAGATTTGGTGGTGTAATGTTTCCTTAATGCTGTGTGACAGTGAACAAGAGAAAGCGTTGTAACGAGATATATAAGAAACTAAATGTGTTACATGCGTCATTAAGTATGAAACTTTTACCTCTATCTCTTTCTGTCTTGAAACAGTTTGTCCTTTAGTACACTGAGTGTTCAGTTAGTGAGTAAGACACCAGGAAGGGCACAATAGTATAAGTAGTATCATATGCACTTTAAACCTGTCTCCTTAAATTACTGTAATGCTTGTGAAAGCAGAAGTCTGAGGGTTTGACAGTTGGCCAGATTGTTATTTATGGACAAGGATGTGTGTAAAATTTAGGCAGTGGGTCATTCCAAGTTAATACGTGAGCTTTTCAGCATTTACCACTGAATCCTCTCTCTGACGTAATGTATGATTGTTTTAAGAAGAATGCAAAAAGAAAGGAAAAACGTGTGGGGTACTTGAGAAGGCCAAATATAATATTCATCAGAAAAATTACCTCTTCAAACAAGAAAGAAAAAGGTAGCACATTACAATAATGTTAAATTATCTTTACATGAAGTATGAATTACAAGAAATATATGAAAACAATGAACAATAGTTATTGCTAAATTATCAAGATAGCCTGCTATTGCTTATTAATGTTCATTGATAATACATTAACTCATGATCATTTATAATACTTAAAAAATAGTATGTGCATATCATTACACAAGATATAAATGCTGTTTTGTTCATCATTATATTGCATTAACTATTTTACTGTTATTCATGTGTAGAAGCTTATTGTAAACTATTACTATGATACTGTACTGATACTGAACTGTTGTTATGTTACATATGCAGTACACAGTGGCCCTCAATGGACATTTTGGTCATTTAAGTCTGAATTTCATTACCATACATACCAAATATCAAACCAAATGGCATCTGCAAACAATGAGAAGCCCCTTTCACACAGAGATTCCGGAAAATACACGGGTAATGTGTTGCGGCATTTGTTCCCGGATGTCAGATTTGCTGCATTCACACTGCCAGTGATTTTCCGGAATCAGTGCGTGCATTCACACACAGCCCGTAAAGATCCAGTAAAGACACGTGACATTTCATGTGACGTGTATAATGCGCCGCTCACCATTTCACTAAACTGGAGAATGATTTCAGCTTCAGCGCGGATAGTGAGGAGCTCCCTGATCGCTGCTTCATTCCAGTTTACATATTTTTGATCTGTCAAAACATAAAACAGTCGAACGATAAGTGCGTCACTACGAATTTACGGCATCCGGCTTTTGTTAGCGCTCGTTCCATGAACCCGGCAATGTTACTAGGTCCCAAATATCCCGGAATTAATCCCGGGACGTGTTTGCGTTCACCAGAAGGCACTGGCAATTTTCTGGCAATTTTCCGGGACCAACGTGCAGTGTGAATGGGGCTAGAGCTTTTCGCTGAACTAACTTTTCTGAGCCACTTTTTTAAAATGTCCTTTATCCAGCTGGTCTCAAGGTCATTTTTCATGAAAGAATAAAGTCAGTTCCTCTAAAGTTCACACAGTTGTCCAAGCTAAATAACCACGCGTGTAGTTCATCACATTAACAACTGAACATGTTCCACATTTAACAATGGGAAAGTCCAAGACTTTTTGCCTTCATTTTTTTTTATATTTTGAAAAACTGTTGTTAACATTGATAATAATAAGAAGCATTGTTAATAATTGAGCACCGATGATTAATGATAATAATTGAGCACCGAATTAGCATATTTCAAAAAAAAAAATCTCAATAATTCCAGACTTTTGACCGGAAATATTTATATAGATGTCCATACATCCGATCCTGGCTGTCTAGGTGTGTGACGGTGGATTTACTGTCCATTGTACCGCACATTATAAGATAATTTCAATATGAATGAAATCCGTGGCTGCATTTAAACCATGCAGGGAAACAGAAAAAACTCTCACTATGTCTTGAGCTTTCAGAACACAAATGCACCATGTCTTGGAGGCCAGCGCAAGCCCGTTCCCTCATGCTAAAATTCAGTCGTGTTTTTATTCTCTGCCAAGGCCCAAGCTCCAGGCTGCGGGTCTCCTGTGAACTCTTTTTCTCCACACAACAACAGCAGTGCCCCAGCCCTTCACTCAAACTCAGACTCCGCCCACACGTCTGTCAACAACATGAGCAGCCCCCGCTCTCCCTTTATACAGCTAGGCACATACTCAGAGGAACAGTACCAGAGCTCAAAGCCTGCTACTTATACTCACTGGCATTATGAATGCTGAGGAAATGGTTACGTGCAGAACTGCTCCATAAATTATTGTCTTAGCATGTTTTATGCTGCTGTTCAGCTGCTTGGTCCAATTTTTATTCTGTTTTCAAAAATTAGATCATCCAAACACATCAGACAGTATGTCAGAATGCGTGTTGGTGCACATAATCGCTCTAAGTGTGAAGGAATTCTAATGTCAACATCCAGAAGTCAGGAGTTTTCTTCTTTTCTTGCTGTAATTTTCATTTTCAAGACGTCAACATTTTTCTACTGGTGAAATCCATCAATGTAGCAGAGGGTTATTATTGTACCAAAGGTTAAAACTGTTGGGGAAGAGAAATGACTCTCATTTGTTTCCACATCCACTGCCTAAAAACCCTAGGGGGGGAATAGTGTATCGCTCTTTTTTTCTGTCTGTCTCTTATTCCATTTATCTTTATTCTATTTCTTTGTTCGCCCAAGATCACTCTTCCGTGTTCATCATTTAATATGTCTAAACACAGTGAAACTTCACTGATACTGTGGTTGCATGCAAAGTTTGTACAAATAACCAAGGAAAGGAAATTGTGTAATCTCCTTTTTTGTGTTACTGTGAGTGTATCTGATGCCCAGAGAAAAATAATTCACTGTAATAAATCTCTTCCCATCATTGTTCTTCTGCCAAAACAACCCTTCTCTTTTCAGCAAGGACTGTTGTAAGAAAATAATCATGTGGATCTCCTTTTCCGCTTTTGCCCGCATCCTTCCAGATTCAGCTGTCCTCTTCATCTCCCAACTGTGATTGGTTCAGAATCTTGGCCCAATTGGACAGATCTCGACCCGCACACAAACCATGTGAAATTGAACTTGTGGTCTTATTACCAAACAATGGAATTGAAGCGCGAGTTAGTGCAGTGTTACAGGCTAAACACAGTGAGATGTTTGAATGGCCCATTAGCTTCTCTCACAGGGTGGTTCCCAGCAGGCTTTATTAATGACCTTAGAGTGCTAATGACCTTTCAGTCTTCACTTTCTCTCTACCTGTAAACTGATCCACCGAAAGCGACTCTATTGTCTGATTCTCAGGGCTCTCTGTATCACTCTCTCTGTCTCACTTGTGCCATTCTCTTTGGCATAGTGTTAGCATTGCCACCTTTCTCCGATTAAGAGGGGCCCAGGGAGTATTCCAGATGATAATTCACAATACTAACACAAAAACATACACATTCTGAACCAGTCTGACCTTTGGAGAGGTGTTCTCCTGTGTCACTCAGCGGAAACTGAACTCTGCAGACAGTGCAGCAGAGTTTGACTGTAAAAATCTTAGTGGAAAGAACAAAATCTGGATTCTTATCCTGGAACAAGATTCTTGTCTAACTTTAAAACAAGTGACAAAATGATTTCAAGAATACAGTTGTAATATCCCAAGAATAACATCAGAATGATTTAAGAATAAAGTCAAAGCATTTTGATATAAACATAATACAAATAGAGTAAAGTCTCATTTATTATGTTTCTCTATAATGGATAATGGTTCCAAAAGGAAAATTTTACAATAACCTTTTGTGCAATGTTAAAACGCTCCTAATGTAACTAGAGAAGCCCCCAAAAAAAGAACATTTATTTTTCAGAGTGTAGAATTGCCACCCACAACAGCAGATAAACTGCTTTTCCTCATAGCAAATATCCAGCCCATATGAAGATGTTATGAAAGGTCATTCATTTATTGTAGAGTGTCACACTTTAGCACTTTCAGTCAAACTGCCATATTCACTCTCATTATCCATCTTTAAAGATATTGAAATCACAGTTTGGACTAAATACAGCTGTCTTTCAGGAGGATGTGAAGGAAAGTTCACTGGGATTCTATTTAGAGGTAATTTTTGTGCTGACAGTTTATGAAATCATCCAAATGAGGTATGTGGTACAGTGGGTTCTGAAAGATGTGTCATGACCAGAAAAAAATGTGTTTAGCAACAAGAACCTTCTGTCTTTTAATTAAATGCAGTAAGTAATACTTCTTAAATCACAGGTTTGAACGCACATAGTAAACAGGTCAGGTTATGTTTCTATATTTCTTTTGATTCAGGGGATTCCCAAGTCTCTCCTTCCAAAACCTTAAAGTGTTTGTGAAAATCATAAATCGGTGCTTTATATCTTTTTTTTTTATGGGAGAGAATAAGCCTTGTTATTTTCTGTGGACTTTCCAAGAGAACGGTAATAATGCCTTCTCTAATTTGCACTGTCTAGAAACCCAGTCACAGGGAACAACAGCAGGGTGTATTTGAAACAAACACCTGGAACTTCTTCAGAACTACAAAGGAGAATCACAGAAAACGAGGCTCCTGGAACAGTTGGTATGGATTAAACAAACTTCCCTTCTCTCTGAGCCGAACTCACTGAAGATACAGAATGAGTCTGACCTCCCTGGAGATTTAAGTGCACACAAACGCATACACAACCATACCCATATGAACCATCCCCACAGGCTCAGTAAGTAATGTCTGTTCATCATGGCAATATAAGCCATATGGGCAGTGTTCCACTAAAAATGAGTTGTAAATTTATTTTGCTTTGATCATATGTAGGTCTGAATGTAGCTTAAGCTAAATACAAAATGATAAATGCATAGGGTTTATTTTATACACAAAATATGAGTTGATAAGACTTTCAAGTAAGGTTTAATTTACTAACATTACTAAATGCTTCATGTATTATGATGTAATCCATGATAATAATCTTGCTTAATGATAATTTTCTACATTTACTAATAGATTTTTAACAGTTGAAGTTGTAGAACATTTGTTAATGTATTATAAACAAACATCAAGTTAACATGAACCTAAGGGGGTGTTTACACGACACTGTTTTCAACTAAAAAGCTGAAAACATTTTATGCATTGCCTATTCATTTACATGAAAACAGTGTTTTGAGGGCCTAATGCAAACTTGTTTCAAAGAAAACGGGATTCAAAGAGCAAGTTTTTTGACTCATTGTCTCTGTGTAAACTACAAAAATGCAAATTTGTGTAAATTTCTGAGAATTTGTGCAATTTTCTGATGTAAGTAGTGATGTAAGTGAACGTATTAATGATCTTGCATATCAAAAGTAGTGTATGGCTTCTAGATGTACTGTAAAATATACATACAAAAGATACAAGGCATAACATAGGCATGCAATAATTAAGCTAATGCTTAAAAAGTGTTTATGGGTTAATCTGTAATACACACACACAAAAAAAAACGTCCTTAAGACAATTCTGAGAAGATTGATACATCTTTTAATGGCACATTTTTTATATGTCAGACAATACTTCAAAACACTGATCACATACACAGAGTATATAAATATAATTTTATTTACAAAACATTTACAAATGCTGCTAGCATTGTTCTTGAAATGTACAACTTATCAAAGAAGTGTATCATTTTCCACACACATAGCATACGGCATGACATCAATTTACAATAGCTATATCTAATCTTGATTTGGACTTGTTTCTCTCCACTCAGATGTTTGGGTTTTCAATATTCCCCTCCGTTTGACCAGACATAACATAACTGTAATGTGTATGAAAATGTGACCTATAGTTTAAGCATGTTGGAGTCTTTCCAGCAGATGTAGGAAAGCCACAGATAAGTGGAGAAAGGGTTATATGAGTCTCTCTGTGGCTCCAGGACCGGAACGGGGCCTTTTCCACCAATTTCACAGACACAAAAGCCTAGCTAGAGTTACTACGCTTACATGCGCTTACAGATAAAATCAATACAAGTGCTTTCTCAATACATCTATAACTGACATAAAATTGAACAAAAGGCATAAACATTCATCTTTTTATAAAGGTAAGCAAACTGTATGTATACAAAGTTGTTCCACTATTTTACAAACATCTAATTTGGCAAAGCCTCAAGAGCAAGACGTCCAGAGAGATTTACAAGACTGGTCTCTGTTTGTCTCTGAGATTACAAGGTTGGTGTTGATCAACACCATTGTAGAATGTTCATAATGGTCCCTGGTTCTCCACAGCAGAGTATTCTGTCTCAGACACATGTGAGGCATCGATAAGCCTAGCGAGGCCAGTTTTGGTTGAGTACTTGAAGATGAAGGCTTTCATCAGGTCGTAACGGTAGTTCCTGTTGATGAAGTTGTAGATGATGGGGTTCACGCAGCAGTGAAGGAGAGAGAACCACTGGGTGAGATTTAGTGCTGCATAGAGAGCGTTCTCCAGTGTGCAGTTGAAGGGAAGCATGTTGAGAAAGGTTAGAGTGTCAAGCAGTAGAGCTCCATGGTAGGGAAGCCAACACACTAGGAAGACCACAATGTAGGTGAAGATGAGGCGACGGCTGATACGACGTTCCTGGTCAGCTGAGGGTTGGATGGTACCGGCCAGGAGGACGTAGAACACAGCAATGATAGGGAAGGGGATGGCAAAGCCGAGCATGAAGAAGCTCATTTGGATTCCAACTGTCCACTCCTTAGTACTGTCCACCGGGTACACTGGTTTACATATGATGCTGTCTGAATGGCTGGATTTCTCCGCCTGGAGGAAGTATGTTTCAGGGAGGGCTGCAAAGAATGCCAGCAGCCAAACGCCAACACAGATTAGCTGCCTGGTCCTTCTCTTCCTCTTACTGGGACCATCTCCAAAAAGTTTAACGGAGAGGTAGCGGTCCACACTCATACATGTAAGGAAAAATATACTGCTGAAGAGGTTGACACTGAAGATCAGGTGTGTAATTTTGCACATGGCATCACCAAAGGGCCAGTGGCCGAGTTGAAGCAGAGAACTAATGGAGACTGGAAGAGTGGCCACTACGCAGAGGTCAGCGATGGCAAGGTTGAGGATATACAGGTGAGTTTCATAACGTTTCCTTTCAGATCGCACGTTCACCCACACCACCAGAGCATTGGCGGCGAGGCCGATGATGAAGAGGAAGATGTAGAGAATAGAGAGGGCATAGAGCAAAGCCCTCTGGCTGAAGGTGCTGTGACACACTTCCACATGGGAGACATTATCGTCGAGGGCTGAGAAGTTCAGATCACCCAGTGCATCCAAAATGTCATTGAAGTCATTCACGTCCACACTCATCTTGGCACGTCTTCGTTATTGACACTTTTGGGACACAACGGCAGTGACCTGAAACAAAAAAAAACAGGTGCTGTTATGACACATAGGCAGACAAAAAAATAACAAGAATAGGGTCTAATTAAACTCAGAGGGAGAGAAAAATGTATAACAAAGAATGTTTATTTATAAAACACACATAATCTGAAACATCTCGAAAACACCAGGGTCCCTTGTCAGAGGGCAGGACCTTGTACTGCATAAGAGGATTTTTTCTTGAAGAGTTCATTGCATGGATTTATTTCCCAGGGTTACTGGGTTGCACTAAATATATGAATAAATTCAGACTATCAATGTCACAAAATCAAAGAGGGAAGAGTCAATAACAAACAAGAGTGTCCAGAATAAAGAAGGAAAAATCTTAGTTTTCACGTTCATTGTATTCATACTTTTTGTATTCATGAAGACTTTCAATTTAATCACTTCAATTAATCAATGTCATGTGGTGTAACCATCAAGTAAAAAGTGATAGCATATTTTTTTCTCTGCTTGAATGCACTTGATTGTACACATCCTAATTATTATTAATATATATATATATATATATATATATATATATATTCCAAGGTAAAAAAAAGTTTTGTTAACATATATTATGAAATTTATATTAAGAAATATTATGTTTTTGAAGAGTCGCACCATGTGACATTTTACAACATGAACCACCCTTGCCTTGTCTTAAAAAGGTCACATTTTCTGATATTTTGGAGGTTTATTGACTTTGAAACACAGTCACGAACGTCTGCACGTGTTTTTTCTGCATGTTGGTTGCACCACATGACTGATTTAGCAGACAACGTTTTTACAAATTGTTACAAATTTGTTTTAGTGTTACTTCATTATGTGTAATATTATCAGACTAAACTAATAAAAAAGCAATAGTGCTTCATTGCTCAAAGGCTGTGCTGTACTACTCTGCTGAACATAAGGACTAGATGCAGCAGCAAAACTCAGATGGCTGAGCAAAAACTTGTTGGCAGACCTCTGCTGTCATGCAGTGACCCAGTGAAAAACTAAGTAGATATCCATGGAAAATGGGAGGCATTTTCCCTATACAAAAAGTTCAACACAACCAATGGGCCATGCGATAGAGTACAATGATAGAGAACAGAGTGTGACGCCTCTGGAGGCATTAGAGAGACTGATGCCCGTTAGAAGTGAGACAAATCATAGATAGAGGGGAGGAGGATGGGCGGCGGCTGCTCCCTCTGCGACACAGAGGGGTGAAAGGTTCTTTTCTCGAATGATATGCTCAGCTTGAGGACTGGATGCCAGGCTTTGAACTGACAAAAGCTAAAGAGAACAGAGAACAGCCACACTTGTGCTATGTCAAAGTTTTTCATTTACACATTCCCAAATACACATGTACACACGTCTCTAATCACACATTTTTGATCTTCAACCCTCAGGGCTTGCATAATAATAAAAACATTGGAACATTTAGGTATGCTTTTAAAAAATTGTGCAGTGAAGCATAAATGATAAACACAGTTATGCTCTTCTTAATCTGTCATTTTTTAAGTAAACATGAAGAAATATCAGTTTCCAATTGGCCTGGCATAAAAAAAAAATACAACTGCAAACTTGTGTTTTGCTAAAGAACCATCAAGTGATAGAATTTGTTTAGGCTTGTTTATTTTCATTCCAAATCAACCCGCTGTTTTGACCCTGAAACACAGTTAGCGCCTGACCTTAATATCATTAAAGGAAATATGAGAAGTGACACAGCTGCTCTTAATGCTTCCTGTGATCCTTACATACAGCAAGATCCTCTAAAACAAAGAGCTATGCTTATCTTACTGCTTTCCACTCTGACACTATTAGAGTATGGAGACAGAGAGGGCAGCGTAAACCTCTGACCTGACTTACCAGGTGCAATTGAAAAAATCAGGTGTCATAAAATGTGATGGTCCATTACATACGGCCCCAAGCACCACCATCACATCCCCTAGCCTTGTTGTAAAACTGTTGCATTTACACTGCTCAAACACAGCGGCCCCCTCACCTGATCTCACGGCCCCAGGCAGCAAGCACACTTGCCCGCACAAAGAGTTAGCTGTGCGGACACAGCGACTCTCCGTCCAGTCCCCTCCTTCCCCCTCTCTCCCTGTCTCTCTCACTTGAAGTCTCTAAGTTCCATTGAAACTCAGTATTGTTTCACTCCAAGTGTTTTGCAAGCATGGAGGGAATCATCAGTCATGGTTAAAGCATGAAATCTTCACTGTAAGTGTGATTGTGAGGAATATAATGTAACAACAATACAATGAGCAAAACAAGTCCCATGAAAGTAAACTGAATGTGGATGAATACTAGATACCAAGGAAATTTAAATTAATTAATCCCACAGAAAGTTACTATATTACTATAGGCTCCTATAGTTACTATAATGTAATAAAATAAAATCAGAAATACATATTTTTATATAAATATATTTTTGTTTATAAATAGAAACTACTGCAAAAAAAATGATAATAATAATAGCTAATAAAGTCGCTTGAGTCAACACTGGAGAAGAGTTTCAATTACAGAAGTGAATATTGCTCATCACTGAAACCACCTTTGGTCCTAAATTCACATGCAATTTTAAAAATGAACAAAACGCGGCTTCTCTATACCAACACCAACAAACAACCTCACTTTTTACATGAATGGATTCACAGGAACCGAGAAAACAGACCGAAAGTGTCTCGAAAGAAAGAGTTCCTCTACCTGGCCCCTTCATACAAGACACAAGAGTGCATATCCTACTCTTAAAATATGGATTTAAAATGATTTAATCTCTAATGTGCAACAGCATTAATTTTATGTTAACTGAAATACAAGTGGACATTGGTATTAAAGGGACAAATCCGCGGGATGCGACACTGCTCATCCACACCTCCAACTGAGAGTTTCGGGCTCGCGTTAAAGAGTGCGTTTTAAGTACCTTAACTTTCAGAGTGTAAAATTAGAGCAAGTTACGTAATGTGTCAAAGTCAGTATTAATACTGATAACTTATAACACCTTATATGATTAGTTTCAAGTGTTTGGGTATCATTAGGTATGGTCCGATGCGCGTATGAAAAGGGTGCATTTAAAAACCCAAATCTCTCACGCACAAACACGTGCACACACAAACAAGACGTAGAAATAAACTTACAATCCTTGCGGTATGTTTTGGTGCTCCTAGACTCTTAAATGTAGTCTTTGGTAACGAGATTCCGAAGCCTGGAGAAAATGTCAAAGTCTTGTGGTTATCCGTAGAGGATGGCGTGATTGTCCCTCTGCGCTCTGGCTGCACTTGCTGATATAGTGCTGCGAGAAACGCCTCCCGAGGCCGATCGGAAAAGTGAATCACTCAAGTTTCTGGCCAACAACAATGTGAGCGGAGGACGTGCGACACATCGGATTTCCACTCCATGTTTAAATAACGATATAAACAAAAAAGACTGTTCGAATTTCATAATAAGCTTTTGTGTTTTTGTTTTCTTACTAGAGTTGTTTAGAAAAAAAAAATCAAAGAAGCATATGCATGCGAAATTTTCATTGAGGACTTGTTAGTCCCTCCAGTTTCACAGGCTGAAATATGCTTCATGTACAAATATTCTCAAGATTTTTATAGGCTATCAGTAAAGCATTTTAGATAGTTTTTGCACTTTTCAATCATGAATACTGTAACAATAAATATTTTATATTGCTAACATGTCATTCAAATAGTTAAAAATGTCATATATAAATTAATATATTCATATTTGAATGTACTCTGGTTTGTTAATTACTAATAATAGGCTAAATTAATATGCAAGTATTATAATATCATATTAATATGACTTAATTATTATAATATCATATTACCGGTAATATTACTTATTGATTCATGTTAAAGTCTCACATAAAATGCAACTTGCAACGTGCTGTTAGTAGCAGGTGAATTTTGTTTTGTTATTTTTCCTGTCCCATGACTGTTTTATTCTTTTTGCATCCTCTTGGCAATCCCTCAAAGACTTCCAGGCAGTCGGCTAAATTTAACCACAAGGAAGCTCACCTGTTCTGAATCTTCAGCTGGCCTCTGTTTAGCTTTATATTTTCTGGCTAATGGCCAGTGCCTATTGTGTGTGATATGGAAAAGTGGAAACTGAAATGAAACATTCTCAACAATATCAATGGAATCTTAATGGGATAAATTGTTCAGAAGTATGGATTGAAATGAAGCATTTGATTGTAGAAGCAGTAGTGCATTGATTCAACTACAAAACATAATTTGGCTTCCTCTAGCAATGTGAGGGTACTGATGGAAAGAGATAAGCCAGATGAATGCAACTGTAACCACAACATTACACGGAAAGTGTTAAGTCTTGCCAGCATTATTTTTTGATCATGTGATTAATTTGGATGGAGATTGATCAATGTGCTTCTCCATGTAAACATATCAATTGAGATGGAACACCTGCCAAAACAATACACATAAATTGTGGAGCTGCCCCTGAAATAGGAAAATATGCATTAAACGTACGTACACATGTAAGGACTTTCCAGCATAACAGTTCCGACATTAAAGGCAAATTCACACCAGACTCACCAACATTTGATTGTTCAATGGTCTCTGTGGAAACCATCAGGTCATTTTGTGAGAAACATGCATAGAAATCCAGCAGTTGAAAAACATTTGGTTTTAGTTAGAGGCGTAGTCTGGTAAACCGAGACATGTTCCAAATTAAAGATTGTTAAAATGGTCTTTCCATCTTATTAAGTTTTCACTGGAGTCCATTCTTTGTGTCTGCAGGAAAGGAAAGAAAAGGTTTTCACAAAATAACACTGGTTTGTGGATTAAATACTTGCGGGGTTTTAACACAACCTGTCTATAAAACAAAATATCACAAATTTTTTGACAACCTCTTTGTTGACAGTTTTATTAACAAATTGCTATCAGCAGCCTGTAGCTGTTCACATCTCATCATAGAGTGAAGCCTGTAAGGGAACACAGAACCCTTTTAGAAACTTTCATCCATGGTGGGACCACCAGGAAAGTTTGAGACAAGGACAAATGATGCATCCATTGATAAATAATTTTCACATTGCACTTCCACAGTCTGCGTTTACATACCTACCTGCCCACATGGTCTTTTGTCTATAGAATTCAAACAATATGTGGCAGACCAGACATGCAAGCAAAGGAATAGCTCACTTCCAACGTGACAGCAATTATTTCAAAACATGCTGCGTCAGAAGACTCTTCCAAATTGCTTTGTTAACAAACGGCCGAACTGCATTCATACATTGAATGAGCTGAGCTACGCAAGCGTGGCGTCGTCTTGTGTTGTGTTGCACAGCGGGATGCCAAACAAGAGCTTGTTAGTAACAGAGGCTTGACATGCTCGCGGCTTATCGGGTAAGATAAGAAAACGAAGAAAATGAGTGGCTAGAGTTCTCATTATGTGTTAGAATCGCATTATGCGTTATAGTTGATAGAGTATTGTATTCCGCTTTTAACTAGTTGCCTCCATGCCCCCTTTCTCAGAAGCAGTGAAGAGGCTTTGATCTCGTTGCCATGGCAGCTGTCAGAAGCGCAGCGCAAACCGCAGCCTGCCTGGCGCGAGACTTGTCCAACTCTAGTTAGAAATGCTTAACTAATGAATTCTAATCAAGACTTACTGCTTGGATGCCTTACTTCGCTTCGTTTAACCATTTCAGTTTCGAAAGCGGCGGCTTGCAATTATGCTTTCCCTCTGATATTCAAATAGCCTACAGCACTTTCTAAACTAGCGCGTGGAATCACTAAGGATGTCGCAGAGGTGAGTAATAACTGCCCTTGTACTTTGTGCACTTCACTGCGAAACGGGAATGTTGATGTGATGCCAAGAACCACCATAGTTTATAATTAACGAAAATCGTGTAATGTCTGTGTGAGTAACTGAATATTTGTTACAGCTATTAGCTCTGTAACGTTCAGAATTGTCTTTATATCAAGGGAATATGCAACATTTCTATGTGCAAAAAAAAAAAAGTTGCAAAAGAAGAAAAGAGTTTTAGTATGAACGCCTACTAGGAGAAAGTCTACATTGTATTGCAGTTCCTATGACAACACAGAGCCAAACTACTGAGAACCAGCAGTGTTTTAGTCCTCAAATAGGAGCTATTCAAAACAGCTTTGGTGTAGGTGGAAGTAGCCTATGCTATTTTCAGTCGTCCTACACCATTAGTTTTCTAAAGAAGAGCATTACATTTAGTAGTACTGCATGTGTTGAAAGTACTTTTTTAAATTCCCCAAGCAAGGGGATTTTTCCTCATCATTCATTATTTTCTGTGGACATCCGTTCGTTTCTGCAGATGTGTAGTTAACTGTAGTATTTCTGCCTTTGTTGTCTGCCATATTTAAGATATCACAAAGAGGCGCCTCTCTATTTTATTGTAAATGTTCTTTTACAACCACCCTTCTAACCTCCTCCCACAGCTCCTCCCCAGCCCCCCCTACCTCTCTAACTATCCCGCCCCCTTCTTTGATTTTGCCATCACTATAATTTGAGTAGCTCTTGGCAGTGCTAATGCCCAGAGGGGAACAATACTGTATGGGCCCATCAGAATAAGAAAAGAAGGTGGTTTCACCCTCGCCATGAACTCTTTCAACAATCACAAAAGGAGCACCCACACGCAAGGGAGTCAAAGAGGTCAGAGGACATCTGTGGAATTCATGTGTATTCAACTTTAGAAAAGGAGGAATGGAGAAATAATGTTTGTCAGGGGATTTCTTCCATTATGTGGCTTAATATGCTGACTTACGGTGAATTCAATGTGCGTTCTGTGGTTTCCCACATTTAGGTTGCACAGTCAGACACAGGCGGTGCTAATTTTGGCCTGAGGGTCTAAAAACCGAGGGTCGGGAAAACTTTCCCAGAGGACAGGTGCTCTCAACAGGTGTAATTAAGCCTGTTAACAAGTACTACTGCAGATTTACATGTCTCTGCTGATTCCATTTCAAAGACAGATTGCTGTGGAAGGCCATGGAATTTTTAAATATGGAAAATCCTATATAAACTGGCATGCATAAATACAATAAACCACTTTTCATGTAAAAATGTAACCATTGTTTTATCCACATTATCTATACACTTCAAAATAAACTGACAGTAGAAGTAAAATATACAATTTACAGGACTGTTATCTCATAAATATAATCCCTTTCCTCTACCCAGTTCATATGGGCAAATGTGGGATGCTGCTCAGGGAGCTTTGGAGGACCTTTTGGAGGATGAATATCCCACAATGCAGCTCCGTCCTCAAAAGGACCGTCTTCAGGTCTTTCAGACGCTGGCAACTTTCTACCTGCGCTACCTAAAGATATTCCGTGCCTTGGAGGAGGTTTATGATCAGATTGTTCACCCCCAAAAGAGGCATGTTGTGCACCAGGTTCTTGAGGGGGTGATGGGACGACTTGTAGAGCTGAAGAATGAGATGGTGGAGCTGGAGTACTCAGAGTTTCACTACTTTGATGACATATTGCAGGATTTCAAAATGACACCTGTGAGTGAGATAACAAAATATACTGTTGCATGTACAGAATGCTGGGAATGTTTTGGTCTCTTTTCTTGGTTGCAGATTCAGAGGAGAGGGCCTGGAGGGAATTTAGGAGATTTGGGTTTGGGGAAGATTTAGCTGCTCAATGTCAAAGTGGATTTTAGTGAGCTAAGCCTCTTGTTTTTCTCTGAATTTAGTGGATGCTAATTGGGGTCACTAGTGCACAGGTTTTACATATGACCTTCTCTATTCAGGGATGTAATAACTGAAAATAGTTTGAATCTTGTTTTTAGGAGGATCTTGAGGTGCCTATTCCACGCTATTTTGTGAGGGAGAAGATGAGGGCACTAAAAGAGAGAGAAAAGATGTTGGCCCATATTTTGGCTAAAGGAGGACGTCAGGAACATAAAACTGTGAGTGTGTCACAGTCAATGAAATATAAAAGCTCTCAATACAAATACATGTAATGCAAGTCAAATAATAATAGCTGTGCCAAATACTGGAGGTGTGTGGTTCTGGTTTCTGGTTAAGCAGGTGCCAGTTAAGTCCATGTCTGTGGAGCGGGCTGTGTGGCTGCTGCAGGTCAGTGAGCGAGCTCGGCAGGGAAGACTGAGAGCTCACTTCATGAAGACAATTCGACAGGAGCAACAAAGAAGACTTCAGGGTAACTCTAGCATGCTGGACCCTAACCAGGCAGCCACCTGCATTCAGAAGGTATCAGGCATCACTTGATTCTCAACAAAAACTTTCTAGTCCAGCGAAATTACTGATGCATTGCATAGATGGGTTTGAAATTGGCAAAACAAATAAATGATGAGGAAAACCTTTATGCAGTGAACTTAAATATTAAGGAATAGTTCACCTAAAAATGTTTTGACTTTTATTATTTATTCATCCTCATGTCATTCCAAAAATTGAATGGCTTTCAAGAACTTTGAAGCTCTAAATAGGACATGCAATTAATCCATGTCTTCACTGGTATATTCCAAGAATATTTAAGCAAAACGGAAAAACGGTTGAAGCATTCTTCAAAATATATTTTGTGTTGCTTACTTTATAACTTTCCTTTATTTTTTATTTTGTTGTTTTGTCATTACTGTTAGTTAGTAATTCTGTTGTGATGTTAAAGGCTCATATTTTTACATTTGTCACCATTCTTGAGATTTTATTTGGAAGTGTTACATTAGAATCATTTAAAATTATATTCCAAACATCTTTGCTTTGTATTGTGATTTCAGAAACAAAGATAGCATAGTTCACGTTACATGTGAAATGTTCTATAAAACTCTATATTTGGTTACTATCTATTTTTGGTTCTTGTGTTACTATAACTGGAAGTTTGCTGAACAAGACATTGACTAAACAAAGTAGCGTTACGTAGTGCAATTAAGACAATCATTAGGAGAAATTAAAAAATATGAGTGCATCATGTTGCCCTTAATTTTTAACCTTTTTTATTTATTTATTTTTAATTTTTTTATTGGTTGGTGTACATTTCTCACAGGTCTCACATGTATTCATGAATGAACATTATGAGTATGCATTCATTGTCATCAGAGTATGCCAGCTGGCTATTGAGGAAGTAAAAAAAACTGTTATGAACCTGAATATTATAAACACATCGTAACATTGCATCAATAAATATATCATATATCTAAATTGAAGTAGATGATCTAGCATCATACACAAGGGAGGTAATGCCTGCTGTCCTACCTGTGAATGAACTCAAATGCTGTAGAGGTCAGGCCATCTCCTATCACAGTCATCAGTTGTCACATTTGACATGAAGTCCGCTCACAAAGGACTATGAATGACATGCGATCCCACCCAAGCATAAAAGATATATGTCCAACTCATCTGTGGGAATAATGTGCTTGTAGGCCATTTGGCAGCAGGAGGGTGATTAGCATTGTAGTGCTGAGAGATGGGAAAAGGAACGCATTCCTGGATTTTAGGTGTTGTTTTTCAGTGCCATCCTAATCATGAAATCTGAGCTCATGTATCCTGACGTCTTTTTGAGTGAGTGTTCGCTACGGTTGTTGAACCCAGACATACAGTAGATGTAGCCTGAAAGAGATGACAGATATGATGTTGGAGCTCTGAAGTTTTTTACAGTGCAGGTGTGAAACTGACATTGCTGAGTGAGAAGGTACAGAAAAGCATAGCCGAAGGTCCTCATGGGTAGCTCATGGGTAATTCACTTTCAAATAGCTCATACAACAAGCATTTTGTGCCGTGTAGTGAATGCGATTACAGGAGGTGATAAACAGAGATTTTGGGCTCTCACACTGCGAGGCTGTTTTCACAAGGTCTAATCCTCCCTTCGCTCTTATTCTGTAGCTCACAGCAAAGCAGATTTCTGTGCTGTGAAACCCTGGAAACATAATCCTCTCTCTTCAGTTGGCTATTGCTGTTTTAGCATCATTGTCGTTCAAACTAAAAAGGAGGATTTATTTAAAAAAACACAAGAATAATCCTTGCCTGCATTTATGAACTGTAAGCTGAGTCTTGAGATTGATTTGCCTTAGTCGTTGAGGTTATCTAAATACGAACATCACCACATCCTCAATGACAACCTGAATGATAAAAATCAGTTTGTCAGATCAGAATTTCAGTTGCTGTTATACAGTACATTCCTCTCATCCAAAAAAGTCCACAGTGAATGCAAGAAAACGGTAGATTGTTTCTCACCAGATAACACAAGAGCCGAAGAATGTACTTGATGTCAAAGTGACTATGATAGTATCATTTCTGGTATGTGTCCTCAGCCTCAGTTTTCTGTCTTTCCTGCTATTATGATGGGTTTTTTTTTTTGCTGTCTTCTAGGTTTGGCGGGGGTATCGAGACAGGAGGAGGGTCAACAAAGAGTGTCTAGAGGAGATGATATTTTTGGGAATGGTAAACACCAGGATGCTCTGCCAGTTTACTGTTTGTGAAAAGCAAGTCTTTTCATGAATTTGTTTTTTTGTACATATCATATGCTATTTTTGAACCACATTCTGAACTTTTTGCACCCTTTGTTGTCAGTTTTTCCATCTCTTGTCTCCTGGTGCCCTGTTTCCAGATACCAGCCCAGCAAACGACACCCAGTCCTGCCCAACTGCATGCCCAGCAGGTGGAAAGCAGGAGGCATTGTGTGCAGGAGGATCATGAGGCTGAGTACCAGAGGGCACTGGTCAACATTAAAGAGTCTGTGCGGTCTGTCGATGGGGCAGATATTAAAGAGAGCCTGCAAGAACAAATACGCCAGTGGTTTCTTGAGTGTCGGTAAGTCAGTTACAGTTTAGTTTAAAAATTCATAGGTGGGTCAATGATGCATTGTTTTTGTCCTATCTATTAATTTATTGAGGAAAAATGCAATTCATACATACAATGACTTGGATACATTTCTTATGAAGAGAATGTATTTAAATTATTTTGTTAAATATATAAGTCAATCAAATATTAAGTCAGGAAAAGTCAGGATGATAAAACTATCCTGGTATCCTAAGGAAGAAAAAATAATGAAATTTTTGAAAATTAACCCTTAAGTAGTTTGGCATAATCTTTTATTATTATTTCTTATAATAAAATAAGCAGCGGCTATTTGCACTAAGTGTAAATAGCGATAGATGCTATTTACACTAAGTGCAAAAAGCATATTTTTTTAGCGATAGATGCTATTTACACTAAGTGCAAATAGCATATTTTTTTAGCGATAGATGCTATTTACACTAAGTGCAAATAGCAATGGATTCTATTTACACCAAGTGAAAATAGCAGTATTTTTTAACGATATGCTATTTACACTAAGTGCAAATAGCTATAGATTCTATTTACACTGTTAAAATAGCAAGATTTTCTGCTATTTATACTTATTGCAAATAAATAGCAATTATCTGTGTTACGGGGCGGACGAGACATGAGACATGCGGATCCATATGCAAGGCTTTATTCCAAAACATGGTCAAATACAGGCAGGGTCATACATCAGTAGACAGATATGTTGAGGGCAAGACACAAGAGTATTCCGGGAGCAAGCGTGGGTCGACGATCGGCGAACAATATCCAACAGGGCAAGGCAGAGAGATAATCCAGGTATACTAGCAATAGTCCGAGAGAGGTGCAAACAGTGTCCGAATGGGAAGGCAAAGGGTTAATCCAGGAAACACGGGCAAGAATCAAAACACTAGAAAATACACAACAGGCAAGGCAAGACTAAGACTCAAGGGCTCACACTGTGCGCCCATTTGCTCTGTCTTTTTCCTATTCCCCTAGCCCTTGCTCGAAATCTGAGTGATAAGCGCTGGTTTGAAAACATGTTCACCGACCCGATTAATGGCTGTTACGTTATCAAATCACATCGTCGACGAAGTTCTGGCTGCTACGTCAGTGCGATCAGCTGCCGGTTTCCTCCGGCATCCCTGTGTGATACCCCAGGACGGTATGAATGTAAAGCACGTACGATGTCTCCCAACAGCAAGTAGTGTTATGCACCGAATCAAATGAAATTCGCTGCTAATGGAGTTTAGTATATAAACTGTAGACATCCGCATGGAGTCCATTCATCATACGTTGCTGATCAGAGAAACTGTTGCGGCTGTTTGCAAATCATGTGGGTGTGTAACGAGCTGCATACACTAGCATTCTTCTTAAATTATTGTCGCCGTTCATATACTTTTCATGATAGCCAACATCGGTTGCAAATGCATATATCGTACACTGGACTGTGTAGAGCACAAAACAAGACTTGCGCGTAATTTTTAAATCAATTATTTAAGACTGTCGAAAATACTTGACATTATGACAACTCTCTGGGTGATCTGGATTGTTGATCACCACAGTGTGACATGATCATCATGTTCGTGCGCAGTTCTGACAAGTACAATTCCTAAAGGACTTTTAAAAAATCGCACAGTGTGATAGCCCGGCTTAAGACTAAGACTAAGACTAAGACTAAGACTACTAACTGGGCTCCGTAGAGTAGCTATCGCTAGGCGAGTGATATACGCTATACATTACTCGGCATCACAGAGAGAAAGTCCAAGGCTTATAAAGAGTGTGTGATTGGGTGATAGTGATTGTGTGATAGTTCTCAGCTGTGAGCGTGATTAGTGTAATCAGCTGTGTGTGTGTCGTCAGTGCAATGGATGATGGGAACTGCAGTCTAGTGTGCTGTGTAGTGTGAGAGTCAATATGATGGAGAGGCGACCTCTGGTGGCTATCGGGCGGAAGGCCACAGACCGGATTCGTGACAATCTGCACCTCAGTATTGTAGTACATTATAAAACAATACGCAATAATAACGTATTGAGTGTAAATTATACTTTTAATTCAAATTATTAAATGGATGCCACCTTATTGGGACAATAAAGCCCTCCTACACCTACCCTAACCGATACTTTATTTTCAACTAATAATAAATGCCTTTCTGATGCGATACGAGATTTGAAAAGGGACAAAAAAAGTCAACGCCACTGAAACGGCAACTGTTGTCTTGTCTTAAGGCCCGTTCACACAAGCACGATAACTATAACGATAACGATAAATATATGGTTCTAAAAATCGTTCTCAATATTAAAGAATAGCAGCGTCCACACCACAACTATCGATAAAGGACAGAGAAACGATACGTTGGAATCACTTCCAGAACATTTTTTTCCACATGAACGATAAAAACATGCGCCTCAGAATACCTATAATGTGCTCGAGAATTTAAAGCGGCAGACCACGTGCGCTTAGAATAAACAGAAATCGTTCGCTGGTGTGATGCAAATATAGTTATGTTATAGTTACTTTATGTTGTCTTGTGAACGGGGCTTAGTGTTGACCAACTCAATCACACATTAGTGGGCGGAGTTAGTGTAAATAGCCTTTGCCAACAAGATGGGCTATTTGCACTTAGTGTAAATAGACACTCCATAATAATAATGATGATGATACAAACAAAGCCATGTGGTCAAACCAATATACAAGAATATACAGTTTGTGTGTGTATGTGTGTGTGTGTGTGTGTGTGTGTGTGTTGTGTGTGTGTGTGTGTGTTTAAAAAAACTTGAGATTCTCTGCAGCTCCTACTGACTATATGTCAAGGTCAAATTTTAAAAAATCAGATGACCTTAAAAAAAGTAATGACACATAAATTAATAATTGAAAAACACTTTTTGTCTTGAAAAATAAAATTGTGGGAAAATTTCAATAATAATTTTTCTTTTTGTTCCTCGGCATGCGATCTTCTACCTCTTAGACTTCCCCTTAGCCAATGTCTCCTTTTGCTAATCTGCTAATTTGCTTCCACACTCTCAAGAGCTTTTCCTTGCATCGCCGTCCACTCAATCCATTATTTCACTCTAATTGTAAAGTACATTCCTGGCCTTTCGTCTCTTCCTTTTGTGCAGAAGCTGGAATGTAAGCAGTCAAAGCGATGGTCACTTTTACCCAGGGCTGTTTATGCTTAGCTAATGCATGTGCTATTTTCAAGTGTGCATGGTGTAGAGTGAGACTGGGCTGATTAGTGCATTCCAGCCTGATTTACAGCCTGCCACTGCATGCTGCTGCCCATTAATGCGGAGACAACAGTCATAAGTCATCTCAGTTGGACAACACAATGTTGTGGGGGGGAGTTCAGTAGCTTTGTCTCCGGTTAGTGGCCCCTTTCTCTGGCCCCTTCCAATGACCTTGCTGGGCCCCTGCTGGTTGTATAAGGGATGTATGGGATACCAGGTCAGGACCTGCAAGGTGAAGTATGTTGGCGTGGTTTCCATGTGCTGATGAAGTGGAAAGGCGAAAGGTGGAGGATTTAAACAACCAGTCAAAGACATATGTTGTAAAACATATAAACGCTTTACCATTATTACAATTTTCATCATGCTAACATACAGTTGGGTTCCGGAAGTAAAAACTCAATTCAAGGTTGTTCGGAATCAGTATGATTTTGTTGAAGCCATATATTCACATTATTATTATTTTTTTATTATTATTTATAAAATGATCATGTTTAACAGCTGAATTGGTGGTGAAAACATACATTACCCATGATGCTGTACAAAAAATTCCACCAGAGATTCCTAGCATGCAAATCATGGCAAAAGAGCTTGCAGGGAACGTCCATTTCTAATAAAACTTTAATTGAATAGTTCTACATTTCTTCATTGTTTTAATTTGATTAAGTTATTCTTCATAGGATTGTAGTTCCTTCCCTTCCTAAAGCTGCTAAGTACACAGTTTTGTATCTTTGTCTTTTTGTCCAATTTTCAAATACTTTTTTGTTTGCAATGTTCTGATTCACCTTGTAGGTGGTTGGCTTGGTTCATGACATAACACTTCAACAAGACCTTTTTAAATCTGTATGGGAAAAATGGAAATTATACAACATCACTGAACAACTGTGTGGGCACTAATGCACTCTACACTGAGGTAGCTGAGAGAGAAATCAGCACTAAAGTCCCTTTATTTAGGTGCTGAATAAAAAGTATGTTTGGTTTATTCAAAATTAAGTGAATCTATTTTTTGGTCTTTTTCTAGTGAGCAGATTTAGTTGAAATTCAATCCTCTGCATTACAGTAGTACAGCTTTCAGCATGTGCTACCACATTGGAAGTGAGTTTTAGCAGTGTGCTACTGATTAAGTTAGCTAGAGCGGAGAGCTCAGGCTGGGCTCTGACTGACACTTTTACCCTGTTATTCTAAACCTGCCCCAGCTCCCCTGAGAGTCAGCGCTGGACCTGGCTAATGTATCCTCCCCATGTGTGAAGTTCACAGTTCAAATATGATTGATTTGCCTTTGTTCACGCGATCTGCTTTGTTTATCTATATGTTCACACAGACATGAAGTCTGTTACCTCATCTTTAAAAAATCTTTAAGGAAAATTGGGTTTCTCACATAGAGTTCTTCCCATATATTTTCCGTTTTGGGAGAGAAATCTAAAAAAAATGTTGGGATGGAAATTTGAACCAAAAAAGTTTATGAGTAATAGGTGTTTCTGTAGATCTTAGTCTCTCAATAGAAATGTTACTCTGGACTACACCACTGTACATTTCAGCTGTTTAAAAACATTCTAGAATGTCACCTTTTTTAAGTTCAAAATGTAATTAAATATAATGCATGTAATATAATACATTTTTAAATTAAATAATAAATTACATTATTGCTGTTTTGTGTTTTAGAGATGCCACAGGGAAGTTCCCTGACTTCCCAAGTCCTGAGGATGGAGGATCTGCATCTATATTTGCTCAGAAGACACCAGAGCAGGTTATTAACCCTGAAAGTCTATATTGCATCCATCCAGAGACTATCCATCATACTTTTGTTAATAAATATTATTTCATTTCAAAAGGATATTGCTTGATCCTGTCCTTTTTTAGATACAGATATTTTTTTCATTAATGTTTGTTTAAGAGTGTTAACATGTAGTGTTTTGAAGGTTGCTGCTGAATTTGCTGCTAAAGAAGAAGAGAGGGAGAAGAAGAAAAAGTCGAAAGGAGAGAAAGGCAAAAAAGGGAATGACCGCAAAGAGAAGAAGAAAGGGAAGATGAAAGGAAAAAAGGGGAAAGAAGATACAGAGGTGGGGCCATGCCTTGATTAAAACGTATCACTGTTGCACAGAAATCAATAAAGTGTTTTTAAAGTATCTGTATCTGCAGAATTAAATCAGCTGATGTGGCACAAATTTGAGTGTCCAGTGACTCAGATGACCTTTGTGGTCATGCCCACACACAATGAACCAGACTTGGTTGAACTGCATAGTGCTGACTTTAGGTGGAGAATTTGATTACAATCACCTTGTTTTCCATTGTACTTTCTCGTTTAGTGTTTCCTTGTCAGTTATTGCATCCTAATTTTGTTACATCTCCATTTCAGGCAAGTTCCTCTAATCTTTAGGCTTATTTACATTACAGTTAGATGAAAGCAGGTTTATAGGCGTTCCTCTCAGCATCTGTGCTAGACAGTTTCATTTCACAGATTTCCCTGTGGTGAGAAGGCCTGAAGTTTCCAGCTATTAAGTTAAAAGAGTCATAGATGAGAGAATTATGACATATCACAGCAGCACTTGCATCATTCCATCTTAGAAAAAGACATTTAACTTACTCAGTACGCTCATATTCTCACGCATAATTGCGCATCGTAAATGTCTAGAGAACTGTAATATCCTTGCCAGTGTTCTGTTCAGGGTAGATTAAGATTAGGAATGTTGAGGATTTTAGTTTGTTAAACTCATCGACATTCTCCGGAAATATCTGTGATTTCAGCAAGGCGTTCCTGCTATGTTCCACCTAGATTTGACTGTATTCTTGATAACCTCTTGCTCTCCCTATTCAGAACTCTTCCTCTTGTTAAACATAGATAAAGCTTCTGTTTTCTGTACTACGACATCCAGACTTCCTGTGTTCCAATATTTTATTTTAACAAAGAGTTAAGATAAACTAGACGAATTATGTTTTAAAGCTTAGGTGTGGCAGACAGCAGTCTTTCGTGTTCATGTAAGGTTTAATGTTCTCTGAGCTGACCTCTGAACGTCATATGTTGACCAGTGGCTACTGTGAGTCAGTCAAGCGATGCAAATGATTGCTCGTGCTGATTGGCTGTGTTCCGGAGTTCTAGAATGAAGCCTTTGTTCATGCTTTCCTTCATAAGAGCACCTGTAATCCTCATTGGAGAGCCGAACCACTGATATCTGCTCACAATGAAGCCGAAAGACCAATCTGACCTTTTTCAAAGGCTCACATCCTGTTTGAAAGCTGAGCCTTTCAATAGTTAATTAAGGAATTTTTGTCAGAGCTCTTATGTTGGCCTAGTTTAGGCCTAGTTTACATTTTCAAGTGCCACTCAAAGGCTCCTTGTTAAAGAAAAATGAAGGCAGTACCAAATACATAGTTATACAAAGAATGTTTTAAATCTGTGATTAGTAAATATTTACAGTATTTCTACCACTGCTTACCAAATGGCTAAAATATGTTTTTAATTTATTTGATGAAAACAGCATGACTAAAGGAGATATAAAAATTTATTTTTAGTCAATTTTGAATTATATAATAACATGCAGATTGAAAATATATAAAAATGTCCAAAAGTATATAAGAAAGAAAAACTAATTTTTAAAACCTGTATTCGCAATTTATTTTTGTATATTTTGAAATATATTTAAAAAAAAACATCTAAAAATATACATATGTTTTTGTTCCCTATATCTGACAAATTCAATTAGACCTGGCACATAAATTAATTTTGCTCCTGACCTGGCCACAGGTTTCTTTGATATAATCTGCTAGATCCATTTGGAAGTTCTGTCTAATGCCACATGAATAATCATAAATCACTGCTCCCAGGCACTTAAGTGCCTTTCATATTTTCAGATGGATTTGTGACTCTTTTGGGGGTCGTTAGCTGCTAATGGAGAAATGTGTTTAAAGAAAGACGGCCCATAAAATATACAGCCTCCATTTGGCTTATTCCTTCTGAAAATGCTGTACTCCCAAGCAGACACACTCTGCGGTTTTGAGTGTGTGCTTGTGACACGCAAGCCAAACATTCGCGTGAGTATGTGAGGACGTTGATTTACTTTTAATGTGCGACCCCTAGTTGAGAGAAAGGAAAACAGGAGGCACCGTAAATCATGCTCGCAGCATCGCGTTCAGCCCCCGCGGTCTATTCACATCATTAAAATGGCAGTGCTGAGGGTGACCCCGCACCAGAGCAGCGTGCAAGAACATCGCCCTGGGAAGAGCTTTGATCACTCATGTGGAATCTCAGTCTCTCTGATCTATCCATAACTTGACTTCAATTATTTCAGAGAACTTTCCTTGTCCACCATGTAAAGTTCGTATACAGGAAAACAGTGATGCTGTGCTTGTGTAGGACCAACCTTAATACAAACTGTCTGTTTTGCAGGAAGAAGAGAAGGGATGGAAGATGACTCCCAGTAACTTCCTTCCTACAGTAGTCGAGGGAGCCAAACTGTACAAAGGTAAGCGGGAGATGACGGCAAAAGGGTGCAGTCTGCGTGTCTGTCACCGAAAATTAATGTAGCTTTTCCCTGACCAAATGACTGATTCTCAACATGTCAACAGTGTTTGTGTGAGGTCAATGAGCGAGTGAGCTTTCATCACAATTGTGACATGAGATGTGTCTGGAATACGTCTAAGTAACCAATAATGATAGGGCCATGTCAGATTCTCAGGTCAAGACCAGTCCAGATGGTTCCCCACCCCACATGGAACTTTTTTCCTCTTCTTTCTCTACGTCTTTCTCCTTCCCCCTTCTTTTGTGACTACAGATACGTTTTCTTGCCCTCTCATTAAAGCCAAGTCTCTTGACGCCACATTGAAGTCCAGCTCCTCCTCGTTCTATAATCAACAGCAGTCATCTGTCACTCCCCCGTTGCCTCAGTTTCATGGCAAGAACAGTTTTCACAGGCCATATATCTAACTACATTTGTTTGTGAAGTGATAGGTGTTCATCCAGTTCTCTCCAAACAATTGACGCTGTAAAACAGTACTAATAAATTTACAGTAAAGAACTGGCAGTTGTAGTCGTCAGACATTCACTGTAAAAATATGGTGTTTACAGGAGGCATTAGATGCTTGTATATTTTACAATTCATGACGATTTAGATCATCAATTCACATAGTGTTAACTAGCCCTGAGAAGGAGTAAACTAACATACTTGAAGTTCTAAAATATGCTGCATTATAACACAGATGTTAAAAAACAGCACATGATGAATCAAATAACTTACCTTTTCATAAACTCAACACTCAAACTGTATGTCACACACCCAAAGACAAAATACTGTACCCATCAGGGTAATACACTGTAGAAACACTGCTATAAACATTGACTAAAATATAAAAAAAATTAGCCAACATACTCTGATGACAACAATTATATTAAATGGCAAAATCATATGATATAGTATGTCTTGGATCTTGGATTATATGGAAACATAACTTTTCTAGATTTTTTACCTGTCACAATCATGGTTAGGTTTAGGGTTTGGGTAATGCCGGGCTCACACTACAGGAGTTTTAAAATCCTAACCGATTATGAAATCTGGCTGCAGCACACACATAAGGAGAATCTTCGCAGATTTTCTTCTCTCAAATCTTAAACATGCACCCACTATAAGATTTGAATATCGTGGCGCATCACACACTACAAGATATTAAGATTATCATGCCAGATGGAGCGCCTCACGTGATCTCACGCAGCAGCGCGTCAGCAATGTTTACATATGTTAGCTAGCTTGCAAGCAGCGTTCTGCACTCACCTGGTACGTTCAAAAATGAGGCGATTTCACCCCAGCACTTCTCTTTCTCCTTACAGTTGTGATACGTTTTCGACACATTATACAGACAGTGTTACTACAAAACTTCAAGAAGCCATTTCCTCCATCTCCACTATCCAACGCACCTGTGCAGCAGCTGTTTTGCAGCCGCGCGCATTGGCTATTGTGAAAGTACTGACGTAATCAGCCGTCATCATCCCGATTTAAATCTTAAATATCAAACATGTTTGATATGATCGGGGTGGCCCCGATTTGTGTGCAAGCAGATCGGGAGGTGCAAGGTTCGATCTGTGAACACCTCACATTACCAGATAATCCACGCCGAACATCGGGACCGATTGAGGTGCTTGACAAGATTTTTCCTCCGATTCTCGTGAGGGGGTAATCGGGGCTAAATCGGGCTAAAAATCCTGTAGTGTGAGCCAGGCTTAAGGGGTTATGCTTTATGCTTTGATTTGAAATAATACTGTCACTTTACCCCCCCCCAAAAAAAAAAAAAATACTTTCGTAAGTAAATCACATCAAATCAATTTATAGCAAATCACAGCAAATCAAATTATAATTTATTGTGAACAACAATGTAAAGATGTTCTTACTAGAAAAAAATAAAGATTTCATGTTTTAAAAAATAAATAAATATGTGATGCATCACAAAATAATTTTTATTGTTTTTCACTATAAACCTACACTACCGATATACTGTATGTGTATATATGTTTTAACCACACAATGATTAAAAGTATTATTATTGTCTTAGATTTTTACTGTAAACTAAATAGTAATGTTTTACTTCCAAAAAACAAGTATTTTCATATATATTTTCTCCAAATAGTTTTGTATTCATAAAGGTTTCACTGTAGCATTTTTAGATTTTTTTTTTTTTTAATAAAATTGTGAACAATTTTTACTGTATAATGTTTTTCATGGATGACCTAAATTATTATGGTTGTAAATCATTTGTTCAGCTCAGACTTGAAGAGTAATGTAAAATATTGCCATTTATTTCAACAGTAAAAGAAATGTAATTATTCCCATCCACACAAATGGCTTTTCCACATTCTGTGTCCTATCTGACCTGATGCTTCACTTAGGTCTTATTCTGCATTGTGTGAAGAGAGTGTGTGTAGGAGTCATAATTTAACCTCAGCATTGCCTGCAGACCAGCAAATCAATCAATCACCCCTGAAACCTTGACAAGACAAGCATGTTAATGACTGAGACACTACTTCCTGTTAGTTTAGCGGTCTATGGTCTTTCAACAGGAAATGAGAAGACTGGACTGCACTTCTGTGTTTAAATGATCCATGAAGACAGGGTAGAGAGCTAGATCTCAGATCTTTCGAAACCATTGATCGTTTCTGTGCATGTCTGTGAATGTTTGTGTCAGTAGGGAGCAGGTGAACCAGAGGTCTGTGAAAACACATTCTAAACATGTCATTCTAGTATTTCCAGGATAGATTGCTATGACAACATCCTGCTCTGTTGCCTGTGTTCAGTGATTAGCGAACTTCTATCAACAAACTGCATTGTACATCACACACCAGCTCCATTTTAGCTGTGGCCTGGTCCATTACCAACCATCTCTAGGGTCAGCTACAGATTTCTCTTCTACTCCTACTACAACTGACTCATTTACTTTTTGTTACCTGAGAGAGGTGTGTGGTATTTTTTAAAGTCAACATCTGATAAGGAAAACGTCTGTCTTTTTAAAGTCACTGAATCTTACATTTGAGATCTCACAGCTGTGCATTTAGCTTGTAACTCTGAATGAGTCTATCATTCTTCAAACAACATAGAGGTTCACTAAAGCGGATCATCCACTTCACATCTGCTGAAGTTCTCTGTGTTCTAAGCCCCTCCACATATATTCATCACAAGACGTGTTGACGTTCAAGTCACGTCAGTTGCTTCTATCATCTAGGTTTTTGATGCTTAATCTTTTCCTTCAAACCATCTAACTGCAGTGTGATTGTACTATTACTACAATCTGCATTGAGAAATGCAATTTTGTAGCATAGAATGACACTGTATTGTGTGATGAACAACACTCAAGTACAACTACATTTACATTAAGCATACTTGTTGTCAATGCAGTGCAATACAAGTAAAACTAAATTCAGTAGTACTTCAGATCAGCACAACAACAGGTCTGACGGACAGCTGCACTGCAAGCGTGAACTAAGCTGCAGTTTCTTTGTAACAGCTGCAGTGCATTGGCATGGATACAGTTGCAGTTTTCATATTTCACTATATACAGTTGAAAACCTTTTCATAGTAGTAACCTACCATATACTGTGGCATTATTGATACAGTCATTGCTGCTATTGTAGCCAAACAGTTATATTTTGCTATTTTATTATGTACACTTTTTTTTCACATTTTGATATTGTGCAGTTGCTTTGTCACAATTTGTATTGTTAAAAGCGCTATATAAATAAAGGTGACTTGACTTGACTTGACATAGAGAGTACTAACTTTTAAAACCGCAGCCAATCCAGCATCATAATTATACAGTACAAGCATGTAAATTGGATGTTGTACTACTGCAGTTTTGCAGCACAAATGTGGTGATTTGGATGCAGTAGAAGTAAATTTTTCAGTACTGCTGTACCGTGCTCAATTTAGCATGTTTTACTAAAGTTACAAATATTACAATTGATTTTTGAATGTGTTTATTGGATATTTAAATACTTTAATGTTGCAGGTGACAGCATGGTATGTTTAAAGTGTGATATTCATGTACATGCATCCTTATCTAACTGTGTGTGTGTGTGTGTGTACACGTATGTGTGCATGTACAGATGCCTTTTTGACTGGAAAAATTTTCAGCCAGCGAGCAGCTGTAACCTTGCAGGAAGCAATTATATGCCCAGTCAAAGCTGCTTAATTCTTATTAGGATTTTCCTTTAAACGTCACCTTGCTCAGTCTTTGGAGCAAAGGGTTACATTCCTGAGGAATGAAGCTTAAAGGTGTAATGAAAAACAGAGATCAGAGCTTACATCCCAAATATTTGACATGGTTGAGTGGAGAGCGATGTCCATCTCACAGCGTGTTACTTAAATCTGCAATAATCATCAACTAAACTGCTGTCATCAGCATTGTCCTTAGAAAACAATTACTTTAGATGATGAAATAGTAAAATGTAAGTGAAACGTTGCTGGTTTTTATTATTTGGATTGTCTCCCCTTGTAAAAAGAAGTGCGCGTAAATGTGCACATGTAGTGTACTTTAAATCTTAAAATTATATAAAAAAACTGTACTTGCAGATAGTGTTAATGACATAAAGGCCACTTAAGTGTTCAAGAGAGTGTACTTTTAAAAAGTGCACCTTGTAATAATATTACTTTTAAAGTTTACGTTAAAGAACATTTTAAATCATCATTTTAATAATATTTTGTTCTTTTTTTTTGTGTTGACTAACATGTAAAGGAATTTATTATAAATTTAAGTTTCAATAGAAATGATAATAAAGTATATTTTGGTTCACCCTAAATGCATGTCATGCACTTTAAGCATATTTAAAAGACAAAAGAATAAGTAATAATGAAATATAAATAAGTATAAGTCCTACCTAAGTGGGTCAAAAACACTCTAAAGTTCAACTATTTGCATTTAATATAAATTTTAATTATTATAACATTTTCATTTAATTGCAATTAACATGCAATTAAGTGCCTGAAAATATTACATTCCATTTGCACCTACAGTAAGTATATTATTTCTGTATAATAAGTACGCTCACAGCTTGTACGGTAAAGAATGTGAGCAGCCATTCTGAACTCCTAAAAGATCTGTATGATATGTTCAGCAGACAAATATGTTTAAGTCCATGTCCTACATCCTGCCTGTCAGACAGCTAATTAGAGCCGAGGGTCTTTGCTGCGCGAGTTAATCGGCAGCACACTGTTTTATCAGCTGTCTGTAATTGGGATATGATCATGTGGTGGGTTTATTTAGTTGTAATGAGGCGGAAAGGTGAACACCATATTTACCCAGAATCAGACAATAACCAGCATGATCTCTAGAGGGACAAGCTCTGTTGGGAAAGTCACCCGCACTGCAGTTGAGAATGGCTTATAGAGAGGCCAAGGAAGTCATTTGTAGTACTCAGGGTAAGATCGAAATTGCCTGTTTGGGCTTGTCTGGCGCTTGCTTCCCTCTCGCTCCCTTTTCCCCCTTTCCCTTCCTGCATCCCAATGTCACAGTGCACTTGCTGGATGTGACCAATGCATTGCATTTTAGTCTCTTGGCAGAGAGCCGTGTTAAGGAGGTGTCTGTTTCTTGCTGTTAGCTGAATGACCGAGACAAACAGGCAAAACAGGCTGGCAGAAGGAAAGCAACTCCGTCTCCGCAGACTGACCGGCATACAAATCTTCACAAATGGTACAAAAGACCATACCGTGAAGGAAAGTGGCCGCTATGGAGCCTAGTGGAGTAGATACAGCTGACCACCCTCCAGCCTCTGAAGTGTTTTTACACTCAGTCTCCATATGGTGGGGTGGCAAATGTGTTGTATATACACCATGTTCAGTCAGAGCAGATGTGTGTGGCCACCCCCTCCCACAAAACTGGCTGCCACGGCACAAGATATTTTGCTTCTTTTCTGTTCATCCACAGTAGTGTCTGTTCTTCTTGCACCATGTGGAGTTGAAGCATTCTCAGAGGGCTTCAGTGCCAATAAAGAAGGTTTAAAAAGCTGACCCCTAACATTCGTGTGTTTTCAGGGGAGTTAGGTGGATGTTGTCTTTAAACAAACAGGCCAGGCTGTGTGAATGCATCCCTCTGAAGGAGTGAGGCAATTATGTGGATCGTATTGCCCAGGGATGTTTTGAAAATGTGACTTTGAAAAGGGGGCTTTGTGGACGACAGTTTGACCTCTGACCTCAGCAACAGATCTCATTTCAAAGTTTGATGCTTATTTTTAGGTTCCACCAGAGTGAGCTTTAACATCAGTGGCCTTTGACCCCTGTTTGAACTTGACAGCAATGATTATTAAAGTTGTGTGGAATTCAGAAATTAAAAATTGTCTTGGTATTTGAATTGAACTGGCAGCAGGTTGTTAAACTATAATTGAAATTACAGACAATTGGAATTTCCTGAATTGCAATTCAAAGAACTTTTAGCAAGTGTTCTTCCACCCTGGTTTGTAAATCTGTCTGCAAAGCTTGTGACACACCAAACCAACATCAAAGAACGAGCAGCGATGAAAGCTGACAGTGTTGTTGCCTCGTGTCACCTGCGTCTAAGCCAAAAAGTTGCACTTGAACACACAGCAAAGACTACAGCCAACAGCCAACTCAGTAGGAGGCAGTAGTCAACATTTATTATTCGGAAAGGGAAACCAAATCTAGGACTCCAGATATACAAACCATAAACAAAGCAGTGCTTACCATTTTGAATATCAGTCCACCAATGGTCAAAAATCCACCAACATGGTCCACTAGTGTCGATGCTGCAGAATAACATGCCTCAAAAAATGAGCTGACAGATGCTCAATATTCCGACTTTGGCCGCCGGCTTGGTGTGTCATTTCGTTGAGGCCTATAAAACCTTAAAACGTTCTAAGAACTTTCTACAAAGTGTATATCAGAAAAACAAAAAAATGTCATATGAGCAGGTATCAAACTTGTTGCTTGTTTTGGCATGGGCTCTATCAAACTTTCTTTGTTTTGACAATGGGTGCTCCCCAGAGGTCAATGAGTGCTGACGTTTAGAACTGTCAATATTAAACGCCTGCTAGCTGACTACTTCAAATTCTATGTAACACTATTTATTTTCACAACAAACTACAACCACTCCTCATCACCCTGTAATGCAATGTAGTAGTCAAGCCTTCTTGACTGTATTCATGCATTTTGTGAATTGTAATTTCCCTCCAAATCTGACCTGATAGCTCAAAATTTCATTATTGTAGACTATCCAAATAAGACACGGACAACGATATGTGCAGATATGTATAGATTGTTATATGTACTTGCTCAGTAATGACATTTTGTTCATTTTTAACCAAAAAAAGGCGGCGAGGGGAGGGGGGGAGTGGGGTCTGTATTTTAGCTTTAAATTCACGTGTGAACTCCAGTACTAGTTCTGTTTTGATTTGCAAAGGCACACAATCTTACTGTTTATGAGACTTATGTAGTTACATAAGTGTCCGTGTAGCTCAAACAGTAGGGCATTTTTATCATAACTGATAACAATGTTTTTGTTGAATGTTGCTTTGGTTACAAGCATCTGCCAAAAGTAAAAATATTTTTTAGCACTGTCACAAATGTTTGTCCTGGCAAGTTTAGATTAATTTTAGCTGTTTATTTCTGTGCATCTGTATGATATGCAAATGGACAAAACAGGGAAAAACAACTTCAGACTCATTGTGAAGTCAGAGAACCTGCCATTCAGTCCAGTTCCAGTTTCCAAATCAACCTGGCATACTGCCTTTAGCCGGGAGAGGAAGTGGGTGGAAATGGACTTCCTGTCAGGATGTGGCTCGTGAGAGCGCAGCATAGAGTACAATCGTATGCTAAGTTCTCACCCAGACTACAGCACCTGTGCTTCCTCTACGCAGGACACACGCAGGAGCTCTGACTGAGGCCCAACAGACCTCTCTCAGAATTGTTTCCTCCATTTACACACAGTGCTGACTGATGTTCTCCTGGCTTTACTTTGATGCTTTGTGTCCTAACTTGAATTTGTTTTCACATGTCAGAAAATGTCTATATGTTGTGCTCTTTAGATGAATGTAATCGTCACACACCATGGTCGTTTCCCAATGGTATGATCATATTGTCACTGCTGTTGCCATATGTTTTATTTAAATCTATACTTACCCTGTGGATTTGTTGTGCGTTGCAGAAGTTTGGCATAACCGAGATGAAAAACAGAACTTCCTTCAAGGTTTTGATGCTCAATTGGTGCGTGAGGAGAAGAGATTGGAAGTTGAAGAGGAGCTCAGAGTTCAGGTGGGAGCAGAGCTGTCATCAGGGGGGGGAACCAGGGGCCTGTGATGAAGGAGGCTCAGTAAACACATATTAAACCTTCCAAAAGTATGAGGAGTGGGGCCCTCAGCTTCATAATTTTGTCTTGTGCCCTTGTGAATTCAAGCCCTGGTTGGGAGTAAAGAAATCAACACTCTCTCTGCACTACATTTTATAAAAGTCATAACACTCTATGAAAACAAAACACCCTCAGCTCCTTCACTTCCCTTGTGGCCTAATTCATTCCTTTACATTTTTTTAGTCTTTCTCCCTCTTTTTTATCTTTGTTTCAGGTGGATGAACTGATGAGGCAGGAACTGAAAAACCTTAAGCTGGTGGTGGACAGAGACAAGGGAAAGAAAAAGAAAAAAGTCAAGAAAAGTAGTAAAAAGGTGAATGGCATGCATACTTCCTTTGAGATAAGGCATTAAGCACATTCTAAATGCCCTGCATGAGTGACAATGTACAGATGCTCAGTGCTCCCTGCTCAGATTCTAGATGGTGACTGGTCTGTAAACCCCTGTAATGTGTCGTTTAGTCTGGATGGATCCAGATATTGAGCTGTACTCTCAGCCTTCTGTTTATGCACCTTGTGTGAGGGGCCCTGGGGTCATACAGTGATCTGCCCTTATGACCAGGAATGTGGGCTGGACAGAGAATTAGTAAAGGTGTCTTGCCCTCGTCAGCTTGTGTTTTCATAGGGCCCCTTTTTCCCACCTTCTCTACCACACACACAGACACACATAAGCAATATATGTCTAGTGGAACAAAGACATACATGCCTGGGTAAAGTACAACCCCAAATCAGAAAAAGTTGGGACAGTATGGAAAACGCAAATAAAAAAAGAAAGTAGTGATTTCTAAATTTACTTTGACTTGTATTTCATTACAGACAATATGAACACAAAATATTTCATGTTTTGTCTGGTCAACTTCATGTCATTTGTAAATATACATCCTTTCCTGTCATTCAGACCTGCAACACATTCCAAAAAAAGTTGGGACAGTAAAGCATTTACCACTTTGTAATGTTGCCATTCCTTTTCACAACACTTAAAAGACGTTTAGGGACTGAAGACACCAAGTGATGAAGTGTTTCAGGTGTAATTTTGTCCCATTCTTCCTGCAAACAAGTCTTAAGGTGGGCAACAGTACGGGGTCTTCGTTGTCGCATTTTGCGCTTCAAAATGCGCCACACATTCTCTATTGGAGACAGGTCGGGACTGCAGGCAGGCCAGTCAAGTACCCGTACCCTCTTCCTCCACAGCCAGGACTTTGTAATGTGCGCAGAATGTGGTTTTGCATTGTCTTGTTGAAATATGCATGGACGTCCCTGGAAAAGATGTCTTCTTGAAGGCAGCATATTGTGCTCCAAAATCTCTATGTACTTTTCAGCATTAATGGTGCCATTACAGAAGTGCACGTTGCCTTTGCCAAGGGCACTGACACAACCCCATACCATGACAGACCCTGGCTTTTGGACTTGTTGCTGGTAACAGTCTGGATGATCCTTTTCTTCTTTGGTCCGGAGCACACGGCGTCCATTCCTCCCAAAAAATACCTGAAATACTGATTCATCTGACCACAGTACACGTTTCCACTGTGTGATGGTCCATCCCAGATGCCTCCGAGCCCAGAGAAGTCGACGGCGCTTCTAGACACTGTTAACATAGGGCTTCCTTTTGGCACAGTACAGTTTTAACTGGCATTTGTGGATGTAACTACGTATTGTGGTACTTGAAAAAGGTTTGCCAAAGTAGTCCTGAGCCCATGTGGTGATATCGCTTATAGATGAATGACGATTCTTGATGCAGTGCCGCCTGAGGGATCGGAGATCACGGTTGTTCAGCTTAGGCTTGCGCCCTTGTCCTTTACGCACTGAAATTCCTCCAGATTCCTTGAATCTTTTAATTATGTTATGCACCGTTGAAGGTGAAATATCCAAATCTCTTCCTATCTTTCTTTGAGGAACATTGTTTTTAAACATTTAAATAATTTTCTCACGTATTTGTTGGCAAACTGGCGATCCTCGGCCCATCTTTGCTCCCAAAGGACTAGACCTTTCTTGGATGCTGCTTTTGTACCAAATCATAATTACAATCACCTGTTGACATCAACTGTTTCAAATCACATCATTATTTAACCAATTTACCTCATTACTAGCCCTAAATTGCTCCTGTCCCAACTTTTTTTGGAATGTGTTGCAGGTCTGAATGACAGGAAAGGATGTATATTTACAAATGACATGAAGTTGACCAGACAAAACATGAAATATTTTGTGTTCATATTGTCTGCAATGAAATACAAGTCAAAGTAAATTTAGAAATCACTACTTTCTTTTTTTATTTGCGTTTTCCACACTGTCCCAACTTTTTCTGATTTGGGGTTGTACATTCACACACACAAGAAGGTTAAATGTGGCATTTTGTGACACTGGCATTTGAATATGCTTCCATAAAATCCTGAACCCAGAAACTATGTTATCAGAATGTTGATACTGTCAGTCCTCTGTCGTGTATGTCATGTGTTCCCGCCTCATGTTTCCTTATTTGGTTTGTTTCCTGTCCTCGTCTGATGTGATTATTAGTTAATTCTTGTCCAGCTGTGTTTATGTGATTATGTGTTAATTACCCTGTATATTTAGTTCCTGTCTTTTGAGTTAGATTTGGTCTGGTCTACTCGTTACTCCCGGTGTTTCCTGTCTGTCAGCCTTGCCTTGTCCTGCCTTGTCCTCATTAAAGATTGTTATTTGAGTTTAATCCTCGTCTGCGTGTTCCTCGTTTCTCCCTGCTGTGTGCACCGTGACAGATACTTTACGACTTACTACATCACAACGGTCAATACTAGACATTCATATGTGCAAAGTGCACACAATGAATACGAATTATTATCCTAGCAATATCTAGACAGAAAAATAAACATAGACAGAGATAAATGTGAATATGTGTGTGGCTGTTTAACTGTGACCTGTAAATGTATGTGAATATATAGGTGATCAATCCATGTCTGTATTTCCTGCAATCAGTCAGCATTGTGTCTTTTCCAAAACAAGACACAGAGAAAAAGGCCCCATCGCATGCCTGCACAAGAGCTAGAATTCCTCAACAACATATTTGGCACTCTGCTCGAGTTGTTTTACGCTGAGAGGTTTTGACAGCTAAATCGGTCACAGACGTTGTCTGTCTGACGCGTGTAATTTATACGCAAAGATGTTTTATCATTAATCATTCTGCAAATGCATGCACACGCAAATCACATTCAGCTCTGCTGGCATAAGACTCAATTCCATTTTCTCACAAGGTTGGTATATTGAACTTTACTGGAATTTTGGAAAACATTCAGTGAATTTTGGAAGCCATGCAATTTGGGTACAGCAAATTAAACATTATGCAACAGGGAGGGTTTGTTTGTTAAGTGAACATGTGACGCCCAGCTTGAGCTAATGCTAGTAGGAGTTCACTCTGTCTCTTATATAATTGCAGGCATCAGTGTTTTTAGGAGAAAGCTACTGACTTTTCCATTTGCAGGGTGTTTTCGATCTTAATATCGTTGACTCACAAACTCAGACCTTCCAGGAAATGATCTAAAATTCTCCATAAAAATATTTTGGGGAATCACAGTACACTCAGTCCAGTGGTTTCTGAGAAAAAGCAGTGGGTATGTTCTATTCCTCACCCAATAAATATTTAGAACGTTTGGTAACGTATCATCTGAGAAAATACCTGGCTGCTAGTCCTGCTAGTCTGGTTCATTTGTGGTTTGGAAAAGCCCTAAATTACAGCAGGTTCCAGGGTGTCTCCGGCAAGCTGCATAAAAACGGTTGTATTAAGAGTTCTTTCTGGACAATCAGGAAAACACACGCGAAGTGACACACAGTGTAATCGATTTGTTTGTTAAGTAACCAGATGTTTTTCAGGATTTCTTCATTTTGGGTGCAAGCACATATGCCACACATCTGTTATTACATTTTTTCATTTTAGGGTCAGAAGATTTAATATACTGAAACAGACATGTACATATTCCTTGCTGTTAAAAGAAAAATAAACTTATTTTACAGTCTGACACTAATCTAAGCACACTTTGATTCATATTATGGCTTATTTCAATCTATTTTAATACAAACCAGAAACATTAATACTGGTACTGTCATATGACAAAATATTTTACTACCCTTCTTGATTCATAATTATTTTCATATCTTGTTGTCCATAACTAAAAACACATTTTCTTTGCTTTAGAAAAAAAAGAAGGGGCGGAAGACTGGAAAGAAGAAGAAGAAGAAAGAGAAGGATCTCACAGCTGACAGGTTTGAATAACCAAACTGGTTTAAAATGCAAAGTCTGTTTCACAAGAATATTGTAATGTAGTTTAATCATTGCTAAAAGAGCACATTTGACCCCTGCCACTGTTTGCACTGGGAGATGTAGATCATATGTTAGACATCAGTGCACTGAGAGAGTTCTGCAAGAGATGGATTGTGTCTTTGGAAAGTGCTCAGGCGTTGTGAGTGTCAGGGTTTGGAGCTCAGGGGGTAAATGGCGGACGTCCATGTGGAGCAGAAGAATTCATGGCTGGCTTTGAATGCTGTGATGTAATAGAAGGTTGCGTCAGATACACAGCATGACTGATCAGATTGCTCTGTTGTTTGCAATGCTCTTTCTCTTGTTCTTTCTCCTAAACTTTCTGTCTACCTCTCTTTTTGTTTTCCCTCTAGGACCATAGAATCTCTGTATGAGGAGCTTGTAATGGAAGGCTTCATAATCAGGCCAAAGAACATCAAGTTGTCAGATTACATTGGTAAAAACCAAACACAATCACCACTGAGATAACAATCACTTCTTTTTAGTCTCGGACATTCTGTAATTACCTGACCCAAAACTGGTTTCATTTGGTCAATTCTGCATTTAATCGAATGATAGTTCATTCAAAAATGAAAATTCTGTCAATACCCTTATCCTGTCGTTCCAAACCCGTATGACTTTATTTATTTTGAATTTACATTACATGGTTCAAGTATCCTAATTCTGATTTTTTTTGTGCCCATGTGGCACAGATCGGATATGACCCACGAACATGTAAGCAGGAAAAAAACACATGGATTCCAACATTCTCAGATGAGTTTCAGGCCTCATTCAAATGTGGAAATAACTCTGAATCAGACTTGTGCATTTGCATCTGTCATGTAAGTGGACAGATCAGATACTTCCCTGTCAATGCGAGTTGTACGTCATTGAAAAAGAGACAGTGGCATATTACATCAACTCAAGTGAACACCAACTGCGATAACTGCAAATCATGCCATTTTTACTTCCTTTCAGGCCTAAGTTTTTCCAGCTCAGTTTGTCTGCATTGGGTTTATTTAGCCTAGTATATAGTGTAAATATATCGGATATGGATCACTTTAAAAAGATGATGTAAACTGGTCATCAAAAGAATATGATATAGTCAATAAATTGGAATTGTGCATCAAGACCTGTAGTGTAAATGTGGCCAAAATGTCTTCTTTTATGTTCCACAGTACAAAGAAAGTCATACAGGTTTGGAAAGATATAAGGGTGAGTGAATGATGACTGAATGTTTATTTATGGATGAACTATCCTGCTTAAACTAAACATTACAAGATGTAAACATTTCAGTTGTATGACAAAGTTTCTTTTAATTGAATAGTCTATAAATGGTGTACATATTTCTGAATAAATGTTAAGTATTTAACTAAAGTTGATTAAAAGTATAACAGCATATCAAGTATCACCAATGAATTTTAGAGCTATGAAACTATTACGAACTATAATTATACTTTGAAAAGTTTCATTTCTTGTAACATTCATTCATTCATTCATTTATTTATTTGTAGTATTAGTAGTAGTTGTTAGTAGTAGTATTGGACAATCAGATCTTATAGTCCACTCTGTCAATAGTACCAGAAAAGACTAGATCTTCATTTGGCACAAGAAGTTGAAGGCCCCTTAAGAATCATTCCTTCCCCTCTGTTTCCTGGCTCAGTGTAATGCCACATGAAAAGAGACTCTTGTCCCAGTTCAATGGCTGTGGGCACACTTATAGACTCCAAACTGCCTCTGAAGTCATTTGTTAACTAAACATTTCAGCATTCCTGCTGATAATTCTTGGAAATAAATTAGTATAGCTAAATAACATAAAATACATAAAGTCCAATCTCAAGAGCTGTAGCTTTGAAGTGAACATTTATTGTACATTGAGGGATCTTTCCTAGAACAACTTACAAACACTGCTTTGAGTGGTTTTCATGTGTTGCTATTTCTTACATCTCACAAGCACACTGAAATCAGTTAACTCAGTTGTATAGCAGCGTAAATGATGTTTTATGATGCAGTGCACTAGCCAGGGGTTCAAACTGGGGTTTACTGCTAAAGCGACTTGATCACAGACACGTGCGCAGTGCTGAATAACATCCCTGTGAACGTGTGTGTATCACAACGGATTTTATGACTCATCAACGGTTCAACTGCACAGCGTAGCAACCTAATATTGCTCTAAAATGGCACAAAATATGAAGCCTTAAAGTTTTGTTTCTGTTTAGTGTCTTTTTACAGGAACAGGGTGTGGCATTTCAAGTATAGAAACCACATCGACTGCTATGTGATGGAACAACTTTGTCACTTTGACATTGTTTTTTTTTACATTCCATGGAAACCAGGGTTGTAACGGTGACGTGATGCAATGCTGGCAAGCAGCCATTGATGTCTGATGTTTGATAACATATGTAAAGCAGTCTGGCATATGTTTTTCCTTGTCTCTCTAGGCGAATATAGTTACCTGGGCACAACATTGCGGCAAGCAGATATTGAGCCCATGCCATCTCTCTCTGATGTCAGACAGCTCATCGCACTGTATGGCGTCCTGCCTCTGGGTGAGTGTAATCAGCTCTGACTAGTCAGGCCTAGTCAACACTGCTTCCCTTCATTTTAGTCATTATAAAAATGCGCAAAAACACCTGGTGTCTGATACTACTCTGGTGACTACTCAAGTCGTATGACGTATGTTTTGCTGGCCTGCAAAATGAGAGATAAATATTTCTAAATAACTATTTATATGTTTATATAAACATTTATACCCACAACACATTCACAAACTAGCCATTTTTTGCATTCCAAAGAACATTAGCCTTGTAAAACAGTCATAAAATAATAACAAAATCCATATTGTATTTGATCAATAACTTTCATTAATAAGTGAGTGCACAAAGTATGTTTTGATTGTTACCATGTATTACCATGTTATTACAATAGTTACCCCTTTTTTATTCATTTAAAAAAATTGAGAAATAATTTGAAACTTTAAAATTTAAATGCAAAAAATAATAATAATCATGAGACATTTTATTTGAATATATCTTCATATGAAAAGCTTAAGAACATACAGTCTGAGAAATACCAGTATTAACAAAACCATTAATATTACTTATTAATGTTTTAAAACATTCACATAAACTTTCACTTTCAGATGAAAAAGGCAATGAATTTTTCATGCTGCAGTTGGTTCATCAATAGGCATGCATATTCATGTTTATCAACAAAATTCAGTCCATGATGGTGTGTGGTAGATATAAATAGGCTAAATATATTTTACAATATATAAAATATTTAATTTTTTACAGTATTTTTGAAACTGTTCTATTCTAATTCATTGATGTCTGCATAATGTAACCCCCCCCGTTTTGTTCCTGTATTAAAACCAATGCATTTTAAAAAAATGTTTTTATGTATCTCTTCCAAAAATGAACAAAGCTGACCCGAATGCATTATGAAGCACCAAACAACTTGACACTATAATAATGAAGAGGCTTTTGAGGGTAAAAAAGCCTCTTCTGGAGGCTTTGCCACCATTGCGCTTAAGAACCTCTATAGGGAACTTTATAGTGGCTCACATCAATTTTTCAGGAGTAGTACTATCAGATCCATGCACACGTTTGGGTGTGTGTGTGTTAGAGTAGGTAACAGAACGCACGCTATCTACCCTTCTGAACTGTACTTGACCCTAATAAGCAGCTCATGGTCTTTTGTAACTTTCTCTGGAGTGAATGCTTGATTGCCAGAGCAATGCCTGGTGTCCCGTATCACAGAATCAACAGCAACATTCATGCTATACCACTCACTTCTCATTTAATAACCCAGCATGGGCTCAGTGGGATCAGCACAGGGATCAGGCAGATCATACACACGCTGTCCTGGTGGGCTGTAACCTTAACAACACTTTGCAGGGAGAGTTAGACTCTCCCTCAGTGATTCGTGGCCCTAGGCAGAAAAGGGTTACCACATAAACAGAGTTCAGTGCTAAAACAAAGACGCCTCAGTCAGCAGCGGCAAAACAATCACACACAGGAGTCAGGACGTCTATATCCCTAAAGATCTCTGTGGTATAAGAGAGTGCGATGTCTCTCCAGAGGTCCCTCATTGCGGCATTCCCAGAGGAGAGTAACAGATCGTCTACCCTGCAAGTACAAAACTGGATTGCTCCCAATTCAGCAAAAGCAGAGCAAACATCAACTTTGTCTGCATGAAATGAAAATTCACCCTGTCTGTTTTCTAAGTGCAATATTATCTTATTGTGAATAATTCATTTTTTATAACTGATGATTCAAATGTTTTTTACCTCACCTCTACAAGCTCACTTTCATCTGCATCTACTTTTGAGAGCAATGGCCACAATCTCAAAATCGAATCAACAATCGATGCATAGAACCAAATCCCCACGTTTTCTTTCCTGATAATCCTTCACAATAGGATGTGCATCACAATATGAAAAAAAAGATCTGTCGCTACTTCCATTTTGTTGTGACTTCAGAAAGGTGGACATTGGTCATTGATGTCAAAGACTGTGGCTCATCAAACTTAGCAGCATTTTGGCACAAGTTACTTTCTAATTTGACTAATGCTAATACAATATCTGGCCAAGTGTTTTTTACATGTTAGACTGTTAAATGCTGTTTATGCATTTAAAAAAAAACATGGCATTTGGAGTTAATAGTTTGGAACAGTTTTAATGGTAAAATTTCGATGTTTATTTTAAGGATATTTTTTGTTTGATTCTACAGACATTTAATTATCCTAGAAGCAAAAATATATAAAATAAATATAAACCAACATTAGCCAACAGGGAAAATCATTCTGGTCTAAGCTTGCTAAAAAGAGGAACAAAGAGAGAGAGGAAAGATTAATCATTAGATTCATTATCCACTTTCTCAATTCCTACTCAGTGTGTGCTTTCTAATAAGACATAAATCCTAGATTTATGTATTTTTGATAATTGTCCTGCCTTGGCCTGATTTATGTGTCTCTCTAAAGAGATCAAGTCTTGTTAGATCTACCCACTAGATTTAATTTTCTTCCATTCTTTTCTTTTCTTTCTTGTGTTATAACCTACCCATCCCTAGAAATATAATCACTCAAACCATTTTACTGGGCAGACTCGAGTAAATCTGATTTGACCAAATCAAAGCTGGCAGTTGTTAATTGGGACAGTGTGAAACACATGAACTTTGTTGTTTAGAACAACCACTTTGTAGGTGGTTGTAGAAAAGTAAAGGTTCTCACAGTGTCCCTCATTGTGCTTGTCTGTAAACCATTTTATACTTGATAAACTTTGCAGATATTTTGAGGTCAAATGGACTTCCTCCATAACACAATGGCCCATAACAGAGCTGTCGGGGGAGATTAGGAAGTGTAATTCAGTTTTGAATAATCATGTTTAAAATGTGGTGCTAGGGAAGTGTACACGCAGATGCACATTCATTCACGTGTAAACATACACATAGGCCATCCTCCATTCTGCACACTTTCAATGTGAAGTAAAAGCAGGCACTTCGTTGGTGATGGTGAAGTCCATACTTTTGAATGTGCAGCAATGGATGGCTAATAGCCTATGAAACTTTTCTATGCGAGGCAAATGAGCTTCCTCAAGGGGGCGCTTACTGGCATAGAAAGTTGAACTCTCTATTGAACCACATGCAAAACTCAGGATGTTTATTTTACTGGAACCATTTGTACACTAGAAAGTTATTTTGTTCAAATGATTAATTCCAAGGATTCATACCTGAGACACAGCTGGAACTCCTACAGTCTTTATAAATATTTTCTTAAATTCTTATTCAGCTTACAAAAACAACTGTGATCTAACCTAACTATCCAGTTGAGACAATTGAGCCTTGTTTGTGCCAGTCTAGTGAAACAGTATTCAGGTGCTGTATCTTGATAGCTAAGCTAAATTCATTACCTTATAAGTAATAGTATTTCTTAACTTTTAACTTTGTATAATGAAAAAAAAATGCAGCAGCAGCTTTGGCTTTGCATTCCTTGACACATAAAAAGTCAAAAGTAAAGCATTAACTCATCCTTTCTTCATGTGGACAATAGCCCAAAAAGCATGCACATAAGCACACATAAAGTATTATACCACTTGATTATGATTTTAGACAGGTTAACTCTAGTTTAAATTAAATTCTAATATTATTTAGGATAGTATTTGAATTAGGATGTAACCTATGCCCTACTCATGCAACACACAGCTGGCACACTGGTGGTTTTTCTGTTTGTATCGCCCCCTGCTGCTTACAGATTTTAAAGAAATAGTTCACCCAAAAATGAAAATTAGCTGAAAATTTACTTACCCTTAGGCCATCCAAGATGTAGATGAGTTTGTTTCTTTATCAGAACAGATTTTGTGAAATTTAGCAGTACATCACCTGCTCACAAAAGATTAATCCATGAGTAATGAACACAACTCCCATCCATCAATTAACCTCTTATAGAGTGAAAACATGTGTTTTTGAATAACATATCCATCATTAAGGCATTTTCATTTTAAACCATCCCTTCTGGACAAAATATGAGTACTTGAGTTGAGTATATGAGTGCTTGATCTGTGCATATTTCTCTCCTGATTCAAATTAGACGACTTTTTTTTACTGGAGAATGCAATAAGCATAAATAAGGGTTTGAAATTAAAAATGTTTTAATGATGGATTTGTTTCTTACAAACACACAGCTTTTCGAATCACAAGACATTCATTGATGGACTGGAGCCATGTTGATTACTTTGTTTTTATCAGCTCTCATTCTGTTGGCACCCATTTACTACACAGAATCCATTGGTGAGCAAGTGATGTAATGCTAAAATCCTCCAAATCTGTTCTGATGAAGAAACAAATTCATCTACAGTATATCGTGGATGGCCTGAGGGTAAGTCAATTTTCAGCAAATTTTCTTTTCTGGGTGAACTACTCCTTTAAAGGGCAATGGTTTCTGGTTATCACTGAGATGTCTAAGAGAGAGCTGGAAATGTGAGGAAAAATACCCTCACATACAAAATATGAGCATGTATCACTACAGTTCTTTCTATGCTCTCAATGCCTGCCTCTTATCTCAGGGCGGGTTACACATGCTTCCTTTCACTTCAACGAGTAGTCCACCCAAATATGAGAATTCTGACATAATTTTCTAACCTTCATATCATTTACATTTAGTCATTTAGCAGACGGTTTTATCCAAAGCAACTTACAAATGAGGACAATAGAAGCAATCAAAAATCAACAAAAGAGCAACAACATGCAAGTGCTATGACACGTCTCGGTTAGCCTAACGCAGTACACATAGCAAGGTAATATATGTATATATATTTTATTTTTTTTTTTTGAAAACGAGTAGATAGAATATAGAAAAAAGAAACCTCTTTTTTTTTTTTTCATATCACTCCAAACTCGTATTCTTCCATGGAACACAAAAGAATAATTTTGAAGAATGATAATGCTTTTTCTGTTCACTTACAATGAATATGAACTGAAACATTCAAGCTTCAAAAATAATACTTAGGCGCCATGAAAGTATGTTAAGAATAGGCCATACAAAGTAAAAGCATTCTGATATCTACAATAATATTTGCTAAAACTTTGTGTGATGAACAAACAGAAATTTAAGTTGTTATTGTTGATTTCCCTTTCAGTGAGCATTTAACATTTTTGATCATTCCAATTTGTTAACTAATCATCAAGTTATTCATTAAAAAGATCCAACTCAAAACAATGAAACAGACATTGCTACTTCTATCATGAATACAACAAGAACAGATGGGTGGATGCCAAGATTTTCAGTGAATAATGACTTACTTAATATAATGTTATCAAATATGGACCACCGGTATACATTTACAGTGCTTTTGGGACTCATTGAGAACAGAGATGTGATATTGCACAGCACCTGTTACGTGCAGGCGTTCCATCTGTGCGGACGTGTTTGTTTGTGCGAATGTGTGTGTGTGGCCGGATGTTTGTGTGTGTACTGGTAGGCGTATGTTTGTGTATGCTTCTGTTTGTGTGTCTGTGTGGTCTCACATTCATGCCCGCTCACTGCATCCTGAGCTCTGTCCAGTTGGAGCCCTTTTACCACGGCATCCATCAGAAGGATCTCACACCACCTGTGTCTTAGCCCTAGAGAGCCATTAAACTATTGTTCTTCTATTACTGAGCACCGGCAGCCAGAGCAATCAACCTTTGCTGACATCTGACTTCCTAATCAAATGAGTATAGAGTTCGCAGGATAGTTCCTCCCTGTCTTTAGATATAAATGAATGATTGGGTGAGGTGTATTAGAGTTTAAACAGCTGGAGTCAAAGGGGATTTTCCTTCTTTGTTACAACAATATTATATCGCAAATTATCTCGCAATACTCTTGAGAGGACTTTTAAACAATTACTCTTATTCCACTGGTGTATACAGATGGTTATCTGATATACAGTATTTGTGCAGAATAATGTCAGTAATATTAATGATGATAAAAGTGTAAGAGGTCAAGATCGACGATGGGAACATAGAAAAGGGATAGAACACTCACTGCTCCCTCTTCTGGTCTCCATAGGCTCTCAGTGTGTCCATGAAAGAGGGCCCCTGATCCGGGCTCTGCTGCTTACGGGGCCGGCAGGTGTTGGGAAGAAGATGTTGGTCCATGCCCTGTGCACCGAGACTGGGGCGAACCTATTTGACCTCTCCCCTGCAACACTAGCTGGCAAATATCCAGGCAAAAGCAGACTGCAATACCTCCTGCACATGGTCTTCAAGGTGAGGAGAAATCATCTGAAGCCTCTCTCAAAATATACATCCTGGGAGTATAGAAAGCCAAGATTTCAATGTTGAAACTCCATAAGCTTCTTTTAGCTCCATGTGTCATAAAAACTGATATGTGATTGATTGCTGTGCATGTACTGTAGCTTTGCATCAGGATTTATACATCTTCTAAAATGGAGTGAAACTTCAGGCTTTGCGTGATGTTTTTTTGTTTATGAGAAATATTCTAGCGTGACTTCCAAACATAAACACTAATGGAAATGGAAAAACGTTCCTCTCTGTCATCATGGTAACAAAATACTTTTAAAAAGACGTTGTTTACTTGATGCTTAACATTTCAAGAAGTGTTTAGTACTGTACATAAATAAACTCGCGTGTTTAACCTAGGAGGCCAAAACTGTATCCCCACATTACCTCTTCCCTTTAGTAATACAGCTTTAGTAATAAATCGCAGAGCATAGACAGCTCATATCAATAAAGCGCTGTGAAATTTGTGCTGTTGCCCACCAGGATAGTTTATTGTGGCCATATTTGTGTCCTTAAGAGAGGGAAATACCAGGCTTGGAAGTTCTACTTGAAGAACTGTTCCTGAGAGCATCTGGCACAGAAGATAAACAAGGCAGGATGAGGCAGGGGGATTCTGAGATTCTGCGCTCAGCATTGTGTTGGATGGTGGTCTTTCAGCACCTCTCCTAATGCATGCTGGGAATAAAACCAGGTGCCAACATGACTTCCTGCTCACTTAGCCCTTTTTTGAGATGAATCACTTCTCCAAATTAATGCCCAATGTAAAGCTCTCTTGTTACAAACAGTAGATGAAAGTTTCATTTAGAGAGTACTGTTCCTTCTAATCTGTATTTGACCGCATACGCTTCTGATGTTGCTGCTGTGGAGGCCAAAACAAATCTGACTAAAACAAATCCGCAAATCCAGAAGGCTAACTCAAATACAGTATGTGTGGGAAAAAACGAGCTAGTGATTTCTTGAATTACAGCTAAATTAATGAGCAGCATTTCAACTGGAGGCAATCCCCATATCCATTGATTTTCATTATGGAACTGAATCTGTGAAATCTTGTGTGAAAATATGCAGTGCTGATTAATTCACTATGGACTGCATCATAAAACAGAAGCCTACAGAGATTTCAAGTTCATAGCAGTACTAAAAAGAGTTATAATATATTGACAGTTTCCAAACATACAGAGGCCATATTTGACTTCTGACAAGAAATCAAGACAGAAGGTAGAAACATACTACTATAGCATACTAACACTTACTACAGAATATACTATGTATACTACAGTATGAAGATTTTATGCATGCAGAACACCAGAATGACCTTCTATTTTTAGCTGTTTGATGTCAAGGATGTATGATGCCAAATATGATGATCCCCCCTTCCTCTAAAATATGAAGGAAGCTAGATATTTTCATGTATAAAAACCTATACAAATAGAGCTGTCGCGATTCGTCGATTTTAGTCGACTAGTCGATTTTGAAAAATCATCGACTTCATTTTGCTCGCGTCGACTAACCGGCAAAATACCGGAAGTGCCACATTTCACGGACGAGAATCCATAAAACACATTATTAGACTATTTTCCAAGGCTGCATGATATTAAACCCATTTAAAAATCACAATTAAGCATAATTGTGAATTCACAAATGCTATGATTTAATTAATTATATGCGATGCAGTTCTAATACAGTATATGCGCTTTAATTATTTACATGCGTGTAGGTTAAGTACGTGCGTCACACAGCGGCTCCGTTCACAGTAGTTCCACAGAAACTGATCATTTACATGTGTGGAGCGTCTCAAACTCCATCTCTGCATGTTGTTGTGATTTTGGGTTTATTATAACGTTCATCTGGGAACCCAACGTGCGCCATTTCATCAGATTTGTAAGGTAAATCATTTATAAACCTGTGCAAACACAGGAGAATACATCGCGATTTCAAAATAAAAGCTCAAACCCTCACTCTGAGTTTACACGTTTTGATGTCCACATATTCATTTAATTACAGTGGCTATAGCATTTCTGTCCTAAAGAAATGGCAAAATATTAAAGATTAAGTGGACATTTGAATTAAATGGTGCTTGGTCAATATTAAACAAGGATTAGATCGCGCAGTAATGTTTAAAAATAATCATCAGGCGCCCCCTGCAGGCCTTTGTTGTTCTGCGTCATCTACATTAGCTCTATTGTTTATAATACATTATGTATTTTAACAGTTTTGTTCAATAAAACCAAATGATTTCTTGCTTTTGATACTTTATTTGAACTAATTATTATTGCATAATTGCTATTATATATGTATTTTAAGTCATTTTAAAAGCTATTGTTCACTTACATCTATTTTTATTACCACAAAAAAAAAAAAATCCAAATTCATTTTTTTCCATTTTAATTTTTCTATACTCTGTTTTAATGGTTAAATTAAATTTTATTAATCAAAAAGCCTGTCTAATTAATTGAGTTTTACAGTTTTATCTGTACCAAATTCTTTTTCCATTATTTTCTGGATTCCATTTTAATGGTTCCATTAAATTTTAATAATCAAAAGCATCTCCAATTAATAGATTTTATGTTAAAAAACTTTCTAGAAATACTGCACATTTACATTTTTCTCCTAAATAAATTCTGGTAAATAATATTTCTGGTAAATACTCCTTTATTTAAAATACTGATTATAATTGTATTATTAGACTAGAACACGTGGATATGTTGTGATTCTTACACTATAACACTGAACTGATTTCAGTGATTTGGACTGAGATGAGATGGACACTTGCTTCTTGCACTCTATGTTGCACTTTACTTTTGCTTTAAAAAAGGATTTCATAGAAATTTGGATTTAATTTGGTTTAATAAAATATTCTTAAGTAAAATTGTTGTTGTTTTTTGGTGGGAAATTAATCGTTTAGATTAATCGATAAATTAGTCGACAGATTAATCGAAATAAAAATAGTCGTTAGTGGCAGCCCTACATACAAACTTGTGTATATAACATTAATATAAAATATAAACATAAAATTACTAATATTACTAATAAATGAATATTTACTGATATATGATATCCGATAACAAATATAATAAATATTAAATATGTTATATATATATATATATATGTATATACCTTTAATATGATGATATTTTAAACAGTAACTAAAAACATAACATATACTGTATGTATATATATATATATATAAATATATGTGTGTGTGTGTGTGTGTGTGTGTGTGTGTGTTTAGTTACTGTTTAAAATAGCATCATCCACCAAGTGTATCTAGTGAATAATTAATAATAATAATAATGTTATTATTATTAACATATTTATTTGTCTACTTGTTCAAATGTTTATTTATTTATTTATTCTTCTTTTTTCTTGTTTATTTATTGATTTCCTAAAAAGGGGGGGGGGGGGGGGGTTCTGCTCAGATGGCCAAATGGTTTGATCAACAAACAATGAAACTTAGAGGGAACATAGTTTATGGGTGTATGTGGGGTCTACAGAAAGCTTTGTTAATCAGTAGTGAACAGGACGCATTGTTTTCAGTCAAATGATATTAAAGCATGCACTCACTTCACTAATGTGGTACCATGTGTTTTGGGGGCAGTGGTGATTACAGTCAGTGTTGTTTCTTCTCTGGCCGATAAGTGATTGTTTGTGAGTGAGAGGTGATGATTGTTTGTGTTGTTGTACCGTTTGGCCTGCGTTGGAGGAACATTGTCGTGTTTTGGCAGGTGGCTCGGCAGCTGCAGCCCTCAGTCATTTGGATTGGCGATGCTGAGAAAACATTCTATAAGAAAGTTCCAAAGCAGGAGAAAGAGGTTTGTCTACCCGCAGGGAGAGAACATGTCAGCTTATATTCACAGTCAGTAGAACACTTACTAAATAAACTCATAACTTTCAGTTCATCCTGGCATACAACTCTAATACCAGACCATCATGATATTCTTCTTCATGTGCTTAGTCCTTCATTCACAGTCCTCCAATGTATGCAAACTCATTTTTAAAGACGTTGTCAATGTGAGGAGGTGGCCTCTGCTGACCTCTTGTGGTTAAAGATGAAGATACACTGGTAATATTAATAGAGTGCTGCAACGATGACATATTTTTGTAGGCCAACCTGGAAATTAGTATCACCCTGATTCAATCAACAAAAAAACAATAGGATTTTTCCACTGGCTTTTGGATTATTAAAGAAAATAAGCTCTGTCACCATCAAAACTTTATGATTCTTACATGTTTTGTTTATGATCACAAATGAACCAAAAAAAAGAATTTTGAAGCCTATATACAATCGCCATAAGTAAAAAGCTAAATCACGGTTATTAATGAACTACACGTCCACAACAACTTCTGTAATCATATTTAGCCACGTGTTAGTAAGCTGCTTTTTCAGTTATCACAAGGGGGTACTGATGTTTATGTTGTGGAATAAAACGTGAAAACATTAGGCTTGTGTTAACCACAGATAAGGCATTTCAGGCATTTAACCAAAAACCCATAAAAAAATAAATTAAAAAAACTCTTGACTTTGAGACAATGGAACCAGAAGTGCTAAAATGCTAACTCATTTCAAGGTTTTGGCCTAAAAACATCTCTCCATAACTGTATTGTTTTCTTTAGTTCAGCTTTTTCTTCATTCTGTTCATTTCTAGATGGAACCCAAAAGACTAAAGAAAAACCTGCCGAAGGTCCTGAAATCTATTAAACCAGAGGACCGTGTATTAGTGGTGGGGACGACTCGTAGACCTTTTGATGCAGATATAAAACCTTTCTGTAAAGTTTACAAGAAGATCATCTTGATCCCTAGACCAGATTATGCTTCAAGATTTAGTAAGTAAACGTCTGTCTTTCACATAAGTTACTGACAGTTCAGTTTGCATTTGTATACTAAAATCTCCTTTATTGTATGTACATTATATGAATTTAAGAGGTGACAAACATATGTATCTTTAATGTTTAGCTCTGTGGAAGGAGCTGCTCCAAGCAGGTGGTGCTCAGCTGGGCCCTAAGCTGGATCTGAGCTCTCTAGCTAAAGTCACAGATGGTTACACTCAGGGTCACATCCTTCAGGCGATCCAAACTGTCCTGAACTCTCACCGCCTCACCCAGCAGACCAAGAGACCCCTCATTGCGGTGGAGTTCATCCCCCCTCTTGCAAGACAAGATCCTGTCTACAAAGAAGAGGAGGAAGCCTTTAAGGTCAGTTTTTTTTAACACTTTCTGGAGGGGTGCATATTTTGAACCCAGCTATATATATATATATAATGAGTGTACATTATGTTTGTATTTTCTGTATTGATAGGCATGGTACAGCCGGACACCTCTGGGCAAAAAATGGGCACGAGCAGCCAAGGCCAGTGAGGAGGAGGATCACAAGAAAGGGAAAACTAAAGGAGGAAAATCACAAAAGAAAGAAAAGAAGGGAAAGACTAAAAAGAGAAAGAAAAAGAAGTGAAAATGGACACTTTTAAACTAACAAAACAGGTGACACAGTTTGTGGTCATCCAATCAGAGCTTAAATTCAAATACAGCCACAGTTTCTCTTCTGGCCAGCAGAGGGCATGAGCACATCTCCCAAAGAAGAGTCTTCTTATGTCTACCAGTAATGTATGTTTAATCCTTTCCTTTTTTGCTCAACAAGTACATTTTGTGGGGTGTTTTTTGTTTGTTTTGTTTGATTTTGGTTCTCATCTGTGTGTTTTGTTAGCATTGTGTGTTCTCTTCAGTTATTTTGTTGGCTAATTATGATATTTCATACTTGAATTAAGGACTTTGCATTAGTACTGCTGTAATACTGTAGTTTTCTGCTGCAAAATTGGCATTGTTTTTTTAATTAAATAGTTTTTTAGAAAACAAAAGTTTGGTTATATAGTTTTGCGATAAAAAAAAATCATGATATCAAGTACAAAGCTGGGTGTATTGTTTAATATTTATTTTGTGGTACTTTTTTTAATAATGTGATTTATTAAAACCTGACCTGAAGCCAGAGAGCCATTAAAGGACAAACCTGACTTGAAATCTTCTCTCTTGACAATTTCCTGAAATGATTGGCAAAAACATTGAAATCTGAATGTCACACTTATGAAAATATAATATAATAGTATAATAATGTATAAATGGCGTTGTGTTGGATAACAAAATATGAAATCAAAGGGCAATTATTTTAGAGAATAACAGCATACCTTTTATGCAAAAACATTTTCAGACAGAATTTAATCAAAATATAATTCATAAAATATTTTATCAATTTTAATTGATAAAATAATAGATATAATGTTTATACTGTAAAATTAAGACAAAAAGCATTTAGACACTTTGTGGTCATAAAACTATTCTGTCATGACAACTCTCGGGGGGATTGGCATGGTAATGTACATGACAGTGTTAATGTATTTGGTCTTGGTGGAATAGATCTGCTACACTGCTGCGGCAGAGCAAGTACAGAGTCTTGCTGCTGCCAATACATCCACAACATGCTGCTGTGAGCATGTAAGAAATACTGCTGCTGCACATATAACACATAAAATAACCCCCATATAGCATATATGAATCACCTCGTAGCAGATCTATACAGGTGGAGCTGGGGAAGGTGGAGGGTTTCTGAACTACGCTGCTAACTGCTACTGCAAACAAAAGCCAGGTATTTGAATATTGAGCAGTGAGCTCATTGGCTGCTGGTACAGGAGAAAACCAATCAGCTGTGCCATGTGATAATGATGTCATTAGGTCAGATTGAGTTAGACCTATCGGACTGCGCCATCTAGAGTTTCACGCCAGGACTCTGTATTTGTGAAATGGTTAAATGGATAGTGAAAACTCATCATTTACTCATCCTCATGTCATTCCAAACCTGTGTGCATTTCTTATATTTTGAAGAATGTAGGTAACCAAACAGTTTCCGTTCCCATTGACTTCCATTGTATTTTTTGTCCATACAGTGGAAGTCAATGGGAACCAAAACTATTGGTAACCAGCAACGTTCTTCAAAATATCTTCTTTTGTCTTCCACAGAAGAAAGAAAGTCATGTTTGATATGAGGGAGAAAAAATGAAAACAGCATTAACATGTATGGAAGAAAAGAGAAAAGTCATACAAGTTTGGAATGACATGAGGGTGAGTAAATGATGACAGATGAATTATGCCTTCATTAGTTAAATAGGGCCACTTTTTGCTCATTTGTAAAAACACAGAGAGAGCAAAACACAAGCTATATAACACCATAAGATCATATGGCATTATATGTAAACTCTCAGTATCACAGATCTTACTGGCCCATGTAATCTTCAGCCGTACTGTGTCTGCCAGAAGGGCTGCAGTGCGACATCTCTGCCGAGGTCTACGAGTATTTAGTGTTCAACACTTATGAGACAGCCTGCTCTGCCAAGCAGCTGACCCACTTCCCTTCCTCCTTTAGACTCCTCTTCCCATGGGAGCAGATGCCTGTTTTAAATTCCTTCATTCTCAGTAATCTGTGTGCTACCCCTTATTTGCAATATAATCAACTCCCTCACTACTTATCCCAGGTCATTCTTGGTATGTTTTCTCATCTGTCTGTGTGTGTGTGTGTGTGTGTGTGTGTGTGTGTGTGTGTGTGTGTGTGTGTTGGCTTGCCTTGTTCTATCTTTATCCCACTCTTTGACTCTGATCCTACCGGATCCCCTCCTCCTTCTCACCAGGTTTATAGGGCATGACAAACATAGTCACCTCAATGTGCTCTTTGTAGCTTCAGCTCACATCTAATTTAATTAATCAGGAATACGTGTGTGTGTGTGTGTGTGTGTGTGTGTGTGTGTGTGTGTGTGTGTGTGTGTGTGTGTGTGTGTGTGTGTGTGTGTGTGTGTGTGTGTGTGTGTGTGTGTTCTAACCCAAAGAACAAAAAAAGAGCCCTAGAGCTGGGTGACATGTTAAGAGGAGTATGTTTTTTTTTTTCTTGAACTGCTAATTTAAATGCAAGATGTTATGCACGTGCTCATGTGCACTGGCTTATATTTGCACACCTAATTACTGAAAATAAAAAGATGATTTCAAGTCATCTTTCCTGCAGTGCTCTTCATACTGTTTTAATTAAATGCCTCGTTTGACTGTGCATTATTCTCATAGGTCATTTCCCCTACACATTTCTCCCCTTCAGGAGCACTAATAATTAAACATTATTCAGATTGGATTAGTCAGATGCATCTTTTTGTCTCACTGAGACCTGAGCGCAGACCTTTCTCACCCTGTGGCCGTTGCTGTAAAATAAAGAACAGCAACTCCCTCATTTCAAGGAGCCTTTTAACCATTGTTTTGCAATTACTATTTATTTCCCTGTCCTGTGGCTTCAGGGTCCTGGGCTTTCTTATGCAGGGCTGCCTTTCCTGCAGCAAGCGGTGACCTCTGAGGTACTGTTTATAGTGATGCAGGCTTTACAACTTTAGCAACCCTAGGTTTGGCCTAGGGGCTGAAGGGTCAGACAGAGCCATTAAGAAGTTGTCCCTGATTTAATGGAGATTGTTAAAGTGAGCCTTCAAAAAGGCCAGATGACAGTAGATAACTGGGAAACTGACCCACAGGATAGCCTCTCTTAAGCTGTCACATTGACTATATCCCTGTGAGCTGAGTGCACAGTTGCTCATTGAGAATGCACATGCATATGAGATAGTGTACTGTTTTGTAATGGCTTATTTTTTTACATAAAATTACAAAGAATTGGTGGCTTACAGTGTTACTCTGAAGAAGACAAAACAGGAGATCATCTGAGAAGACTCAAAGGCTTTCTAAATTATATAGATGGATGGAATAGACTTATAATAAAATGGCTGCTGAAATTTTTGTTTTGTTATCACAGGAATAAATTACATTTTAAAATAATAAAATTGTAATAATATTCCACAATATTACTGTTTTACTGTATGTTTTATCAAATAGATCATTCAGTTTTGTAATAATTCTCAATGGCCAACATCCTATATGAACTGCAGTTATTTAAGGTGAAATGGAAGATTTTGGGGTAACAATGAACAAAATTGCACTATTCCATGAGTGCAATCAAAAATCAGTGCTATATGTTCTTGCTATACCCCAAACCAGCTTTAGGGGTACGGATTGGGTTAAGTCTATATTTTTGGACAGTAATGTTGATAGTTGATAATAAGAATGGACAGTTATGAACCATACAGACATCAAACTTAAGAGATCAGGTAGTTCTTTACATTCGTTTATTAATATGATCATGTGTTAATGATACGTGCTTGTACAGATCAGTAGCTTGATGTTTACTTAATTTGATCAAAAGATGTTGATCCAGGAACATGTCTTGGCAAAATCACGGCGACCCAAAGCACTAGCCTACAATAATATATATTATGAGCTTTTCGGTCAGATTTGGTGGTAAATTTCAAGTTTATGACAGCAATTTTGCTACTTACAGTACTTGCTCAGACAAAATATCTTGTAAGTCCTTCTTACTATCAGCAACTAGATCCACATTGAACTGGTATGCAGTGTAGGTATACACAATGTGATAATCCACAATTTTTATATACTTTATTTTCTGTATAGAGCCGCTGATCTGCTAAATGCTGTCTTGGGTGCCATTGTATTAAAAACTGGTGGGAAAGGAGGTATTAATCTCATTATCCTTCAATCTGTTGGTCCAGAGATTTGTCAGGCTACTAGATGGTGGATCTATGAATTAGCATTATAATATAAATAAAGGCGTATTTATCTAGTGGTAGTAATTTCGCTTTGAATACAAGAGGTTTGGGCTCTAAACCTGCTGCTTTGCATATGTAGTGGCATTACAGTGGGTGATGGACATTGACGTTGTGGCAGTACCAGCCTCATATGAATACTTCATATAAAGGCACCTAACCGTGGGCTTCAGGACCCTTCAGTGGGGAGGAGAGAAACCACAGTCACCTCCTTTCTGGAATAATTATGGAGAAGAGAGAGAAAGAACAATTAGCCAGCTGGGTATTATAAAACAAAGCAATTAATGTTATGCTAATTAGCCCAACATCATGTAATTCTTTATCATTTGCTAATCATTTGTTAATTAGTCTGACTTTTTAATGCAGCAAATCAAGAGTGATTAATTTGAACATATTCTAGTATTTAAAAAAACGCCATTGCAGAGCTGCACAGCATGAGTTTAATTCAGCTTCAACCTGTTTTACATACTGTTTAGTGTTTACATAATGCAGTTTCCCCCGAACCGTTAAAATTGTTTGGCTTTTCCATGTTTGAAGAGATTTTTGGGATTAGGGTGCAATTTACATGCTTTTTACAAGCCGTTTGTCAAATGGACTCACTAAAACTGTCTAGGATTCAGGCCAGTTGTGTGGATGAGAGAGGCCTGGCTACTCAGGCTCTTCAGATAATCATTACTCAAACAAGCACTTACCTGGGGAGGAGAGCAGACTGGTTACACCTTTATAAATACTTTAAAAGGTCAGCTAACGTCTGTATGACAGAGCTGTTTATGCTGCTAGAGGCTCAGTCTCACAGTGAGAGTGACAGGGTAGGCAGTGCTACTGACACAGAGGGGCTGTTGAACCAGGTGAGTGAGCAATTAAAGTCCAGGTGTGCTTCATCTCAATTACACCACAGTCCTGCCACTTAATGACCAACCAGCATGCCCCGGTCAGAAGCTCCAGCAGGGGAATCTGGGAAATCACAGGCCACTGCTGCCGCCTTTTTGGACAGGGGTGGAGAAGCCCTAACATGACTGTTTTACGTTCTTGAGAAACAGAAGTGCAAGTGATTATCTGCATAACTCTTCATTCAAGTCTAAGTTTTCTTCTTTGCCAGGTCAAAGTCTGACTGTCTCACAGCATTAGATCACTGGAGACTACATTTATTTACATGACAATGATGTACTAAAAAAGGTTTTACTTTGTGTTTTTGAAAAGTTTCACATACAGACCACAGTGTTGCCAAAATAAGCTGTTCACATGGATCCATGAAAAAACAACAACAACAACAAATCTGTATTATGCATGCTAGCTAGGCCAGTAGTTGGCGATGCCACTAAAGAAACACGCATTGCTGTAGACTGAACATGTAATACGCATATGCATGATGTCACCGTTTTCAAAAATGTGAGTTTTTGTAGTTTACTCTGAGATGGTAATGTTAAGGTTTTCAAAAACTTGCACTGTTTTCAAATGTTTGCATTTTAAGGCCCCAAAATGAAGGCCAAAATACACAAAAAGTTTTCCATTTTTAGTTGAAAATGGTATTGTGTAAACACCCCCTAAAAGCACAGATATGAGTAGCACATTATTATAGTTTAGCTAAGACGTACCAGTGGGGTAAGTGGAATTTTGCAAAATCTATGTATATTAAGATTCAAAGGTTTGAAGTCAGTAAGATTTCTTTTATTATTATTTTTTTTTTAACAATCAGCAAGAATGCATTAGGTGCATACAAGTGACAGTAAAGATTATGCATTATAAAAAATAAAATAAAAAGTTATTCAAATAAATACAAAGTTCTGTCGTAAGACTCTAGATGGAACAGGTCGATAGGTTCTAACTCAATCTGACACAGTATAATCAGCAGCCAATGAACTCGCTGCTCGACATTCAAATACTTGGCCAGTGCTTCCTGTAGCATTTGCAGCGCGCTTCAGAAAACATCCACCTTCCCCAGCTCCACCTGTATAAATCTGCTCTGGGGGGATTTTATGAATATTATATATGGGGGTTATTTCATATATGTAATTTGTGCAGCAGCAGTATTTCATACATGCTCACAGCATCATGTCTGTGGATGTATTGGCAGCAGCAAGTCTCAGTACTTGTTCTGCAGCAGCAGCAGCAGCAGTGTAGCAGATCTTTTCCTCCAAGACCGAGCACATTAACATTACCATGTATATTACCTCAATAAAACTCTCTGAGGGTTGTGATGACAGAAATGCTGTTCTGTTAAACATTCTATTTACAGTATCAAAGAATCTGAAAAAGTGTATCACAGTTTCCATAAAAATATTAAGCAGCACACGTGCTTTCAACTGTGATAATAATAATAATAAATGTTATTTGAGAACCATATGAGCTTATTACAATGATTTCTGAAAAATCATGTGACACTGAAAACTGGAGTAATGGCTGCTGAAAATTCAGCTATGCCATCAGAGGAATAAAAAAAAAACGTTTTAAAATAATGAAATAAAATATATTTTTAAATTGTAATAATAATTCACGATATTGCTGTTTTTTTCTGTATTTTGATTAAATAAATCCAACCTTCAAAAATCTTACATTAAGACATCTTACTTACCAATTTCAAGGAACTATTCATTTCATTTTTAATAATATAGCACATTTTACCCTAAAGTTGTCAGCTGTTTTATTACACCTGTTTTTTTTTAATGGTCCCATGCAATTTCACAACAAGATTCCTGTATATACACCATTTGAGGTTTAAAACAGTTTTTCCACGTCACCAACTCTATCCTGAGGGTCCAGAAGGTTCTGCACATGAAGGTCCCGCCATTCAGGAACATATTTTTTGTGAGTAGAATCCTCAAGGACATCAGTTAACATAGGGAATGTAGATGGTTGCATAATTCTGATCTGAGTGGCATATTGGTACTCTGAATGTATTCCACCCCTGCGCACCCTCGTGATCAAGATCAACGCACTGTAACCTTGAGGATTTGTTATTATGATCATGGAAACGTTATAGAGCCCAATCTGACACAGTGACCTTGCCAACCACAGCCATTTAGAATCCACACCCCCTTGTCATCAGAGCTACATTAGAAAAACCCATAACACTCATACACACACGGTTACACACATATTCTCATATGTTTCCAAGCAAATGTTCATAAAAAAAAAGAAAAAAAATATGCACACATAACTCACCATAGTAAACAAGAGGTGATAAAGGGATGATGCATGTCCCCAGAAAGCAGATACAGCATTTAGATGTTCTTTCGGGTGAAATCATTATTAAAGAAGAACATGAGGGCAAGAGGGAAGAATGTCCCTTATATTGCAAGTGCAGACATGCTGAAGAAGCCAATATGTCGTTATGACCAGACCTAGACTGAATCTGAGGCCATAGAAATCTCTGCAGATTTCCACAGAATTGCTCATCATTCACAAACTTCTACAGTTTTCCCACATGAGAGTGTAGACATACAAGTGTCCACAACAAATAAAAATAAATCTTTTAAAAATCTAGTATAAAATATGTGTATATATATATATAGATAGATAGATAGATAGATAGATAGATAGATAGATAGATAGATAGATAGATAGATTTTAAAATTTTAAAAAAGTGATATAATCATTAAAGTTTAATTATTCACCCAAAATATAAAATTCTGCCATTACAGTATTTACTCACCCTTGTATTACTACAGTTCTGTATGATTTTTCTTCTGTGAAACATAAATTATATTATCACAAATTATATATTGGTTACCATTGCCTTCCATTGTATGGACAAAAAGCACTGAGACATACCTTAAAATATTTTCTTTATTATGTTCCACTTCCACAGAAGACAGAAAGTCATATAGGTTTGAACAACATGAAAGTAAGTAAATATTGACAGAATTTGAATTATTGGGTGAACTATCCTTTTATCATATCAAAAATAAAAACTTATTTTTAAATATTCTTGGTAAAAAAAAAAAACGAAAAAAAAGTTGCCTTGTCATGAAAAGGTCAAATTATGTGATATTTTAAAAGACTTTATGATTTAGACATGAGAGTTCCTGTTTTATGCTTTTTTTTCTGCATCTTTCTGTATGTTGCTGACTTTGCATGACTTTGACTTGACAGACAAAAGATTATCAAATATTAATGAGAAGTGAAGCACTGTTTTTTTAACTAAGATATAATAATTAAAAGATTAAACCAAACCAGTTCATAACGTGTTCTTTTTCAGAATTCCAATCAAAATGAATTTAAAAACATGATCGTCATGTATGAATTGGATTTTGAGTGTATTTTTGACTAAATTAAAAGATCTGGGGGGGGGGGGGTCATGCCACGCCACGCCACTAACCCTTGTAAACCTTCAAGAAACAAATCGCTTTATGTCTGAGACAGTCTCTGTGTGTTCTGTAGGATTGTGTTATAGTAGCAAGAGGCTTGGGTGCTATAGTCAAACTCGTACAGAATTAATTAGCAAAGAAAGACTCATTAAAGCTCTGGAGGTCTGAGCAAACCGTGGCCCTCTCCTCATAATGATGTTGAATCCACCAGCCTCGAAGGCACTTTACACTATATCAAACAGATATCTGTACAGGGTTAACTCAACAGTTTACATTATCTCTCTCTTTGTCACAGTCTGAATGTTGTTGTCTATTTCATTTGGGAGAAAAATTGCCTATCTATTTTCTCTGACGAATAAAGGTGGATTCGTAGGTCGCCTGGAGTTTTTCATCCTTCCTTCCACCACTGATGAGCCTGAACTAAATGGTGGAAGTAAGGTTGCTCTTAAATCCATCAAAGCTCTTTCTTAGAGTTGTCAAAAACAGCACCATAAAGCAACCATTATTCAAACACTGTAACAAGACAAGAAATCAATTTTAACCATGTTTTTAAAGATTGCATTTACTTTCACTTTGACATCTGGGGTTTTTAAAGTTTATATTTCACACAGAAGTGGATCATTGTACAGGTGAGTTATTATTCCCTAATGAGTGCTGTTTCAATCTAGTTTTCACGTGTCAAAGAGCACATGAACACTTCATGTGTTGTCTAGCCAAGCAATAACAAGACCAACTCCAGTCTAAGGTGCTTATGATAATCAAACTGACTGCTCTTTAACTCAGAGAGGAAACTAATTGAGTCTGTTTTAACCTAATTGTAGTGTCACAAAGCGGCTTTAATTATTTATTTACTCATTTATTTGGGCTATTATTTATGGCTGTTATTATGCTATCATACTTAATAAATGTGCTTTGGGAAGTGTCGGAGAGCCGTTTGAGGTTGAACTCTCAGGAAACCTCATTTTGAAACGTTGACAGGAACACAGCATTGAATGTTGACCGTCTGGACAGCTGATCCAGTGGATGTCTTCAGTCAGAATGGCTTTAATTCAGCTTGTTAAAGAGAATTTGATGTCTAGTCATGGAGCATGGTGTCTGGTTCTGAAGGTCTGTGGAGACTGAAGGCTGCTGAAATGACTATAATTAAGGCACATCTGGATTTCCGTTTCATGGGCGTTTAAAAGTTGCTTGTGATTGACATGTCTGCTAGTTTTGCGTAGAGTTGATGGTAGGGGCAAGACAATTGAGGATATTTAATTTGTGGTTTCAAAGTTCTCGTTTCTGTTCTTAATCTAATTCTTCACAGTTCTTTAAAATGTAGAAATTGTGTTCATGTGAGAGTTTATATTGTACATTTGTAGGCTATATCAGACTATACAATGTGAAGCTATCTGAACGCTACTGACCGTGACTCTTGTTTATAATTAAGCATATTGTCTGTATATTTTAATCAGAGATCGATACACTTCGACACGTTGAACATGGTTTAGGCTACTGTCTGATTCTGAAACAGATTTAGTGTTTTGTATCATGACCTGCAGGCGGCGCTGTGGATTAATCTGACTGATTGGAACAGTATAAGTCTTCTGTGTACTGTACAATAGTTAGGGAGAAGAGCAGTGTTGTAACACATTGTTATTCAGTAATCCGTAGGAACTCAAAGAGGTATGTATTTGAAATAATATGCTTATACATATCTGGTTAAAAACAGTTTATTCATTCGCAAAGTGTAGGTGTAAATTTGTGTACAATATGTACAAAAGTGGTTGTTACTTAACTTACTAAAACCAGTTGAACCGATTGGCATTTTGTGCATGAATTTATTGTGGACACATTTACTTTGTTATGCAGTCTTCTATCACTGTCTATCCCCTTCTTTCTTTTAATTTTAAGCTTTTTAATAAAATAAAAATAAAAAAAGACAAATAGCGAATAAAATGGGACAATAATATAAAAGAAATACATAAAACATTATCTAGTTCTTTCTTTCTTTCTTTCCTTATAATTAAGTTTAATAAGAAAGCCTACTGAGATGCTATAAATTCTGTCAATTATCATTGATTAACGTGAACACATAACTTATAACTAGATGGGAACAACTTTTACAACTTTCTTTACACAAAAAAATACATAAAAAAAATAAAAATAAGGCAGCATGCTGTCAATTCTTAGTGTCAGTTTCCTGAGTTCAATGACTGGGCTGAATGAGCTGGCATGTTTATGGCAGTCTTTTATAGATGCACTTAGTTGCAGTATTGATTTCCTTGAGCCGTACACGACTGCATGTGTGAGGTGCTTTTGGCTGACTGATGGTGACAGTATCAGAATGTTGCTTTTGAGGATTTGTAAAGCCATTCTCTGCTGCTTTGTGTGTTTGAACAGAGCTCCAGTGTGTGTGGGGTGCTAATCCTGTGCTATTATTGTGCTTGCCCCTGTTGTTCATCTGTCTTGAACGTGCCCTGGGGGTGCAAAGCACTGATGCCTCACCTCATTTCCTCGCTTTAATAAAGCAAGATGAATTGGACCATGGTACACACTTGTGTCGTGGTGTGATCCCTTTAATGTGAGGCATATTAAAATTGGAATGATGATTTGAATTGCACTTTATTGTAGGGATACTGTGTTGAGCTTTGTGTCTATTTACCAAGTATTACTGGCAATGAAAATGTGTCTTTAGATATAAATATGTCTCACAAAGCCAAATTACATAATCAAGTGGGAGTCTGAACCGATGTAAAGCACATGTCTAGTGTAGCTGTGACACTGACCTGCCTTTTACACTCCATTCAGCCTGCACTTGTCAGACAGTGTTTGGATTATTGCTTCTGTCTGCAAAGACTTGAATGGAATTCTTGTCGACCATTTTTTGATTGATGTAAAACGATGTAGTAAACAATATTAAGATGGGGCAAGGATGATACAATGGGGCTAAAATCCTTTTTTGGGGTGTTTTTCTCCCAAAACACCAAATTGCAACATAAAAATTACAGCACTTTCCAACCCTTGTGGAAAAAAGTGTGTATATGCAGATAATATAATATTAATGAAATGAAGGGCTACTTAACTGTACTTAAAGAAGGTACACTTTCATGAATGTTTCTTAACACTTAAATACACCTGGTTTCAATAGAAAGGACATTAAGGTATATTTTATTTTACCATAAATGCTCATCAGTACATTCAACAGTACACTTTAATCATATTTCAAAAACAAATTACTAATAAAGATGTACTTTTTTGGCCCATGTAAGTAAGACCTAAGCACAACTAAGTGCATTCATTTTTTTAATTTGTAACTATAATACATTTTCATTCAATATTTCAGATAATATGCAGTTACATTTACATTTAAACATTACATTTATTTTGCGCTCACATATATTATTTTAAATAATATAATTTCTGAAATAAGTACTTCTTTTAAAGTATGCTAAAGTGTACATTTTTTAACACCTGTTTGTCTTAATGCACTGAGAGCATTTTCTGATCCATGACGTCATGATTATCTTCATTTTTGTTGTAGTGAAATCAATAGTTTTAGTAACTTTTAAAGCTTGGAAGGATATACTTTGCTGTGACCAAAAAATGTCACCAAAAATGCTTTTAGGTTCACAGAAGAGGCAGATGCAAAATACCTGTAGTGTAACTAATTGTTTCTGTAATTGGGAAAGAATAGATTTGTTGTGAATGATGTGCAGAATGTGCTCACATTACTCCAATCACAATGGAGAGTCATTAGGGGAATAACAACAGTGCAGCTCTATTGCACTGTTCTGTGCTGAAAGCTAAATTTATAGTTCTTATGAGATGCCAAAAGTGTTTAAATGAATACAGAATTAAGCACATTACATACAACACATTAAGTTAATGTGATATTTTATGTTCTCTTTTGCCATTTTTTTCCTCTTTCTCTGTTTCTCCATCAATATTCAATAAATTGATTTTTCATTCATCATGTACTTTCTTAAGTTCCTTAAGGGGGCTTTTAGCCTTGTAACCTATTTATCAGTGGGTAGCACAAGTTTTGCTGTGAGCGTAAGGATGTAGAGCAGCCCTAAACTCAGTGGTTATTGACTGGCAATAGTGTGGAGCCCTGAGGACCGGTTGACTGAGATAGATCAATCTTTGTGCTTAGCCCTGAGCCTCAGGGAGAACCAGCGCTCCCCACCAGTCACGCATGGCCAGCCCTTGAATGGGTCGGATCTCCTATCATCAGGGGATCATTTAAAGGTTAATCAATTGATTTCAAATAGATCTCATAATTTGAAATCGAAGGTCAGGCTTTTAATAGCCGTTTGTCTATGACCAAAACAATTTGAGAGCAAATTAAACATATATATGAAAGTGTTGGAGCCTATGCCCTTTCCTAATGCGACCGGATCAGAGAGAGGGAAACAGCGACTCATGTTTTCATTGGGAGAGGCGAACTGTGCCGAATAAATTATAGCTGACATTTGGATCTTGATGAAAAGGTTGAGCCTGAAACACAGTAACTAAATAATGTTGAATGGTCAAATGCTGCAGGCAACATTTCAAAATCCATTTCCCCTGCAAAACTGCATCGAGTAGCAATAAGAGGTCTTTAATTGGTTTGCCCACCGAGTAAACCTTTCTTAGATGTGGGGCATTTTCTCCAGTCCTCCATCTGTATGCTACACAATTAAAAGCATGTATTGGGCTTTAAAGCGCAGAACTTCTCTGCATCTTATCACTACACGGTTGCAGTTATTGTCCCGTTCAGAAGATCTTCAGAGGCTGTCAGTGTTTCTGGGCCTTTCTTAATTTAGCCCACGGTAACGCTCCCCCTCACTTCTACATAATGGATGATTCTGCACTCCACCATGCAGGAAAGGTTTAATTAAATCATATTCCAATCATAATCCATGTTGTTAATTAAACTGGATAATTTATAAGTACAAAAGAGGGTATTTATTAGCTGCTCTGCGGTACTGGTTTAATCGCAGTGTATCAGAAAGCACCCCCCATCCCCCATCCTCTCCCTGTACTATTGATGCCTTCACATGATTGATAATGGAACGGTGACTGCTGTACTATTTGTCTAATGGTGGTGCAATTAAATCTCCTTGTAAATGACCCATGCCTCATTTCATCCTAATCTATGGAATTTTGATTGAATTTGTCAGCGTTAATTGAAAAATACTGCTATTTAATGTCTGCATTGCAGTTGCGTATCAGCCTGTCTTTAATGAGACTGTGTCCTTGTGACCCTGGGAGGGGGTGAGGGGATCGCCCTTGATTTGGTGTGGAGGCAGGGGTGGGGGCTCGGGGTCAAGGTTTTTAGGGTGCACGAAGGGAAGGAAGGTCCCCAAAGATTAGGACTAATCGCCACCGTGAACACAGAAAACGGACGCATTCCTTTTAATTATGTGGGCCAAATGATGCACACATGACCAAAGACTTTACACACATGGAGACACATTTATTGATCAGCAATTCCACTGAATAATTCATGATTTAATCCTCCTCACCAAAAAACATTGACAATTTCATTATGATGTTTTTTTTCTGTTTATTCATGGTTTTAGCAATATCATTTAGCCTGCCTATTGATGCATTTTTTTTTACATTGTACTGTAACATCAGAGAATTATACTTTATGTTTTCAGTTTCAGGTTTCACTGTGTCTTCATGGAGAGCAGATTGAATCTGTTTGAAATATGTTTAATATGTTTACGTTTGTGAGGAACACAGTGTATGTGTGAATGAGGGCTATAACAGCTGATTCACACAGAAGTGTCTGAAATGACATCTTGTGATGACTGACTGCTATAAAGGGCACAGGATCATGTCATTATGAACAGGCCAATGTCAGTGTCATCTGTGTGTGCGTTTCCAGATAGAAACAGATGTAAGGATGCTATTTCAGTCAAATTATGTTGAAAACATTCATACGTAATAGCTTTGAGAAGGTTTAATGGGGTATATTTGATGTTTGTCTGCATTTGGTTAATTAAACATTAGAAATATGTAAGAATTTCAAAGGTTTTAAAAATGTATTGCTTTATTAATGCTATTTGCAGCTGACATTTATTGGTTTTGTATATATATATTTTTTTAATTCACAAATTTACATCTCAGAACATGCAAACACTGGCCAAAGGGTAGTTTTCATTAAGTGGAATCAAGAAAAACAGTAGCACAACTATTAAATGCAATTGCAGTGCCAAAATACACATCAGATCACATCTCACATGATTCTTGTTTTGACTGTTTTGGAATGTGAGACTGTGTTAGTGACGTTTTAATTTAAGAGACAGCAGCCAGCGCAACGCTCGCGGCTCTGGAGCGTCAGGACGGTTCCACATTAACGGATGAAACCGGACCAATAGCAAGCGCGGAGTCGCGGTGGGCGTGGCCAGAGCGCGTGGTGGAGACGCTTAAACCGAAGGAGCGTAATTCAAACTCACACATCAGTAGATGATCACAGCTGATGCTGCGAGGAGCAATTTATTGTGACTTCCATCAGGTCGAAATGAAACGCGGCCAAGCAGAAGGGACAAGGACGCTGATATAACTCAAAGGAGGACGATAAAGCTCATCTGAGATGCTCGAGCAGATATTTCTCAGCAAGGGGATTTGCGTCCGGTGTTTGCGTTTCAATGCACTTGTCTCGCTCTATTCTTACAACGAAAAAAAATAGTTTGGCACTGAACTAAGTCGAAACAGATGCAACGGTTTTATGAACTGCACTTAGAGTCGTTCACAGGATTATTTCCCATAAATACACTGTGCAGCAGTGACATCCTCATCTGAGAAGCACGAGGGAGACAGCTGCTCCCGCAGACTTCAGGACTTCATAAACTGTCTATATACGATCATATGAGTGCAGCTTTCAGTTCACCGTTCATGATGATGCAGCGTCCGGTGGGAAGCACCACTGCATTCAGCATCGACTCGCTCATCGGAGGTCCACCGCAGCCCAGTCCGGGACATTTCGTGTACACGGGCTATCCCATGTTTATGCCCTATCGGTCAGTGGTGCTACCTCCGCCTCCTCCACCACCTCCTCCAACTCTTCCTCAGAGCGGTCTCCCCGCGACCCATCCGCACCACCCGATCCCGGGCTTACCCAGCGGCTTCTGCTCCAGCCTGGCGCAGGGCATGGCGCTCACATCCACGCTGATGGCCACGTTACCCGGCGGCTTCTCCACCTCGCCATCCCAGCAGCACCAGGACGCGGTGAGGAAGCTCGGCTCTCAGTCTATTCACGCCATGTTCGATAAATCTCAGGATATTCGTTTGGATGGAGAGGATGGGAAAACGTTTCCAACGAAAGATTCAGCGACCCTTCCGTCATTTCACGACTCGCAGTCCGTGCACACCTCTACAGGTGAGACCAAAACAGCCTGCAGAACTCTATTCAGTGCGCATTCTGAATAGATTAACCTAGTCTTACTTGTTTTTTAAGTGTCTTTAAAAATATAATAGGCTAATGTTTAAAAACGTATCCTGTTATTATTTTTTCTATTCTTAAATTCTCAAACACTTCTCAAAATGTTAAAATATATATATATAATCTAGAAATTATTGGAATTATTTAATAATCTACGTTTTAACATGTCATACGGTTTATTCTGCATTCTAGAAACAAATTGTGTAGGCTACTCTTGGTATGATTAACCAGTCTGCTTTACGCTGAAATTAATTTTTTCACTTAAATTCAATTTACCCAGTCGCACCGATGAGGGACAGGAATGTGGGACAGAAATAATTATATAAAATCCTCCGGAAATAAAATGTCAAGATTGTGTCTTAAAGAATTTCAGTGTAACACACGTGAATTATCAAGTTTTCAGGGAATAGCGCCTGAGGCCGAGCTGCCATCAGTGACTAAATTAGCTCGTTTTAATTGAGGGATCGGAGGGCCAGCGGTGTTTAAATGTCCATAAAACTGTAAGCAAAATTCACTGTCGCCTGTATTATTTATATGTATGCAGAGTAAAATAAATGTAGTCCAACATTTAGTAGCCTATGACTGCAACATAAAGAATATGGACAATAGCTATCTGATACTGAAAAAATATGGTAGGCTTATGTACATGACATTTTCAGAAAAATAGAAATGAGATGAAAAGACAAATAATCTAAAGAGATGTGGAAGGGGGGAAACTTTTAAGCCGGTTTCAGAAGTCTTGTTTTGAGGTGTACAAACAGCCTTCCTAAGGGATCCATCACCGTGCGTAATTGCGCGTAAAAGTGGCTGCAGCCTGCAATAAACAGGAAGAACGTGTTGCGAGACAAGACCAGATAAGATTCTCATGAAAACACAGCTTGTTTTCCCAACCACACTATTCAAAAATAACAAACACAACTTTCCCCTCAGCGAATTATTGTTTAGATGTTTTATTCTCATAGCCTCAGGCAGTTCTCAAATTAAATCTGCTTTTTATTTTATTCCCATAGTGCGAGGTCACAACAAAGACGACACGAAGGAGGATGAGTGTCACAGGAAAGACGAGAGCTTCTCCATGGACAGTGATTTAGATTACAGCTCCGATGATAACGGGCCTGGTAACGCCATGTGTCAGAAGGAAGATGGAGACGCCAGCGGAGGACTGGACGATGGCGTCCACGGCGGGAATGGGTCCGGGAACACCACGTCCACCGGGAAAAATCGGAGAAGGAGGACCGCTTTTACGAGCGAGCAGCTCTTAGAACTGGAGAAGGAGTTTCACTGTAAGAAATATCTATCCCTCACAGAACGCTCACAGATCGCACATGCCTTAAAGCTCAGCGAGGTGCAGGTCAAGATCTGGTTTCAGAACCGGAGAGCCAAGTGGAAACGGGTCAAAGCGGGCAACGTGAACTCCAAAACCGGAGAGCCCTCCAGAAACCCCAAAATTGTGGTGCCCATTCCGGTGCATGTTAGTCGGTTTGCAATACGCAGCCAACACCAACAGTTAGAACAGGCCAGACCTTGATACACTGGGTTTAGATACTGGACTAAGAGACAAATCAGCGAATACTAAATATGACCAAACTGTTCTTGAGGCTGATGTTTCTGAGGAACCCAGGACACACAAGCTATCAGCTGATAGTTTGTGCGATATATATAGTTTTCGTTTAAACGACAGCGTTGTTCAAACGAGGAAAAAGAAGCAACACTCGACTCGAACGAAAGGTTCAAACTAAGACCTCATACTGGGAGAAACTGCAGTTTTATTTCCAACTTTGGACCAAACCACGAACAACTTTTAGTTGAGGAAATTCCACTGTGTTTATGTTTAGTTTTGTGTGACTGTCTAGTTCTTGTGTTTTTGGCAGAGATGAATACTATCCTGAAAGGAGCACTTCTGTTCTCTGCTGAAGAACACAATATAATTCAATGAATAGTAAAATTAACACAATTCCCTCGAAGTTATAAAACGACCTGTTAAATATGTGCTCTTTATTTTTTATGGTAAATAGCCTTTATTTTATTTTTTTGTTTGTTTTCTTGCATTCATTTTCTTTTTTTCTGTAACCTTTTCAGACGTCACGGGCACGCTGCTAATTTATTTAATATTGTGAGAAAAAAAAAACTTGCTAACGTTTCATGAGTTTACTGACTTCAGAATATTGTGTGGATTAAAGCTGGACCATAAACAATTGTAAAGAAATTTGTCTTTTTTTGAAATGCAACACGTAATAACTTCATTCACTTAAGTGCGCGTGTGGAGGAAAATAAACTGTTCATAATCATAACAAAGTGTTCATAATCTCAAATACAGTCATGGGTTGAGAGGGCTAATTTTAACAATCTTTTTTTTGTTTTTGCTTTTTCTTTACATTATTTGTGCAAATTTTGTCTATTTTTTCTATATAATTTGAAACAGCATTTAATAATAACAAATAATATTATTATTATTGCTAATAGCTGTATTGTTTTACTGCATTAATGTGTTCCGCGCAGTTTCTGCACTGTTAGAGGTGATCTGACAGGATCAGGATGAATAGATTCAGGGTCAGGACGGTGTGTGAACAGCCGCGTGTCAGCCTTGATCTCATGTTACACGAACAAAACTAACGAGCTTACTCGTGACTTGTCGGGAAACCTCGAGACGCAAATGTAAATCAAATATCATTTCGCATAAAAAGCATCTGCGGTATACGCAATACAGTAATCTCATTTACACATCGCAGCTCTTGACATGTCTATAGATATTTTTAAAACCCATTTCGACAAATTGTATCTATAAAATAAAATAATGACTTTAAAAAAATAATAACAATTGTAGTACTTTAATTAATGCTTTATCTATTAATTCTAAATGCTGTATTTATCCATATATAATATTAACTTTATATTTTGCATTTGCATCTGCATGAAAGCTCCACGAAATATTATATTATTCTGCCAGATTTAACAATTTATACACACTCGTTCAAATTCGAATTTGACTTATTATAAACGAGTTTAGAATTTGTGTTAATGAAAACAATAACCCATTTATGTCAATTAAGACTTTTGAATGTCCAAACTTTACAGATTCATAACAACCATCTAAGTATATTATTTATTGAAATATAATTAATACAAGTAACATTTGTAATATGCATCATAAGTAACCTTTTTAAAATTAAGAACATATTTACCCTATTAGTATGATTTTTAATATTTAAGCTTTTTAAGCAAGTAGAAATTGGTAAGTACTTGGTCAATGAGAAAAATACATTCTTACAGTGCATGCATGTTGTAAACATTATGTAATTAATTACTTTATAATAATTACAATGTATACACTAATAATAACAATGTGTAATAACAATCTGCTTTGCAAAATCATTACATATTAAGTACATGGAGAGTAAACTGTAATATGAGACAAAAGTTATTAATACTGCATTGGTTTACAGGATGAAGTTTCATAATTGAACTGGAATACACATTTTTCTTAACAGAGGAATTGAATTATTGTTAGTAGTAGATTTATAGTTGTATAATGCAATAGATCAGACATCATCAGTGCCTCATCACACACACACACACACACACACACACACACACACACACACACACACACACACACACAATGGAAATGTGTTGGTCTGGTTGATGTTGGAAAGACAGTGCAATCATGTACATTATGAGAAACACGAAACCTGGACAGAAAGACATTTCAAGAGGAACAGTGATGGGAGACAGAGAGAGAGAGAGAAAGAGAGATCTGACAATTGCCTTAACTCTAATGAATTTTTTGCAAATTGTAATCAAGGCCGGCCGTGGTGGCTGACAGATAAATGGGCCCGGGGGGGGATTGGCTCGGGTCTCAGCTTTTCACTCCAGCATGTCCCTCCTGCACTAAATTAACAGCGTCAAATTAACCTCCAGTGATTAATCCTGACGGAGAGCACCGGCTGCAGAACCAATAAGAAGACTGAAACACACATATGCTGAGAAGTTTCTCTCACATTTAGATTAAACAACAAAGCAATAAGAGGAAGACAAACATACATTTTTGTAATATAAAACAAATTTTCAAAGTAATTTTAACAGGAGTGTTTTTATTAAATAAAAAAGTTTTTAATTATGGCAAATTTATTGTAATCATAAAGATTTTTTTTCATTTATAGATCTGTATATTGACAGAAAACCTACATATAAAACATCAAATACCTAATTCAATTTATTGAATTTTATTTAATTCTTTACCAGTAATAAACAAACTATGTCTGTGATTTATGTGAGATCTAGATCATTTATCACAATAAAGCAGTAGTTTATAGATGTTGATTTTCGCTTTTATTTACCCTCATAAATATAATTAGGCTAATATGGGAAAATCCCAATATTATTATTTTACAGTAACATGCACAACTGCTATTAATAATTAAATGCTATTTTTTTTCAAAGAGCATTAAGCAGTCAGTTTGTGCATATAGGTGTGAGATGTAACACCAAACAATTATAAATAAGCTACGAATATGAAAACACTGTAATACACACATATGTATATCATATTTACAGGTTCTCTGTAAAATATAAAGGATTTATAGGACAAAAAAAAAACTTTTAAAGCAAGTAATTATAATTTCATGACTGGATTATAGTAATTCCTAATCATCTCAATGGATTTTTGTTTAATTTGTTGCATAACAAATACATTTATATATCAAATAAATGTGCAATATATTAAATATTTTATCCAAAAAAAAAAAAAAACTTTTGACAATTTTGAACACAGTTTTCTATTTTGGACTGAATTATCTATATTTTGGCCATTTTGAATAAAGGTGCTTACAGTAAAATGAAAACAGGGGCACAACCATTTTGAACACAATTTAATGCAATTTTTTTTTTTTTTTTGGAAGCATCACACCCTGGCTTGGAAGTGGGTGTCAAGTACAGCACTCTTTGCACTTGACATAAAATCACCCAATTTAGAAATAGATTTATTAACTACTTTAATTTGTAGCAGAGAAATATGGGATTCTCTCAAAGTTTGATGCACTGATTTAACAGATGTTAACAAAATTTAAGATTAAAACAAAATGTGACAACGCACCCATCTATGTACGCCAGGATTAGAGGATGAGATTTCCCAGCTCTTTCTCTCTGAACATTTGGATTATCATCACAACATGATGGTGCAGCTCACGCCTCATTTCAGGGCTTCTCTTGCATTTCTAATGCCATTATTGTGTGTTTGAGACACACACACACACACACGCACATATCATGATAGATGAACAGCTCTGTTAATGCACTGAACCAGTGCTTTGCCTCATTGGATTTCTAAGTGGAACTGATTTATGATGAGAGATGATCAGAGTAGATCTGGACAAGATGCTTCAGGGTTTCGTGGTTCTGGACCACCACTGACATTTTAAGGATTCATTTCCCATGGCTCCTTTAGCCTGTCAACCTTCAACAGCTTACAAGCCGCAAATGTTTGTGAAAGGAATTATAAGAAAACAAACACACTTCCTGTCACTAACTCATAATCACACTCCCACTTCCCCTCTCAACCACGAAACATTTCCTCTTTCTATAGATTGCTCTTTTTTCTCCCTCTGCCTTGTCTAATCTCTTTAATTACATCTGTTTTCCTGGGCCGCTGAGGCCTCTTTTGTCCTCCCGGTCAGGGGGCTTTTGTGGGGCAGAATCAAGCCCTGCATCCCCTCTTTGGATGCTTTGTGGAGCTGCGGCTCTCTTCCTGAGAGGGAGAGGATGAGAAGGGGATTAGAGGATCTTTATCTCATTAGAGACACAGTGAGCCGGCAGGGTCCGGCTTTAACGCCTTCATCTGCACCGCGGAGGCCAGAGAGTGGACCGCACCCGCTGCGCTGACAAACCCAAACTAGGTGTTCGGGAAGCACAAAACATACATGTAACTTTACTTGCCTGAACATTTTCAGAGAAACACAGTTGATTTGTATTTGAGATCTGTAAAGTAAAAACCTACAGAGATACTTTGAAGAAAAAGCCAAAGTATATGTAAAATATATTAATATTATGAATAAATTATATATTTTAATAAAGTTAATACTGTATATATAATATCTATTTAAATAAAAATACACATTTATATGAATGCTAATATACAAATATTATCCATCTATCTATCTGTCTGTCTGTCTATCTATCTATCTATCTATCCATCTGCTCATCAATGCTTAATACTTTTATATTATTAGTTACTTATTGTATACATAATTGATATTTAAATATTATATGAAGTACTTGTCAAAAGTTTGGAAACACTTATTTTTAAATGTTTTTAATGAAGTCTTATGCATTTATTTGATCAAAATACAGTAAAACAGTAATATTGTAAAATATCATTACAATTTGAAAATACTATTTTCTATTTGACTTAAAATGTAATTTATTTGTGAGATACAAAGCTCAATTTTCAGCATCATTACTCGTCTTCAGTGAAATCATTCTACTATGCTGAATATGAATATTTTACCGTATACATCCTACTGATACTGTGTAAATACAAATATATAACAAATGTAACATTTTATTTCCTTGTTACACGTTACATGTACTTACTATAGTATTAGCACAAAATTGTGCATAATTACATGCAATAACCCTAAACCAAACCCTATGTAAGTACATGTTGTTAATTAATATTATTCAGTACTTAAATGTATAATTACACCGTAACAAGAACACCTTAAAATAAAGTGTAACCAATATAAATAAATCTTATGAGTAAATATACTGTATTACAAAGCTACATACTGTGGGTGTATTTTCTTTCTCCTTGAACCCATGTAATTTGGTACATCTCACAATAAATAGAATAAAAAATAAAAGGGTAAAAATCAAAAAGAGAACATTATATTAAGAAGCTTTTTATTGAAAAGAGACACATACAGTATAAGACTCTGCATCAGGTATAATTTTTCAACACAGTACTGTACAGCTGACACAAACTCAATATAATATTAACAATATTAATTAGAAATACAACACCGATAATTCGAATCAGAATGATAGTTGTGATGCCAATGGACTGAATAAAGGAACAAATGCAAAACCCAAGTAGTGTGAGAGAGCTCCTCCCCTTTCAGATTAGCATATTCATAAATAATTAAATGGGTTTCTTGGGTTTGAAGGTGTCATTGAAATGAGGTAACAAACAAATAAAAACAAGGTAAAAACACTACTTTTTCTCAATTTTTACATCTATTTACACAAAGCGACGACTGGCGAATGGAAATGGAAATAAAACCGAGGATATGTTCAAGCAACTTGGAACGTACTGATAAAGCCCCTTTAAGTCTGCATTATTTGCTTGCAAGGGGTGACATGATGCTTTGGTTGCTGTGACGGTATTGGTTGGATTTTTGTTTATTTTGCTCATTCATGCTTTCTTTATTCAGTTACAGATGGACAGATGATCCCAAGGAGAAGAATTACAAAAGAAGCAAATGTGAGGACAGACAAAAAAAAAGAGGAAATGTTCACAAGGTGATAAAAAGTATTTTTTCTTATTAAAATGGCAGACTCTTTAGCGTCACCTGTCAGGGTACAGTCATTTTTATGAAGACGAAGACATTTACACAAGGAAGAGAACATTTACATCCATTCATGCAAAAAGATCAAAAACAAAAACAACTGTTTTTCCACAGAAAGGATTCAGAGTGGACATTATATTGTGGGTTCTTCACAAGTGATCTGTGTTCTGTAGTGCATTTAGTCATAAATAATGGTTATTGTGGTAAAGCCTCTAAAGGCCTGCTACGTTATATATACACACAAGGTGAAAACTGCACCCTTATGAGCTGAAAATCAACATACCTCAATGTTTCTCTCTTAGTTTCTATTCTCATGTCTTTCACTAAAGCTTTTCAACGCTCACCGCTTTCCTTCGAAAGCTCAGAAAAACTAGTTAAGATTCTCTACACAGTCCCAAATGTCTATCAACTAGCTTACAGACTTTCCAGATCGTTTGTACAACACAGATCTTCTCCCATCTTCAACCCTAAGCCAAGTACCTTCACATTTCTACTACCTAGTGAAGAGTAAAATCAATGGGAGCTGAGATTAAATGATCAAAGCCCATCAAATCATATTATGGAATAAGTCAATATCAAAGCCTTCATGGGATCTCCTGTAATGATATATACACGCCCTGAGACAGTCTCTTACATCGGCTTTACATCTCTCAATAACAACGGCAGCTCAGACTGCTGTGGTGACGTCCAAAACGCGGTGAAAAACTATTACTCATGTGTCTACCTGGCTGAATTTGGACTTCGTATTGCTTTAATACTCCTTGACACACGATAGAGGAAGAAGACAAAGGCAAGGAGGAAAACTAAGCTATGAAGAACGATTCAGAGAAAGCGTGAACTCGACTCAAACAGGCACACTTGCAACTTCAGAACGCACTGAAACAAGAAGGGGGTGAGATAAAAATAATAACGCCTTTTGTTAGGGGGAGAGTTTTCTTGAAATGCTTTTCTAAATAGTACTCTACTTAGAGAAAAACAGAATAAGAGAGAAAGAGAAGGAAGAAGAGTATGTACAGATCGGGACTGAAGACCCAGAGAGCCCTTCTCTTCTTTTAGATACATGAGGTTCAGGACTCTGCAGTGTAAAGTGTGTGAACAGCAACAGACGGAGATGACCTGAGAGAGGCACGTCTCTGTATGAAAGCAACGGCCACCGTAAGCAGACTTCAGTCTTTGCACGACAAAAAGTCCTGCATTTTCCTGATATTCTGTGGAGATTTTAATGATGAACGCTTGAGGTCAGACTGAGCTTCAGCCCTGCACTTCTGAATTCTGGATTATTTCACTTCTGAAATATGGTTCATCTGAATCGTTGTCTGCACACTTCACTGTGAGCTGAAGTAAAGAGTGAGCTGATGGATGGGCGACATATAAGGCTAGATTAATGTGTTTAAAGATAAAAAAAAAATCTGCTAAATAAAAGCGCAATTCCCTTTTACTTCTGAGAAACGTACATCTTAAAACACTTGTTTTTAAGAATCTTCCGTTGGTCCAGTAATGAGCACTTAGACAAATGCTACTCAACAATGTTAAAACAAAAACAGTTTAAAAGACCATGTCAGATTCAAACTTAGGACTCAATAGTTGGGTGTTTTCCAAAAATTGGCATTTCATCCTTTCACATTTCACATTAAAAAAAGACATAATGGACATACTGATGTAAAAGAGCAAGAACAGATGCAAAGAATGAGATCAGACAGAAAAATCAGTGTCAAAGTGGTGAGATGGAAGTCCAGACACACATGGCGACCAAGTGAAGCTCTCTGGTTCTTCCGGGTCATTTTGAAGATCCAGCGTAAAAGTATCCCATGCTGCCCCATCATTTCCTGTCTTGCTTTGTCATCTATTAGAGACAGGGAACACTGATGTGACACCTGCTCATCAGTTACCAAACCCACACTCTATTCTCATATCATGCACTTGGTATCTTAAACTGGCGCAGTCAGAAAACCAAAGTCCGGGATTGTTTTAATTTTTGTTCCACAATGCAACGAGACATTAGATGTGGGACACTCTACCAAAAACAAAAAAAGATGGATGACACATGATTGGCCAAGCCCTTGCCATGACAACTTTTTCAACCAGTGGGATTGTAAAGTCAGGCAAACACAGTAGCTCTGCTCGTGCTTCTTCATCGTCATCATCAGTGTCGGGGTCTTTCCCTTGAGTCTGGTATAGTCTCATGATTCTGATGTAGTGGTGGAGCTGTACATATGAAGGTGTATGTAGGGAGGGAGGAGGAGTGCTGACCAGAATACATGTTCATGTGTATGTGAGTGTACTTCTCATATAACTGCACTGTTCATGCTGCTGCAGCTGTTATTGCGGTTATTGTTCCTGCGTGACAGGTTTGGGGTGGCCATGAGCGGGTAACGCTCGTCAGGACAGCCGTACTGCAGGAGGACGTCCATACACTCCTGACTGTTAGCCTGCCGTGCGTATGCCAATGCCGTATTGCCGTGAGCATCCCGTGCCATGATGTCAACGCCGTACTACAGAGAGAGAGAGAGAGAGAGAGAACATACTATTATTATTATCCTAATAATGAAAATTAGAGTAAATGAGGGAAAGTCTGACAAAGCAATGTGTTGTCAGCTGCCATGTGTTATACCTGCGCCTCTGCATGTGTCATTAAAATAGTTATTTTTATTCATATTATACAAATATTGTTTTAATATTACATTAACATTTTAATAAGGTCCCTTATCTCAACACTTTGTTTTTACAATAATAAGTTACTCCCTAAAAAAGTAACTAATTGCATTACTTAGTTACTTTTTATGGAAAGTAATGCATTACGTTACTTTTTCTCATCTGGGCTTGGCCTGCTTGTATGTTTTTAATAGGGGTGGCTCGATACCACTTTTTCAGATCCCTGGTGACCGATACCGTCTTCATCCGATAGTTTTGTCTTCACCAAGTGAAAAAAATTCTGATTATCTGCCGACTTCTTTCCCTTCAAAAACTTTGGTTGCGATATGCTTTGGGTCGATCCGAGCGCCGTCCAAATTGAAGCATTTGGCTAATCTGCCCGAAACATGATCCTGCTGCTTTTGTCAAGAATACTTTTATAAACTAGGTTAGTGGATAATTCAGAATAGCAAAAGTTACTCTAGAAAACCTCACAGTGAAGCATGAGTGCATGGCTGCCAACTGGTTCTTTTATAAAATCTGACAAAAGCAGCAAAATTAGTGGCAATATTATCTGCTCATATTCAGAAATGCTTCAAACATTATTTTACAATAAAACAAATAAATGTGAATACCTGTAGGACTAAATCTAAAATGATAATGTAAAATTATATACATTGCTCTTTGTATTGTTTTAAAATACTGATTTGGATGTAAATTCATGAAGTCTGCATACAATCTTGTTCGTTTCATTTAATATATTTATATGTAAATACTGTATATACTGTAAAATTAAAATACATTTCTTTTAAATGTATAGTACAGTAATGAGGCAGAAACATATGATAGATAAGATGAACAAGAAAGGCTATAAATAATCTTTCATTTTGCAAAAGTATTGTGATACGAAAGGCTCCAAATACAGAGCGGCACAAAGCGCTTATGCGCATCTGGTGTGCAGAATGATGCGCTTGACGCAACACGGGGTCTCAGCGCTCCGCAAGAACGCATAGAAAGGTTCAAAGCACAAAGTGAAGAGATATTAATGCGTAGTGTATTAAATCTGTGAGATTTTTCTTTTAACAGTTTTAAATTTCAGTTACTGTGCTCGTTGAGAACATAGTGCTCTCTAGTTCAGTGTTGTGATCTAACAGACACCAACACGATTTTGAAAACAGCACGAAGATAAATTCCTGCAAGATAAAATCATTTTATGCAAAACCATTTATCTTTATTTACAGATCAAGTATAATATTAGGAACATTTAATAATCTTGCAGAGAGTTTCATTGTCTTGACTCTAGTAACCGAACGCGACACGCAGTTTGAACGCTGAATGGAGGATGACAGACAGCCGCAGCGGAGAGAAGAGTTTAAGTGAACTTGAATTTAATATTAAACTGTACCTCACATTAAACTATGTAACGGCTTCAGAACACTTGAAATATAGTGCACGAAAACTTTATGGTGTTTTATAATGTGTTTGTGGCTTTTGTGGGGCTTAACAATAATACAATAGTATACGCACAATATCGGATTTGGATCGTCTCGTCTGACTGATACCCCGATCCGGCAGAAAATGCCAGTATCGAAGCGATCCTGAATATCAGATCGGCGCACCCCTAGTTTTTAATATAAAAAACTTTTTGGCATATGTAAAAGCCCTTTTACACCAAAAGTGAAATGAATAAGCCTCAGGCTGAAGGAAATGTAAATTCAATTATTAGCATATTTAATTATTGCAGGTTTGCGTAATATTCTGTGTTTGCATTTAAGTTTTTATTAATTTTGAGGAATACTAAATCTGTTTTTGTGCAAGTGAGATGAGTAAATGCATGTTCATATTTAGTCTAGAACTACAGTAACTATTGCATTTACACATTGCACACAACGCCTCTGCACTTAAATGGGAAAACAAATAACTGGCGTTACTTATTTGAAAAAGTAACTACATTAAAATATATTTTACTGTAAATGAAAAAGTAATGCATTACTTTACTAGTTACTTTAGTTTACTAGTTACTTTAAAAAGGTAATCTGATTATGTAACTCAAGTTACTTGTAATGCGTTACCCCCAACACTGGATAGATATATAAATATTAAAAAAATGATCTACATCAGTCTGCTACAATATCAGAAAATGATATTAAAAAAGTATGTAAAATAAAAGTGTAGCTCGTACCCATATGAGCAGTTGCGTGATCACAACATTCCCCTTGCGGCAGGCCAGGTGTAGGGCTGTCCGGCCATCACCTTCCCCACAGGTTTCGTTGACCTCATCTCTGGAGCCATGAGCCAGCAGTATGACCACGAAGCGCAAGTCTTCCTCCGCCGTGGCCCGCAGTAACTGCTGTCCCAAAGTCAGCTCTGTGCATGTCAGCGATGCCAAAAACAACTTCTGCTCATATTTGGCTCTGATCCAGCGCTCACGTTCCTCTCTGAAAGCACACACACACAGAAACCAGATTTAGGCTCAGGATTGAATTAATGCTGGGCTGTCAACACATGGTTCACACCGGTGGCATGTTTTGATCTGGCTCTCATTCCAACTGACATTTAAAATTTGATGGGATTCGTGTACAGCTTTTTGATTTCGTTCCCAGTCCTGTGCCAAACATTTACTAGCTCTCACATCTCTATTACACACAGCAGCATCTAGACCTTAATACACTAGAAAAAATATTATACTGAGCAGAATAGAAACAATATAACCACAGGAGACAATCTGAATGGTTGCTGTCTGTGTGTGTAAATTTATGTCTCACTTCATGGACTGTAAAGGCTGCAATACACTCACATCAAATATCTTTTTTGTTCCTCGCTTGCTTAGGGGTAGGGATGAGCAATATGGTAAAAAAATGATCACAATACAATTTTTCATATCAGTCGATATCGATAATTATCACGATTAGTCTTTATCTCTTCCAAGTTTAAAGTTAGGTTTTTGGTCCTAAGTGAAAGTTGTAGAAACCAAACCATTGATTGTGGTTTTAAACTACTCTTTATGGTCAGAACAGGACAAACACTTCACGTTCTTGAATTCTTTACACTTCTGCTGTCATTTTTCCTTAACAAAATACATATCTTAATAGAAAAATGTATTTCTTATTTTCTGCATGAAAAATCATGAAACAGGTTTGTGTTGCCTGACTTTGATTACGCATATCTTCAGCACAGTTTGCAGTGCAGGCTGCAATATTAATAATACAAATTTTTTTGTCTCTTAGAAATGCACATTTGACAGTAGCTTGAATTGACAGTAGTAGTAGCTTGAGTTAAGATGCAGATTTAAATACAAATAAATTTAATACAATGGCAATTTGTATATTGAAAAGCCTTCTGACTGTATTGCTGCACACAGTGTTTCTCCTGTTTGTCAGCGCTGTTTCATCTGGCTTTAAACCAGTTTAAATCGCAGTCATTTGTAATATAAACAGGCTGTTTTTGGCACAGTTAAAAAGAGTAGCACAGTTTTGTTCCACTTTTGTCACATCAACATTATATCAAACATGTACTGAACGCTTGTTATCGTTTTATCGAGGAAAATTATATTGCGATAATTGTCGTTATCGTTTTATCGCTCAGTCCTTCTTAAGGGTAAAAAAAATGTCAAAATACCTGAGAAGCGGCATACTGTTAGCAAACATCCTGATGCCATCCATTCTACTGGAAGTGGCAATTCTGTAAATATGTGGTTTGTGCTTTCATCTAACAAAACATATGTATAAATAAATATATACAAATATGTCAGCGGTGAGAAAACAGCAGTTAAGAAAGCATCTGATCATAGTGATGTGGATATGTTGCGCCAGCTCCGCAATTCAGCACTCCAGTCAAGTCACATAATGTTTATTTATATAGCACTTAATACAAGAGAATGCTTTAAAGCAAGCACTTTACAGTATTAAACATGAAGAAACAGTGTTAGCGGGGCTTTTACTATAAAGCAGCTCTCCAGTGTGTTCATATTTTTACTTGCGTTTTGACAGGGTAACCGCGAACAGGAGAGGGCCATCAGCAATCATTGGATCGTTTACAGCATCCCCTCCTCAAACTGTGCTATGATAGCACTTAATCTCTGTTAATCCCCGCAGAGTAAACAGCCTTTCTTAGACAACTCGGGATTAGTTCAGCTTCAGCTCCTATCTGAGGGGCAGAGGGAGTTCTGATACCCCCGAGGAGGGGAAGGGAGTTGGGCAGAGGATATTGAGCTGTTCCCTAAAACACAGCTGCCCCTCAGGGAGTCCAAACCCATGAGACCAAAGAACAGACATCCTACCGTCACAATTCCTCCTCAAAAGGAGCATCTGGACAGGAACAAAGTGGACAGCCGATGATCACAGACGTAAAGACAAAAATCCATCTTAAACACTAATGGAGTCGCTTCTATTTTCAGGTTTTGATGAACAGACCTTGCATTAGACATTTAATTTGATATAAATGAAAACTAGTTGTGATGGAGAAGTATAGACTAGGACTTGTGGATGTTTTATCATCTGAATGATCTGCACAATTGCAGGAAAAGATGCACAAATGTACAATGGACTGTACTTCTATGCCTCACAACAGTTTTAAATTTCTCTCAAATATGATGAACAGTAGACATGGAGATTGGTTGCACAAATTTGTTGAAAAAAATTGTGTGTGCTAGTGATAGACCTTTTGTTTAAATTGTCCAATATTTAATTTTTTTTTTAAAAGTTTTCATGCAAATTTAGTGTATTTTTTTTTGTCCAGTGGCCTTTATAAAAAAACAGAGGTCAAGTGGTTGTCAACCAGGGGGTCTGAAAACTTCCAGGGAGGCCCAAAAATGTCTTACAATTATTTCAAATTATCAAAATGATTTAAACATAGTTATATTAACATAATCTTATTTAAAATGCCAAAAAGAGACAAGGGAGGCCCCAAAATGTCTTACAATTATTTCAAATGATCAAAATGATTATCAAAATGATTTAAAAGTAGTTATATTAACAATCTTATTTAAAATGCCAAAAAGAGACAAACGAAAAATGATGTACAACATAACTGACATTATTATTATTATTGAAAGTATTACAATTATTAACAGAAGTAATAGAGATGTATATCAGCTCACAAATATAGTCTTGCACATAGGCGACCGGGAGATATAGGAGACCATTGCACTAGTGTGTAAATCATATCTATTATTGTAAGTGCATTAAAAACCACCAATTACTTTAAATAAACTAAAAATTTTAATAATAAAATATTGCAAATATCATGCTTAAAGTGATAATAAATTGCCCAAGTTATTTATTTCCAAGTTGATATGGTCTATCTACTGCTCAACGCCACAGCCATGATGGGCTTTGAAAGATGAATTCAACTGTGTCTCAAAGGGTTAAACTCAGACACCCTGATTACAAATTAGCCATGTATGGATGTCAGGGGCCAGAGTGCAGAGGAGATAACATTTTATCAGAGAGGCAGATGGATAAAAATAGGTAATCAATAGCCCAGGGGATCGATGGTTTAGTGACATCCTTCTTAATCAAAGCAGCAAAGCCATGCTGACGGACCTGAACCCCCCACAGCACACTCAAAGATTTTCTGTCAAAGGTCACAGCTAGCCTCACGCCTCACAGTCACAAGTGAACACACACACAAACATGGCACACATGGGAGAGAGGCAAGCAGCAATCACCTGTTGATGTCAAACTAAAGTCAGACATTTGACTATAAGCATAACGTCTGGTTCACTTTGCTTTACTTTGACACTGAAGACGACAGGAATGGGCGGTCCAAGCAATTTGTAAAGAGACCAATAACAGTTCGCTTTCTTAAGAGACTAGTCCAGCACTTTTTTAAGTTGTATTTACATGCACACACATACTGTGTCACATGATCCTTCAGAAATCTAATATGCTAGATTGGTGCTCAATTACCAATTATTATTAATTGGTCTTATTATTATTATTAACGTTAAAAAACGTTTCTGCTGATTAATTATTTTGTGAAAACTGAAATGTTTTTTCTAGGATTCTTTGATTAAAAAAGTTCAAAAGAAAAGGATTTATTTGAAATGGAAATCTTTACATAAATGTCTTTACTGTCACTTTTTTTTAAGTTATATTTTAAGGGCTTTTATGCTTTTAATGAGACAGGATAGTGGCGAGCTGACAGGAAAGTGTTGGGTGAAGAGTGGGGAGCGGGATCGGCGAAGGACCTCGAGACGCCGTGAGCGCAGTTGCGCTGTATGTCGGCGCACTAACCACGAGGCTATCGGCGCCGACTTCACTGTCACTTTTGATCAATTTAATGCATCCTTGCTAAATAAAGTTCATTTCTTTTCCTTTATTTTTACTTTTAATCATACTTTCCCTGAACTTTTGAATGGTATTTTATCATGGTTTCCACAAAATATTAAGCAGCAAAAATGTTTTCAATATTGCTAATAATAATAAATGTTTCTTGAGCACCAAATCAGCACATTAGAATGATTTCTGAAGGATTATGTGACAATGAAGACTGGAGTAATGGCTGCTGAAAAACTTGGGAAAAGTTTTAGATTGGCTTTTTAAAAAAAAATAAAAAATCTATATACAATTTTAAACTTAATAACATTATACACTATTACTGTTCTTTCTGCATTTTTGAACAACTAAATGGAGCCTTGGTAAGCATAATAAAACTCTTAAAAAAAAAAAAAAAACTTTTGACCTGTAGTGTATATCAAAGTCCATGGTTGAGAATGATGTCAAACAGAACAGGGGAAAATGCAATGAAATGCAATTCATCCATCCAATTATATAGCACTAAAAAGTAGACAGTATCAAGAAACTGAAACAGAACTTCCAGCATTGATCATTTGATTCACAGTAGGACCAGTAGAAAAAACGCAGGAGGGATGAAAGAGCAGGAAGGAGAGACAGGGAAGAGAGGAGTCCGGAGGAGGAGAGAAAAGCCGCAGCTTCTGTGGGAAAGTTGAAGAATTTTATTAACTGTGTGTGTTTTGAGAGGGGGGTCTAGCAGCACGGAATGTTCCGGGTGCTGCTGGTCAGCCCAGGGTGAGTGAGAGGGCTGGCACGAGGGCCACGGACCACAGCCCCCACACAAAGCATCCTGGGAGCCATGGAGGAGGGAGATAGAGGAGGGGAAAACAGAGAGGAAGAGGCTCGGCAGGGTCTCCCCACTGCCCCTCTGCCTCTCTGTGTCTAGAGGAAATGTGGAGCACTTCACTGCCCTCTGAAACGCATGCCTTCCCCAGTTAGCAGCGTTGCTAAGGGCCAAGCCCGGCTGGCTAATGGAAAAAGAACCCTATATTGTTTTGCAGATAACCTCTTAAAATGTCTGTTAACTACAAGAACAGTGCTCAAAAATGTTATATATAAAAAGAAATCTAGCTAAAAGCTTTTGTGGAGCTGTTTTGGGTTAACAAATATGTTTAGATTTTAATTACTGTTCAATCTATAGACCTTGAGGAAGACAGCATTTACTGTTTGATTGTCTCTCTAAACGTGCACGAACACACTTGGACACACATAAATGGAGTGTGAATGGGCAACAAAAGACAACAAAAACGGTTCAGAAGTCATGGTGACAAGTGTAAAGGGAGAGGATGAGCGGTACGATTGAAACTCTCGGAACAGTCTCTCACACACACACACACACACACACACACACACACACACACACACACACACAGGAGAAAATAGGTCACCTGCTGCCTCCTATTCTTGTCTTAAAGCCCACCCTACCACTTTAATTCTCACACACACACACACAAATAAAAAACCTGTACAAAAATAACTACCTTGTCTTTGTATGTCAAATTCACAAATAAAGTCAGGCAACTGTAAAGTCAAGCATACAATACTGTATGATGACACGATAATTAAATACAAATGTGAAAAATAAAAGAGCAAATGATAAAGTCAGGAGCTGCAACCTGGTGTCTGTATTACCTCATCTGAATCTTGGGGAATTTGTCCTTACATAGGAAGATGGCTAATTGAATTAATTAGCAACTCTGCTCCATGACCGTGTATCACGCATACTAATGCTAGCAGACTGCAGGTTTCAGCAGGAGTTTAATTAAAATTACTGGCCATGTACGTTAGACGCAAAATGGTTACCTGTAATAAGACAACAAGTCTGAACCTAATGTAAAGTTTTGTGTGCAGAAAAATGAGTGTGACAACCACAGTTTCTTGGTCAATAATAAATAACACTGTCTACGATAAAGAAATCTCTAAATTAGTTTAAAATACATGTGCAAAGTTTCTACAAATGTACTCTTTGTATTCATATAGGTTTCATATGGCTTCAAAAAACTAAATTTAAACAATTTCATCTTAATGACTCTAAATATGTAATGCAGTGTGACCACTAAACCAAAAGCAATAACATATTTTCTTTCCACCTTCAATACCTGCAGTGTAAGTGTACTTTTCTTTATCATTATTATTTTAATATATATTTTTTTATATCATGAATTATTTCTTTATTTAGGGTGGTAGTACCATATCACATCTTTTTATTAAGCTTTCATTCATTTTTCTTTATTATGCTATCAGAACAGTAAGTCCATCATTCACATTTTTGACACTCTGACCACCAAAAATATCAAGAATTTTAATTCAAAAATTAAAAACATGTTTATCACAAAAGAGGTGTATTCAAGCCATTGTACGTATGAATTGAATGTTTAATGCATTCTGAATTAATTAATAGATGGATTAATAGATAGATTTATTTAAAAAAAAGTACATTGTGTGATTGACTATGCTACAGTAAAACCATAAAAAAATTATGTGGGATTTGCTTTAAAACATGTAAGAAATCTTTAGAATCTTTAATGAAGGTGGTTTCATTATAGTAACAGTAACTGTGGTAACTGTTATTTTGATGCAAACTACAATTACTGTGTTTGTAAAGCTGTGTTCATGGCAAACATCTGTTTGTGTGACGGCTTCATTAAAGTGTGCTGCTTTGCTGTTTTGGGACATTTACCTGAGGGGAAGGCGGGGGATGAGACAGTAGCTTCATCGCTGCTGGAATGCAACAGGCCGGGTCACAGGGGAATTATCGGGAGTCTACATCAATCCCTTGTCAGGATGGTTTCCTGTTTGTGAGTGTGTATGTGCTTTGTGTTCTCCCTGGACGATCACTTTGTGGGCTTGTGTTTACCCACTTGCCAGCGCTTCCTGTCCAGCTCAAAGCTAGCGGCTGTTTACCCAACACTGACAGGCGTCCGCTAATGCAGCCGCCCGTGACAGGACAGCCCTCCAGCTGCCACTGGCCCCAGAGATCCCCACCCCAAAACACACACACACACACACCTCTGAACTTCTGTGAGAGTTCAGAGAGACCACATATCGGATGCTAACTACCTTGTGTGAGTGAGATCACCAATTTCAGGTAGTACGGAGTAAAACAAAAGAAAGAGAAATTCATAGAGAGGAGACCGACGCTGATGCTCTTTTCTTTCAGGCTAATTATACCACTAATTCAGCTCATTAGTGCCCTACTGACTCACAGGTAATGAACTCTGACAGGCTAAATCTGTCAAACAGACAGCGGTGCACATTTACCTGCGCATGCGCAGACGGAGACATGCATGCTCATTCATCTCAGTGCTTTAACCCTTATTTAAAGACGCACATGCCTACCTTAAATCTTTACATGTCTCAAATACATCTCTGGTGACCAATCAGTGATCAGATTTACTTTCACATGGCATTGTGTCACTGCATGTAGAAGTCTGCCATGATAAAAATGTTCTAAAATGAGTGTAAAGGTTGTTCCAAAGTTTTCAATATGTTGGTTGCTCTGATAGTTTCTTAAACATGGATGGCAAAGTTTAAACTCTTGTTTTGGTGCATAAATATGTCATGCACTATGTTGCAGGTTCTCTGATCTTTCTGTTATTGTACTCTTAAAGGTGAAAAACACAACAGAACAACGGCTCTCCTGTGTTTTCCTCACCTGTTTTAATCAACAACATGATTATTTAACAAATTATTTCAGTGGATTACACTGGAATTTGTGAAAGGGCTTTCACAAAAAGTGAAAGGGTCTCACATCAAAGCAAATGGACCACCAACTAAAAAAAACTGTCTGCCAATGATTCTCAAACTCACAAAACATACAAAACTTTGCAAAAACTTAACATCACTGACAGACAGCATTCATGGGGTGAATAAGGCCACAAAGAGACAATTTTACTCCAAGAGCAGCTCTGTTCCTGCCCCCCTCCCACCCCCTTTTCTAACAAGGAAAAAACAAGGGCCTGAAATCAATTATCCTCTCCAGCCTAGTCGTTAGCTGCCCTTGGATAGACACAGATAATTAAGCTCAGCGCTTCTTTTAATATTACGGCCACTTAGCGATTCTGATTCTGACTGAGCTCTGGCCTGCGCTACACTCAAATCAGTCCCACTGGAGGCAATGGGCCACACTCATATGAGGTTCCATTAACTGGATCAGAACGCTTCAGTGGCAGCATGCAAATGGGGGCCAAAGGGCAAAGAGAGATGAAAAAAGCGTGTGTGAGATAGAAAGAGACTAAGCATCAGTAAAACAGCACAGGGCTTTATCTTTGAGTATCTGTGCTCAATATGCTCCCACAAGCTCCATGTATGACGGAAAAGAAAGGGCGGGAACTAGTTGTGACGCAGGCTGGATTCAAAGCCAAATTTCCTGCACAAGAACAAAGTCTTCGACTAACTGACATACTTGTCAATCTTTCATATTAACAGATTTAACACTTCAAAATGAAATATTTAAACAAAAAAATTATGAAATTACATTTATTCATAGCTTTTACTGTCCTAAATAAAAAATACCCATGAAAACGCCACACTGACAAAGCAAGGGAGAGGGAGAGAAAAAGCCACGCTAATATATACACATTATTTATTCTGTATTAAATTGGACGAAAAGGTAGACGATGTGATGATTCAGGCATTAAATGCCCTCTTGGTTCATATTATCAGTCCTCCTGATAATATGCTGTGCTCTGATTGGCTCTTGTCAGCCAGTTTAATGTCAATAGTAAATTGGAAGGCTTGTTAACCTAGTTGGGACATGATTACGGGCAATGGTAGGCAGTCATGTAAAAAATAATGTCTATTAGCCTAATCTAATCAAGAAGTCCTTTTACAGATGAATTAGAACGGGGCAGCCAATTATTTGAAACATTTGCACAGCGCTTTCTGTCAGTGAAAGAGAAAAAGGCAAGGAGAGACAGCGACACCGAGAGCTGTTTAACATGCAGGCCATGAGTTGGCTCATATCACCGGTCTTCTCAGAGGGAAGAGGTCAGAGGTTGACCATCACAGGATCAGATAGTTAATGCTGAAGAAATGGACCTCCGTGAATGCCTGACGGCACTGACAGGATAACGCTGGTGAAAGGAAGAAAAGTAAATGACAGAAACAAGGTGTATGGTACATATTCAAATCTGAAGTGTGATTTTTCTTCTTTCCTTCCCCACAAAGAGTAAGTTCAGCGAGTAAGCGGCTCATGGGACATTAATAGCACATCGCTCTCCGTCTACGTCTGGATTTGAGGAAGAATGAAACCCAGCAGGCCTCCCCAACTCACCCCCCTCATCCTAGTCCCCAGGGCCCAATCTGATCTCAGCTTTGGGGACGCACACCTGCACCCCGGCCCAGATTAAGAGCCGGGTCTAATTTGAAATCTGTTAGCTCTGCCCTTTCAGAGACCGATATCTGGCCATAAAGAGGCTCTTTTTTAGCCACTTACTGCTGAATTATTATAGGCCAGGCATTGCTCATGATGACGCATGTGGCTACGGGAGTCAGGCGGTGTGTGGAGCTCAATATCTCAGCTGTCTGATGGAGGTAAGACCCCTCTAGAACAGACTACACTCGTGTAGAACACAAAGTCTTCACTCAAAGTCCTTTTTATAATGATATCTATTGTGTAATAGAGGTGTCGCAATATACCGTTATTGATGATAACCGTGATATTTAAAAATGACATCATGTTAATACTACACATACAATAATACCATAAAAAGTCCCACATAGCAGGTGACGATACTGCACCAGAATGCTGGTTGACACCAGTCATAAAATAGATGACAACACATTGTGTAGCTACTACTGCTGCACAATATCATGTCAGAGGAGATGACAGACAAAAGCAAGAAACTACACACATCCGGAAAAAGTTAGCTAGCGATTCTTGGAGTTTTTGGTTTCTGTAAAAAAAAGACAAGGTGCAGATCAACAGTAAGTGCAAACGGGGCACTAGCACCAACCTGTTCACCCACCTTTATCATCCTATAGATTTCACCATGGTTGAGAAAGTAAGTTTGTTAGCAAGTTGGTTAGTTTGCTAGCTCTGAAACGGGAAATGTTGCATTAGGTCTTAAATGTATTGTTACAGCTTAGTTATCACAGCATTGGACTTAGTTATCATTGTATTTTTTTCCCTTTTCAAACTTTCTATTGATATCACAATAATATAGAGCACTGCAGTGATAACAATAGTTTACAAATCTTAAACATTTGGTTCATTATGATGATCTTAATGGTTCAAGTTTTATGCATTTTGAAGCTTAAAAGGATAGTTCACCCAAAAATGAAAATTCTGTCATTAATTACTCACCCTCGTGTTGTTCCAAACCTGTAAGACATCATATTTCGGAACACAAATGAGGATATTTTTGATGCATTCCACGAGCTCTCTGACCCTCCATAGACAGCAAGGATCCTTACACGATCAAGGCTCAGAAACGTAGCAAGGAGATCGTTATAATAATCCATGTGACATCAGTGGTTCAACCGTAACTTTATGAAGCTACGAGAATAATTTTTGTGCGCAAGGAAAACAAAAATAACGACTTTATTCAACAATTCGTCTCCTCCGCGTCACCCTATAGCGCCATTTTGGAGAGGATCACATACATAAACAACGTATGCTGTTCTGTGTCAGCAGCACCATACACGGATACGCTTTTGACGTTGTTTACGCTTTGATCTGAACATAAACAATGTATCCACGTACATACGTTGTTTACCTATGTGATGCTCTCCAAAATGGTGCTACAGGGTGACGCAGAGGAGACAAATTGTTGAATTAAGTCGTTATATTTGTTTTTTTGTGCACAAAAAGTATTCTAAGAAGTTAAGAAGTTACGGTTGAACCACTAATGTCACATGGATTATTTTAACGATGTCCTTGTTACGTTTCTGAGCTATTACCATGTAAGAATCCCTGCTGTCTATTGAAGGTCAGAGAGCTCTCGGAGTGCATCAAAAATATCTTAATTTGTGTTCCGAAGACGAACAAAGGTCTTACAGGTTTGGAAAGACATGAGGGTGAGTAATTAATGACAGGATTTTTTTTCTATTTTTGTGTGAAGTATCCCTTCAAATACAGTACACTTGCCAAAACTGAAAAGTTAAACACAGGCTATACACAAACTACACCATTGTCGCATGACTTTAATGTCACCACCATTAAGCTTCTGACAACTCTTTCAATGTTTATCTTAAAAAAAAAAATCTTCCATCAAATTCTGAGTTAGAATAGTTTGCAAGAGTGCGATTATAAACACAATAGGGATATAAATATGGACTAGTGAGTAGTTGAGTTTACCTGTTTAGTGTATTGACATTTAATGTCCCTGACAAAACTAGTCCCATTTAGCCACTTGTTAGCAACTGCCGTTTTCAAGACTGATGTATAATATGTTGTAGAATAAAATGTGAAAATATCCTGAGCTTGCGTTAACCACATACCTTATTTAATCCACTGAACCAAAAAGCCATTCAAAACACCCTACCGACTTCAGGAAGATGAAACCAGAGGTGCTAAAATTCTAACTTGTTTGCAGGTTTTGGCATACAAAAATACATCATCCCTGAAGAAGCACTCTCTTATTATCATAATTTCTTTTGGACTCAATAATCATGCAATGAAATCTAGTGATATCACAAAAGCCCTCCTGTGTAAAAAAGTTTTGCGCCATTACACTCATATAACATGGGAAAACAAGTATATCACTAACATTCACTTGGAACAAAGGGATGTGTGAAACACGTACACAATGCATGTATTTCACACTTTAAGATATTCACGCTTGGTGACAGGCTGTGAAACGTCAGAGTGTTGCTGAGGGTTGGCAGTGTGAGATGCCAGCGAGCGCCACCCTCCCAATAAGTCACCACGAGGCGCAATTAGCAGAGCTGTCACTCCTACCCTGCCTGGGCCGCTAATACAGACCGGCATTAAGTGTGTGAGGCAGGGGAGAGGGGGCTCTGGTGTCCATGGCAGCACCACACTAATTAAAAAAATGAGACTGCAACATGGCCTAGCTGCCACCAAAGAGCACTCATGCCAAAACCTATCGCCTACAAGAGAGTGTGCGTCAATGTGTGTGTGGTCAAACAGTCCCAAAAATAAGCCCATAGCGGTGTCTTTGAGTGACCTCATAGACTTTTAAAGGCAGTGGAGGTGTGAATTTATCACAGACAGTAAAAGGTTAATGGGTATGTTTAGAGATTCTCTCGGGCTCTATCATACATAACGGCCAAGCAGCCCAACAGGAAGAAACTTTCCCTTTGCAAAGTAGTAAACGGTTAAATACAGAAAACAAGTTTTTATGGCTAAATAATCATAGATTTTTTTTAACTGATTTAACTAGTTCTTAAAAAGCTAAAAAAAATATATAGATTAGCAGAAATTAGCCCTATTAAGCAATAAGAACAAAAAAGAAAAATATATTTTTTAGTCATTTAGGGATGCACCGGTATTAAAATTTTGGATGAAAATGATAGGCAATAACTGTTATGCTAAATCAAACAACAGATAAATAGCCAACATTAACATTTTACAATTTTAAATAAATTAAAAATAAAACACTAAAAACTAAAATCAATTATTGTAAATGCTACAATCGGTTTTAGGCATCAGGGTCAATCCATTTCAAGTGGTCCAGTGGAGCTTGCTTGAATTTTTAATTCAATTTGGTTTTTGCAATACATAGAGGTAATTCTTATTTAAAAAAAAAAAAACTTTTTAAACTTTAGAATTTTTTGATTTACTAAAGATTAGGTGCGTGTTAATAGGGGGATATTAGATAATAATAAGGGAAATTAGCATACACAAGAAAAAAAAAATCATCGACAGATATGATAAACAATATGGCATCAGTATATTGTGCATAGTCAGATTCTTTGTTTAGCCGAACTAAAGATTTTCAGCTACCTTCTTCCTGTCAGCCATGTAATGCTTTCCACCTCAAAAAAAATGTCTCACCTTGCTTTTTTCCCCCTGTGTGAATGGCCCCTAAGAATGGCATTTTTCTATCATTATTTTTGACAATTTTGACAACACTGAGATAACATGCTAGTGTTCTGTTTACAAACTGTATCCTTTAAGGGCGGGGTTTTGAAAATAGGGGCGTGTCCAAAATCAGTAAATGATTAAGAACGGCTAACATACAGCACCTTTAATTCAACTCTTGACATTCTCTCAAAAGACAATTAACAGAGAAGAAGCAGCATAGGTTGTCGAGGCTAAATGCTAAACAAAACTGTATAGAGACAGCTTGGTCAAGAAGAAAAAGGGAAAAGAGAGAGGCTGACAACAGCCTCTAATTTCTCTTGTCGGATTCAGGTGGGCTGTCTGAATGTGATCAGTCCCAAACATAATCCCAGCCTGCGGAATGAGGGATGATACATGCGGAGACAGAGGTGTGGAAGACAGCGTCTCTCTTCCTCCTTACCTCCAGCTCACACCCCCCAAACAGACCCCTAATTGAAAGACGAGAGTAGCCCAGACCTTGACAGGCGGGAGGTCAGTCTAATTGCTGCTGGCCATATTTAACATTAAGATAATCAGCCCATTAATTACCCTTTGGATCATTAAATCAGTCGCTTGCAAAATGAAATTTCGAGCTCTATTACTCACTTGAGAGACCACGAGGGAGGGTTTTCATTTATCAGCCACCAATCCTGGATGCAGAGCGCACACACCAATGCCCGAGCTGTTCACCAGGACACAAGCTCGCTGAATATCAGCATTTAGCGACAAGACAACACTTCAGAGTCTCAGTGCTGAGATATGCTAATCGAGAAGACCATGAATTTCATAAGCATCGGATACAAATCATGTCGAAAACTCAATATTTTCAGAGATGTAAAGAGAATATGCATTAGATTAGATTCTTATTTCAGATTTCACACATTTATTATGGTTAAATGTGCTCTTATCAAATCAGATTGAAGCCAGTTGGACGGTTACAAGCCAAATTAGAGATGCACCGATTGCAATTTTCTTGGCCGATTCCGATTTCCGATTTTTTGGAAGTGTGACCTGCCGATACCGATTTTTACCGATTCCGATTTTATTTCTAAGAACTATCATTGACAGCATATACAAAGAAAAATCTATGCAAATTTCAATGCAAAAATTATTTACATAATAAAGAAATTATTAAACATTACAATTCCCCCAATCTGGACTAAGTTACAGATGTTCTCTCACTTAAACAACTCTCAAAATGAAGTGCTCTGTGACTGGAAAGAGGAAGAAATAGTTAACTTAAAATGAGTTGCTGTATGAATTGCTGTATGGATGTCATTTCCCACTATGTTTATAATTTTTTTCCCCTAACCTTATTAAATGTGTTATCTTTCACATCAAATTCTTACTTTGTTTCAATTAATTCAGTTAGCATAATAAGAAACTGTAGAGTTGTTACCATTCAAATGAAATTAGTATTAACAAACTCTATCTTTCCACTGCAGAGGATGAAGCTGAGGTGCCATAAATGCATTTACACTGCAAAATTTCAAATGCATAAAGAATTTTATAAGATTAATGTTTTACATATTTTTTAAACATACAAATAAATGTTGAAAAAATGCAATGATACTTTTAAATATGACTAAACCACCAGTAGGTGGCGGAAAGTGTCTGTTTTAATGAGTGAGTCATTTATTGATTCATTCAATCGATTCATTCAAATGGCTGATTCATTCAGAAACGAGGCAAGTGACTGTCCTTATGAATGGGCCACTGAATCATTGACTCACTCGATTCATTCAGTAACAAAACACAGCTGTGTGTTGCTCGGAGACACAACAGTTCTGCTGTGGCTTTGATCGGAACTATTTTCATCAGCGAAATTGAGCAAAAACAGTCAATATTTTGTCTAAAATCTAAGTCACTTAATTTTAACTTCTTGTTTATTGAAATACTAATGTATAAAATCAGTGTCACATTGCAATTGTGTTGATATTGATATTCGGGGAAACATCATGGCCGTATAATGTTGCTTATCTAAATCATATTCTGTAAAAAAAAAAAAAAAGAATTCTACCTCAGTATGCATCTATACATTTCTGTGAGTTACTTTGTGTGTGTTGTCTCTCTCACACACTCACTCAGGCTGTGCAAGCCTCATCTGGCACGACACAAATACATTATCAGTCGCTGTTTACACTGAATACAATTAAAATTAGAATCCTGCTGAAATGACGTGTTTACACGCGACTGTGACGTCATTGCCTGCGCCGCTGGCAATAAAAGGATCGGCTCGGAATCGGCAAGACGTGGGACTGACCGGCCGGTCACTGATCCGGGCCGGTCATGCGAAAAATCGTCCGATTCCGATCACTGGCCGTTCAATCTCTAAGCCAAATCAATTCAACTGCCAAGTTAAAGACGGGAAGACAGCAAATTACACGCAACAGAGCACTGACAAAATCACATGTGTGCACGATCACAGCGTGTACAACGTAATCTTTAAAATGCAAGTCTAATTCTACATGATTCTCAGTGATTTCAAGTTTAAGTTTTTTTTATGTCTTTTATTGGGCTGAAACTGTTTCCCAATCAGGCCTCTTGAACCCCTAGAGTTTCATGAGGGAACTGCAGGGGGTTAATAAGAATCTGACAGAAATTGAATCTTAAAAAAACCCCGTAAATAATAATACTTTTTATAATAATAATAATAATAATAACAAATAAATAATAACTTATAGGCAGCATTGATCAAAAATGTAAAATAACATCTTAATTTTCAGCAGCCATTAGTATTGGTCACATGATTGTTCAGAAATCATTCTAATAGGTTGATTTGGTGCTCAAAAAACATTTCTTATCAATAGCTCAAATTCGTTTCCATTCTGAGCTCAAAAAACATTTCTTATCAATAGCTCAAAGTTTCCATCTAGTTTTTGCGCTGTTTTATTATCGACAAAGAGAATATTCGTAAAAAAATGTTGAGAAATTTGCTGTTTCCAGCCTGATCCATCCAATAGGCTTTTTACCGATACAATGGTATGTGCAATGACGCCATCACTATTTTTTTTTAATTGTTTTGTTGTATTGCAAAAAAAATTCCCCTTGAGCCGTTACCATACATAATTTCATGTGCTGCGCAAATTACATAGGCTAGTAGCCTATCTGTTCCTCATCATTTGAAACAAAACAAACCCCATTTCTCGAAAAAAAGTGTTTCCAAACAAATTTTTTTGCGACATTTTCAGTAACAATGTAAAATATCATGTGTCGTGGTTTTTTTGTACTTTGTTATTGTCATGTGACACCACATTTATTTGCGTTACAGCCCCTTTTCTCGACAAAAAGTGTTTCCAAACAAATGTTTGTGACATTTGAAGTAACAAGGTAAAATTTATGCACTAAAGTTAAATGGAAAAAGATTGTGCCGACACTCACATATTTTTTTTTTTACCTTGTATCTTCACTGCTTGGCCTATACATGTATTACACATCAACTATTAATGTCACTAAGTAAAAGCCAGTTCCAGTCAAAAACATGAAGGAATCAAACTGAATTCCACTTCGTCTATTTCTGCAGGAGTATTGAGGATGAGTAGAGAGATGAGTAGAGAGATGACTGCAGGACTGTGTCCAGTGACTGAGGTTAATTGAGATAATATTGACCCTCTCTGTAATCTCCTCTTCCCACTCAGGGGGCCACATGGCTTCACATACATAAATAAACAGCTACATGAGGAACTATAATCGCATTAGCACATCGACAACGGGCGGCAGAAAATGGCGGATCCATATCGAAAGATTTTCGGAGAGGAGGGGAGTAATTAAAAGGTGCTTCAGGTGACTAATGAGGCCGGCGTGGAATGGGAAGTCGATATTTTGGCGGCCAGCAGTCAGCACTAATTTGTTATGATGGCTGGTGGGACTAAAGCCTCTCTGCCGATAATTACGCTGCTAAAGATGGAGGAGCAAGGAAAAGGAAAAATCTGATTTTAGGTTTTTCCACAGAACTCCACACACATATGCCATAAGGTGGATTGAAAAAGATGACAAATATCAACTGCTGGGCTGTTAAGAAAATATGTATATATGTACAGTATATATTAAGTTTATGTCATGGAAAAGAGTGTGTTTTCCAGGGTTCCTACACATTTTCCATTTTAAAATTCCATACTTTTCTGTAGATTTGACTGATAATGACAGAAATGATAGAATGCATTGATTTTGAGAAAAGCTCAAACAGACGCTTGTTTGAAAGAGGAAATTATGTAAATGTGTACCTGGTGGCATCAGGGGCAGGCTTTAGGCGTCCTTGAGCATTGGCTTCCCACACACTATTAGCCAACTCATTGCCGATGGCCGACATGACCTTGATCAGCTCTAGAGGCCACTCGTCCAGGTCCAAAGAGCGGACACGAGACAGGTGAGTACCCAGGTTGCGATGAATGCCTGAACATTCTATACAGATCAAAGCCCCCAGGTTCAGACTGGCCCAATCAGGGTCTAAAAAAGCCAGATAAACAGAGACAGAAACATAGAAACAATCCTTTAGTTTATATACAGCATAACCACATACATATGGCATATATAATCCTATTTTTTCCATATGGAATGATAGAGATGGTCATTTTGGGTGTTCCAATATAGATCAGTACATCATTAAATCATAATGTACATAACAAAAGGTACATGCATATCTCAGTTCATAACAAAACTCACTCTGGGCTTCACAATCCACACAGCGTGTGTTTCCTCTCATGTTCCTGGCAGACTGCAGAGCGATGGCTTCTGATTGGCTGCTCAGACGAGACTGTGGGCACATTCGCACAAGTTAAAGTTTATTTGAATGGTAATGACTTATAAAGCATATTATGAAGCATCATTAGACAATTCTCGACTACACAGCAACATTTCACCCTGCATCTTATGCTGAAATGAGATTCAAAAGCAGGGAAAGAAGGGGAACTAAATAAAAAGAACAGAGGCACTCAGTAGAAGGTCCAGGGAAATGCAATTTGCCCTGGCCTGAGGCATAAACACTCAGTGGGTTGAGAGTTAAGATTGTAGCTGTGAAGCAGGAATGTAATACTGCAAAAGGGTAATATTAGAATGAAAGTAATTACAGTTTCTAAATGTGTGCAAGAATTTATGTATGATATACATACTGATTAGTCATATGTACATATATTCAGTCATACAACAAGGAGGTGTAACATTTTAATTATCTTTTGTGCATGATACAACATCACTTTGATAAAGGATGTCAGCAAATAAGGAGGAGATCCATGTAAAATTTTAGAGGGAAAAACTATACATTATTATTTTCATCATTATAATTATTTTTACTTGAAAGTTTTTGTTTGTTTGTTGTTTATAGTTCAACTATAAAACTGCTTTGGAATATTTATTGTAAAAAGTGTTAAATAATTTTTTGTCTTTAATACTGTGTTGGATCTCATTACTTTGGAAAACAAATGTTTTTCTTTTATCAACAAGAATGCAGCAGTTTAAAAAAATAAAAATGAGAGATTACATCAAACCATGCAATTATTTTTTTTTAGCATTTTATTCTTATAAATTATTTTTGCCCTGATGACATTTTTTACTTTATACTCCCCCATCCCTGCATAGAAGAGGTGTATTCAGGTTACTGTATGTATGAATTGCATGAATTTAATTGAATATGAATGTATGAATTTTTTGTGTATTTTTGCATATATTAATGGATAAGCATCAAGTAACTGATCCATTTACTATATGTAAATTTTCTACCTTCTGTTTGCTGCTTTCACAGGACTGTAGACTCGCCAGAATCTGGCTCTCAATGGCCTGAACCCATGCGTCCCGCTCCTCATAGGACGTTGCCTCAAAATTCCAAGTCTGTCCCGTTAGAGAAACGATGATGAACTCAAAGTTGTCCTCTTGTTCTAGATCAGATGGGAGAAAAGAGTCAAGATGATTACTAATCAACAGCTACAACAACAGAGAAACTGTATTTTCCCATTAAGTAATGCATGTGATCTTTGAATATTTTGTCTTTTTTTGTGTTTGTTTTGAAGCAACTCATGAACATTTTATGTGGTGTTTACAATTTTCTCAATGCATCTTAATAAAATTACATGAATGTTTAACTCAAAAACTTTGGTTGTACTGTTCTAGAATAAAATTCACAAGGAAGGATTCTCGCCCCTGTAGAGCACCTGTTAGCTGTGGGACACACTCCGCAAACCCTGACCTGGGGGGCTTGCCCCGCGACCCTTGTCAGGATATGCCACTAATTACAAACCAGACCAGAGTCCCGATCTTTCCAACCGTGCGGCTGGTCCTGTCCACAATGCACCCTAGGCAAACTGACATATGGATCTGCTATCCAGGGCCCTGGTTAGGTTAATGGGCCAATCAGGAGACAATTAGGAAAATGTGTGTGTGTGTGTGAGAGAGTGAGAGCGAGAGCCCCCTTTTCAAGAGTTTATCTCTGGAGTTCGAGTATGGAGACATGGAAGGAAGTTATTTAACGGCACTGAGGGTCAACATTTGGAAAGTGTTAGGAACAAAAGGCCATTGACTGGGTGATTAGAGGGGACAGCAATGGAAGGGGCACGCAGATGGCCCGAACAGAGAACTTGCATTGATGAGATGTGGTGGTGTGTCACAATCAAAGGGATCCCACCCGAAACACAATCTGAGGCAGAAAGAGATCACACACTTTACACATTCTGTTTATAATTTACTCTGGAGGGGCAATTACATAATGAAGAAGTAATCAGGGAAGTAATACCCCTCCACACACACACAAAAGAGGCATCCCTAAGGCCAAAATGCCACACGAAGTGGAAAACCCTACACTCCCGATGGCATCTGCAAGGCCAATGAAAAACAAGAACAGGAAACAACCTGGAAACTCTACCATTCTAGTATAAACTCTGCAATATAACCTCTCACAGATAGCTGGTATCCCTGGAAGATAAACCTACACTACCGGTCAAAAGTATGGAACAAACAAGATTTCCTGATGCTTTGGAAAGATTTTTTATGCTCAACAAGGGTGATCAAAAATACAGTCAAATTGTGAAATATTATTATAATTTAAAATAACTGTTTTCTATTTCAACATATCTTAAAATGTAATTTATTTCTGTTTGCAAAGCTGAAGCAGCCCTTACTCCAGTTCAGTGTCACATGATCCTTCTGAAATCTCTATCTCACTAAAGATTATAATATGATTATTATTATATAGTGTAGTGAATAAGCTGATTTGATGCTCAAGTAACATTTCTTATTATTATCAATGATATGTTGACAACAGAAGTGACGTAAGCAAGTAAATACGGGAGCCAAGAGGGCCCACAAAGACTATTTTGCTCACACTTTGTATATCCACAGTCTGAGCTTTCTCTCACGGTTGGCTGTAGTCTTTGCAGTGTGTTCAAAAGCAACTTTTCGGCCCAGACACAGGCAATGTGATGCAACACACCAGTCAGCTTTTGTCGCCACTAGTTCTTTGATGTCAGTTTGGTGTGTCTGGGCCTTAAGTGGGAAGTTCTTGCTAGAATAAGCTGTAATGTGGACCAGATTTTATGCTGATAGTCTGGCTCTGTGAATCAATCATTCAGCTAAAAGCAAGTTAAAAACAAATTCATCAATTGTATTCATTTTTTCATTTATTTTCATATTTTCATTTATTCATTCATAATTTGTTCTTCTTCACATTAACAAGTCTTTAACCCCCATTTGTCTGTGAGACTTCTCTTCCAGCTATACAATGTTCTGAGACAGCTCTTCGAATCATCTCCCTGTGAGGCCATTTCACAAGTTTAATCAGCGGAAATCTGTGCAGCCACACCATTTCCTCTCCTTCAGTCAATCACAGGCCTAATTGGACTCCTATCATACAAGTCATATTAAAGATCCCGCAGGGCCACGGGCCGCCCTCACCGCTGTAAAAGAGCCTTGTGTTCAAATCCCAAAATTCCTCCCTTTACGGAAAGACATGCTTGGCAGCCGGAGTGCTTAAACCTTTCTGGCCTCAGAAAAGGGAACTGTAGGAAAGAGATATTTCCTGTTCTGGTTCAAAGAAACAAGCAGACATTAGAAAATGTGCTAATTTACAGCAAAAGTCAAACTCAAAACATCAACAAAAAGTGGCTGGGGAGTCTGGGCCTATTATTTATTCATTTAAAGGTTTTTTTTATTAACATTTGCAAGGTTTGGGGGCTGGTGGGATCACTGGAGCATCCCAGCCTAGATTGGACCCACCCTTCAAAGGCACCGGGCCCTCTGGGGTCAGCAGCAATGTTCTCACCCTAATTAAATCGCAGTGCTGTTGGGGAGAGGGCGGTATTTGACAATTATGAAAAGCAACAATGCAGAAAGACGATATTTGGAGGCAAATATGAAGATTGGCTCCGCCTCCTCCCCTTAGCACACAATTAATAAGAAAACAATTGTGTAATACAAAAACTGCGATGACAGGGCATCAAGCTGCCACCCCTCCCCTCTATTTCGCCCTTAAACTTTAAAATGGGGCAGCTATCATTCATCGGGTGCCTGGTACTGCTCTCAATATTCCACAAGCCACTAATAGGGCAATCATTATGTTTCGCACAATTTAGACCAAAAGTATCCAATCACTTTCATGCTTTTCTATTCTTGCGCTGTAATATTGCAGCGGCAAGGAAATTTGTGAACTCTGACACAGGCAACCTTTACCAACAAACAGCACACAATCAACTCGGAAAGCAAGAATGCAGCGTGAACAGAAATGAGGAAGGGGGTGTTACCTCCACACGGCAGTGCTCGGGGGTACAGTGGAAGAGTTGAATGGTTGGAAACACAAATTAACCGAGCGAAATGTCAAAGCACACAGTATTGCTTTGTGACACAGGTCATTAATTCCAATATTATCCCCTCCCCTTTCAAGCATCCAGCATTAATAACCTGGCAAATATTACAGGAGTTATTCACATCCAGGGAAAAATGTGAACAAATAAATAAAGCAGAGGAGGGGTGGAGTCATGGGAAAGGGGGCATGGAAAGGGGAGGGGCCAAAGCGCACGTCACCTCCCACAATGAGTCCAATATCACCAATTTACCATCACTGCACTAAATCATCGAAACTCAAACACGACACTTTTACACATACAAACACGATTATGGAAGCAAAGCATAATTTTACAATCGTTACATGCTCTAAGAAACGTGAGTGCCGTGCAGGGAGTGTTGCGGAGGTGACCGATCAGGGAGGACAGAAGGATAAAGCATAATCATGGGGTCTCACCACATGTGTGAGGGGCTTGTCTGAAAATAAAAAAAGGGGTACGCTGACTTCCCCCTCAGTCTGTTTTCTGGAGCTAGTTACCTTCAGCATTGGAGGCACTGCTGTAAATGTTGCGCAGACTACCGACGCGATTTAGTTTCCATGCCCTACGTTTGGCTGCATCCGATGACAGGCAGAGGAATAGGTGGAGAGAAAGAAAAAAAGACAAAAAAAACAAAACATGACAGGAGTGGAGAAAGTAGAAGAGCCACAAAGATAAATATTTGGGAAATGAACAGGAAGTATCACAGAAGTGAAATATAAATGACTGAGAAAGGCAGGGTGAAAACAAAGGATGAACTGCAGTCAGCAGTTAAAAGTGCAAATGTTCAAACAAATGAGAATTATACAGAAATGTTTAATTGGCTAATGAAGTCATTGGGTTTGAAGCAGGGGTTGAAAACACATTGCATTAGTTTAAAAAGGAATAATAATGCACCGTTTGAGTGGAAAACTGCAAGACAAAACATGTTATGTCCATGTTATCAAGCAGAGTGGCTAAATGAAAAATAAAGATGAATTAATAAATGTGTGCATTTCACAAAAGATGAAAAAAAAAAGTAAAGAGTGTTTGTCAACTATGGCACTTTTGGCCCTGTAGACACTAGTATAATTTCTCCACTAACAATGTCCAATAGTAAACATTAATGCACCACAAGATTCTAATTTTATCTTAGGCCCCATTTAGACTAGTGCGTTTTCGTTTTAAAACCGTGTTTTAGAATGAAAACGATCCTCGTCTACACTGGCGTTTCCGCTGTGTTTCAGAAACGATCTCCGTCAACACTACACAACCAAAAACGCATGTCACATAACCATTCATGCAGGTACAACCATAGATTTGTATAGGTAGATTGATTCCCTATTATTTAGATGGCGGACGCGTCTACGTGTTTGGAGCGGTCGAATGGGGAATCTACCCATACATATTTATAGGTACAACAATGAGCATGAAGTTATTGTTTACACGGACGTCAAGGATACGTAGAGTGAATGTGGGCAGCCACGCCATCCTTTTCAAAAGTCTCCGTTTGGTCCGTTTACACTGAAACGCAACCCCGGAGGTTTCATACGAAAACAAGGTCTGCAGCGATTTCAAAAGTCTCCGTTTTCGACCTCGAAAACACCGGAGTAGTGTAAACGATATGCGTAACCATAGCAAAAGTTATGCGTTTTAAAACGAAAACGCACTAGTGTAAACGGGGCCTTAATGTAAAATTCTCACCACCATGCAATTCCAACACACCAAATTATGCACTGTCTTTAACACCATTCTGTGATGGAAATGACAATAGTGTAAGTGACACATTGTAACATTTTCATAACTTGACAAATTTACAGTCTGACTGGAAATGTTCACAAAAAATACTGTTAACGTTATATTTACGCTCTTAGTAAAAACACTTAAATACTTGAGATGACATGTTTATACATAAACTTCGATAACCTTTATGCATTTTGCACATTTTATAATTGATGTGTTTATTTCACCATGTGTTTGTTTATTTCACACAGTTTAAATGTAATATTTTTAATAGATTTTCATATTTTAAGAATGAAAGTCTGGATCTGGGACATGGGTAAAACAAACAAACAAAAAACTATTAAAAGTACTTAAGAGAGAAAAAGGTGAAGGCATGGAGAAAATTCCCAAGAAAGTTTAATGTGACCAACATATAACTGAAAGAAAATACTAACAGAAAGATGCCCCATTTTAAAATAAAAATAATAAAAAAAAAAACTGAAATCTGTTCCCTAAAACAAATCATTCTAAAATTACTGTGACATGCAAAATCCAGTTTAAATAATTTCTTTCTCAGTTCACTATGTTCATAGGTCTAGTCTCGTCTCTTTAAATAACTGCTAATTTCCCAGCTGTGCTGTCAACTGACCTGAAGTCACTTCGGCTCAATGCAGTCTCACTCTTTTCCCCTTAGGCCAAAGGGGACATTTGTTACACAACAGTAATCCTGGAAAAACAATCCCATCCAGTCCTTTCCATGTGCACAGCATTAGAGAGGAAAAAAAAAAAAACTACAATAACGTGGCCCGGAATCAAGCTATTTTCCACACAATAGACTCTGTAAAATCTGTATGCGATAGATTTACTCTGTCTTATTGTCTGCATGCCACGCTTGATCCCCCACACAAACCATTCTTCGCCTTCTAATAACATCGACCATGAATGTCGGCTCTTAACTTCTCTCTCTCTCATTTGTAGGTCTTAAACAACATTTCAAATGGCTTTTGTTGATCACAGAGAGCAACTTTTAGTTTAAGATATAAATGGTCCTTTTTCCATACCATTAGGAAGCCATAAGACCATCTTCACTTTGTTCCTGTCAGTAACAGCGCAGAGCTGTTCACCTGCAGAATGCTTTAATTAAACGTTGCAGCCACGTGCAAGACCGATTCCAGCTGAGGACACCTGTGAGGCCACGACATCTTCTGGAATGTCTTTCTCTTTCTGGCTGCTTTTTAAAACGTATCGCCTTCCTGAGGTATCCATGTCTTTGTGCGATCATCAAGGCATTCATGAGTCTCCCGCTGTCCCTGTGCAGTGCAGAGCCCACGCCGTCTGCCTGATCCGGTTTCAAAGGCTCTCACATTCTCCTGCTCTCATCAAACATAGTAATTACTTAACAAGGGCCACTTAGGGCCCTACAGCTCAGCGGTAATTGATAAACTGTGATCGTCCGTGCAGTAAGTTTGCCATTTGAGTGGTGGGCTTTCAGCGGCCCTCTGTGGGGGGGATGCGAGGAGTGTAAAAATGCACGGCATGCTGGGATCGATTGATCTTCAGGGGGATAAAAGAAGAACGTGTGTGAGAAGACTTTGTCTCGGTGAAAGGAGAAGAGCAGGTGAGCTGAAATTAGAGAAAGACCCCTGAACTGCCATAATGTTAGCTGAGAATCATCAGCATGTTGAGATTGTGTGCGTTCAGGGACACATTTCTAAAACGATGCTCCTAAAACAGTAACAACCAGCATTTAAGATGAAAGAACTTAAAGACAACTGTACAATGTCTTTATGACAGCCAAATTAATCCATTGCTAAAGTAACATTGTTAAAGTGACTATATCAAGAGAGTCTTACAAATGCAGTGCGCCATTTATACTGATGTATAATATTTTGGTGTGGCTGATTTGAGATCTAAACTGGTAATTTAAAGGTTGAAGGATCAAAATATCATTGTGTCTATGATTGTATTTTAAGCACACTTTGGATAAAAGCTTAAGCTAAATAACAAAAGTAAAATACAAAAACCAGTTTATTGTATATAGGTGAATCTTATGGAAACATCTTTAGGTCATATTTCACCTCAAAATCGAAATAATTAATATATTGCATAAAGAAAATTAAGCAAATTAAGCTTTTAAAGCACTGTGTCGTAATTTTGATGAGAATTTAAAGGGACAGTACAACCAAAAACAAGCATATTTCATGATAATATATGAATTGTGATTGCTATGGACTTTTTGCATTTTGTGTAAGGAACAGACCAAAATTTAAGTCATAATTCCATGATCATCCATAATCCATGATTTAATGATTGAATCACTTCATCAGTGTGAACTTGTTTTGAACTTGTGAGCTGGATCAATCTGATTTTGTGAATGAATCATTCAGGCTAGTTTTAAAACTTGTGTTCAATCAATTGATTGAAAAGACTGACTCAAAAAAACTTGTGCAAGCATCTTGTTCTCAAATCAACTCATGAATGTATCAAGGACAGTCAGGGCAGATGTCAGGATTTTTAATGAGTTACTTAAATTTCAGTTGATCATCACATGACTTCATAAGACTTGAAATATAGCTCTTGCATCATATGGACAGTTTTTATAGCTATTTATTTAACATTTTTGAACTCCAAGCCTCAATTGTAAATGTATGGAAGAAAATGATCCGAAAATTTTTAGAAATATATTTTTTTGTGTTTCATGTTCCTTTAATCATTTAACTTTTTTTCACAGCATTATGTATTAAGTTGTATTAAATGCATTTAAATATGCATAAAAAAGTACAAACAACCAAAATTACCATGATGCATGAAGACTTGATTCATTTTTTGTAGTACAGCAAAACATGATTTTTTTTATTACAGTAATACTATTTAGTTTTTTTTTTATTACAGTAATGAGAATGCAGAGGGAAATTGTGCATAACTTCAATGAAAATAATAATGTCCCAGTGCAAACAATCTTAATGGTCCTAAAATAAGTTTCATTGTCTTTCAGCAAAATATCATTTATTTCTTTGAATTTTGGAATGAAATATGAGCCAATGTTTTTACCAGGGTTTGTCACACATACACACTGTTTAAGCAGTAAGCATGTATGAGAGAACATGTACGTGTGTGTGAGTTCTATAAAACACTACGAGCGCAGTACCTGACCGTGACAGTATGTGTGTGTTATATAAAACACTATGAGCGTGGTACCTGGCTGGTGGAGCTCATGAATAACAGAGAGGCTGACAGCCTTATCCCTCAGCAGGCCCGCGGCGTGACAGCACTCCCTGGCCCCACGCACAAGTGCTTAATGGCTAAATTGGGAGACTGTTACTAATCGCTTATTGAATAATGAAAGTGACACAGCTGATAAAAGATTTCAATACTGTAGATTATTTATAATATTTCACTTAAGTGCCTGCCTGACGAATGGGGGCTGGGGAAGAGGCCTGGGCAGCGTCTGACAACGTTCAACCTTTTCAAAAAACGTGAATCAGGGCAAGACAAAGTGGCTCTCCAGGGTTAGGAAAAAGCAAAGGGAGGAGGGAGGATAGGGAAAGAGTGAAAGAAAGATAGTGATGGCGAGAAATAAAGAGGGGGTGAATGAGGTACATTAATGTAACCCAATTTCTCATAGAAGACCCCTACAGGTCAGAAACGACAAGAAAAATCTCTTTCAATAAAAAAAAATGAATGCTTCTTCTTTACATTTGCAAATATGAAATGTTTTAAACAGGTCTCCCACAGTAGAGGAAGAAATAGAATACATTTTCATATAAACCCCAGAATATCAATCATAATAATCACAGCGTCATCAACAGATTATGTGTGTATGTTTTTTTTTTTTTTGTAATTTTTAAATTTTTAAGATGTAAAACATTTTTTGATGTAAAAAGATGTAATTTTTTTCAGATTACATTGGATGATAAAACGTAAGGTTTAGAGATTTATCATCCAAGACTAAATAACATCTTGGCACAATGTTTATGTATCTGCCTTCTACAATCTAAGGATTATCAGGGTTTCTTATTTCCCATGATTCCACTCTTCCATGACCACATGGTGGCACCATAGAGAGAATTAAGTGGAACAGATGGTCTCTCAAAACTCTCAAATGTTAGCGTCATGGTTTAGATGGTGCATCAGATCAGTGGTTCTCAATTGGTTTTGCTACAATTCCCAGATTTTAAACTGAACTTCAAATGGCAATCCAACACAGTAAAAAAAAAAAAAAAATAGTCCATCAAATCAAACATTGCGTTACAGTGAAAATTGACTAGCAAAATTATTGTGCATTTTAACATACACTACCATTCAAAAGTTTGGGGTTGGTATTTTTTTTTATAATGGAAGTCTCTTATGCTCACCAAGGCTACACTTTTTTTTAAAGGTAAAATACAGTAAAAACAGTTATGAAATATTATTATAATTTAAAATAGCTGTTTCCTATGTCAATACATTTTCAATTGTAATTTATTCCTGTAATGGTAAAGCTGAATTTTGCAGCAGCCATTCCTCCAGTCTCAAGTGTCACATGATCCTGTTGCTAAATGTTTTTGTGGAGACGGGGATACACATTTTTTTAGGATTCATTGATGAATGGAATGCTTATTTTTTTAATAGAAATCTTTAGTATCATTATAAATGTCTCCACTGTCACATTTGATGAATTTCATGCATTCTTGCTGAATAAAAGCATTCATTTCTTGAAAAAAATCTTTCTGACTCCAAAAGGTGGTGTTTGCTATATATAATAATTTGTTTAATGCTAAAGTATAATTTATATAATCAAATTCAGTACACAAAACATTGCAGTGTGGTTATAGTGCAAGTTACCCCTGTGCTTAATTTAGTCTTGGCTTTGCTGTATTTTATATTGCATAGTTTGAAACTGTCATGGAACCTATCTATGTTTTTTTCGGTCTTATTTAACTTGCTTCTACCAAGTGACCAGAATTTGAACCAAAATACTGCCTATATCTTCTCTATGCATTGTAAGAGAAAATATTTTCCTGTGTATTCAATCAAAGCCACTGTTTATATGTGATTAATTTTGTCAATCTTACATGAGTTACAGATATTGTTTAACTGTTCTGTCCGGTAACAGATCTGTGATCCATCTTTTGGGTCACAACCCCCTAGTTGAGAACCACTGAATGCATAAATATATGGTATTTAATACTGCTTGAAATATGCTGATTAAATTTCATTCGGATACACACTGCATGTAACACACTGATGTGTATACATACATGCACACATACTCTTCCCTCACTGACAATATATTGGCCCCCTTTGGGAAAGGATCAATAAGGGTGATTGGGAACATTTTAAACAAGCACTGATCCTCGGCTCTCAAGAGGCCACGGCCACCCACACAAGCCCAGTCTAATTAATCACACACTCTCTGAGCTGACACACACTCATCCATCATTCCTGCATCATTCCTCTCTCACACACATACACAGACGACCTTACAACACTTCAGAACTGTATTCTCACCCTGTCAGGTTATGAATTACTTACTGTAAACTGAAGACCTGTTTACACCAAGTGCTACTGCTTGGTAGAAATGCATACATAAGATTGTAAAATGTAGCATGGAATATCAATGAAATCCTAAATATTACCGACTAACATATATAACAACATATTTCCAAGTATTTTTTTCCAGTTAAAATAAATAAATAAATACTTGTTTAGGTCCATTTATTTATCCAAATTTTTCAAAGAATAATACAAGTTTGTCATTGGACACTTTTGATAAATATTGAAATATTCTTACAACTTAAAATAGTAGTTTTCTATTTTAGTACATTTTAAAATTGTATTTATTTCTGTGACAGCAAAGCTAAATTTCCAGCATCATTACTCCAGTCTTCAGTGTCACATAATCTTTCAGAAATCATTCTAATATGCAGATTTTTTTCACAACAATGTAAAAGTCCTTAGCATCACTTTTAATTAATTTATTAATTTAATGCATCCTTGTTGAATAAAAGTTTTAATAAATAAAAAAAAAGCTTACTGACCCCAAACTTTTGAATGGTAGTGTGTTACTGAGACCGAATAATAAAATAAATACAAATATCTATCTATTGTGTCAGAATGGTGGCTGCAGTGATGAGTGGAGTCTGTGTGTGTGTGAGTGACAGACGGCGTTTAACCGGCTTGTCTGTGTGAGTGTGTAATAATCACTCAGCATATTTCTCTTGCTCCACGCAGGCCTGTCAGCTGCCTGATCCATACTGACGGCAGGAAACATATTACACATCTGCTGCTCAGAAACATCTGTTCCACTGCACCGTCATAGCAGACACAACTTCACTGCATGACGGTGTGTGCTCGCTTGCATTTATGTGTGCGCGACAGCAGTGGTGTATGCAGCTTATGGTGTTTGTATACATGGAAGGCTTCTTTGATTATAATGAAATGTACAGATGAATGTATATATACTGTATAGTCACTTTTCTTGTCTGGATATCTTTAGCAGCTTTAACCCGTTTAATCCCAAATCTTTCACAGACATGAAAATATCCAAATGATGTGTCATTAGTAACCCTTTGAAATAATCAAGAATTTTTTTTTTTTTGAAAAGTGTGTTAAAAATTGTGTTTTATGGTCGGTCACAGGGATAATGTGTATACTGAATTAACATATTTAATTATACATATTTAACATATTATATATCTTCGCCCAGCAATTTTAATCTCTTTGATCACATTCTAGGGTTACCATTATGCATAAAAAAACCTTATACAACATTGATAGGAACATGGAGATAAAATACAAAAAAATACAACCATCAACGTTTGGTCAAGAATTTCAAAATTGTTACTTTTTTGTAAAATATAACATCAAATTTTTATATTAGTGCTACCAGTATTACAACATCAGTATTGTAATTTTTTTGTAACATTTGAATTTTTAATTTAGTGCAATATTTTGTCATTGCAACATTTTAGTGTAATTTTCACTAACAACTGCAATTGATTTATATTGTACACCTAAGTTCACTGTTATCCCAGCGGTCACAATTGTGAAGGTCAACATGTTTACTCATTCTATGACCACACTCAACAAACCTGAATATATGTGAATTCATATATTAATACTAGACACCTTAAAGATAATGTGTACCAAAAATCTTTGTCATATCTTTATGTTAACATACTTTACTAGCCTTTCGTTTTGGAGCTTTGATGCAGTCATCTTCTCAAGGTGCAAACAGGAAATAAACTGCTCTGGTCATGTGACAATTAACACTAATCATGTGAAACTGCACATTTTTAATTGAGACCCTTTATTTTTTCCATATTTTGCAGGAAGTGCACTAAAACATCAGTCAGTAAGGTTTTTAGAGCTTTATAAATGAAAACTTTTTTACAGTCACAAAATGGGTTAATAATACCTCTACTGAGAAACGTCAAGAACGCTGTTCTATTGCATTTTTTTTAATCACTGACTTTTTTGAGGTACATATGGGTACAGTCATTTTAGACACTTCCAAAACTGTTGCAACAGAGATGGAAATACAATTTTTAAATACATGAATTATGTTCCCATCGTTTTTGCCACAGATTTGGAAGTGCATTTTTCTGTTCTAAAGAAGGGGGTGTCCCAATACTTTTGTCTATATAGTGTATGTACAAGTCATTGGTGTTTGGTGATGAGTTTTTGGCTCAAGGTCTGCATTTACAGTCACACCAGAGGTGTTAAACTGGGATTAGGACTTGGTTTTATGCAGACCAGTCAAGTTCTTCCACACTGACTGAATCAATCATTTTCTTTTTGAACCTTGCCTTATACACAGAGGCATTGTCATGTTAGAATAGAAAAGAGTCCTGTCCAAACTGTTGCTATAATATTAGAAGCACACAATTTCCTAGAATATCATTATATGCTTTAAAATTAAGATTTGTACTCATAGAAATTACTAAAGTAGTCAAACCAGTTCATTAGAAGGGGGCGACCCAATGCTTTTGGCAATATAGTGTATGAATACTAATTTGATTAGTGACCTAGAAATGCAGCATCATAGAATTTTCTATTTGTTTCCAGGTTTAAACAGGTTTTAAATGTACAATTTTCCTAAGTGGACTTTTGTGCATTAGTTTTTCACACTCACCCTGTAAAACATCATATAACATTGTAGTTAGATATGAGAGAATGTTAAAGATGGTTTAAGAACCAATCCATTACAGTGGTACTTAGGAACATGGCTGAATTTATAGACCAAGAGATGATCAGCAGAGATCTGACCAGATCTGAGAGGGAGAGAAGGCTACAGATGGAGTGGGACAGAGACCAGAAGTACCTTCTGCAGCTCCAGAGAAGCCGTCCACCTTGAAGTTGCTGGTACTCTTCTTCCTCCTGTGTTTTTTGCGGTTGGCGTGGGGCGATGGAGGTGGGTCCGTCTTCGGACTGGTGGTACTGGATATGCTTGGACTGGAGCACACAGAATCTCCCATACTGGTGTCTGGACACAAAGAGAGAGAGATTGGTGTAAACATTCAGCTCTATTTTACCACACGCATATAGAATATTCTGTGGTGTCTGCTCTGGTTTAAATGATCGAGCGCTCGCGTTCGTGTGAGGCCAGTTCTGACTGGCGTTTGGCTGGATTCTCCGGCTCAGGCTATCAGAAGGCTGCTTCACTTTTCATAAGAGGCACTGACAGCTGTGACTAGCGGCAGAATAAAATAACATTCAGTTCACATCAATATCAGGCGGAGTGAAAGCGCTGATGTGGGGAGGGGCTGGGGGATGTTCAGGCTGGCACTGAGCATGCTTCCAGCGCCGTGCATCAGCAGATAGCCCCAAGGACGGCCGTAACTTATTTTACAATCGTTTAGTCTCAGCTCAAGTGGAAAACGTGACAACTTATCTCTGCTGACAAGATGCCATCCCAAAGTGAACAATTAACCACCTCGTTCTAACAGCCCCTTTGTCCGAGCTCTCCCTCTCACACACACACACACACCTCAACGTCACATACACCTTTTCCCTCTCCCTCATATTCTCCATTCTTGTCTTCTCAAGCTCAATGCTTTCTCAAAAAGTCATTAATTCGTCTGCTATAATTCTGGCAGACATTCAGTCACAGCCAGTTTGCTTTTAGGTTTTGTTTTAAAGAATATCCAGTTACATCGGAGGAGAGAAGGAGCAACACAACACATACATTATCATGGGATAATCCCGTTCAAGGCAAAGGCTAAATGTCTGTCATCTTTTATGGAGAACGATACAAACTAAAACAAACTAGTGAGTGATTCTTGTGGGTGGTTGCCAGGTCATTGTAAAAAACAGTGTTTTTAGGATCAATGACATTAAACTTTTTTTTTGGTCCAGATCTATTATTTATTGTATGTAAAGATACATTAAAAATGCAATTCATACAAACAATGTCTTGAATACACCTGATCTCTGATGAGTGTTTTATATTTCTGAATTAAAATTCACGTTAATATTCTTTTCAGGGGGAAAATGTCAGGGTGATACAACCTCCCTGACACGATAATAATAAAAAAACGAATTTATATTATTTTGCACCTTAAATATATTTAAAAAATTTTTTTTTAATAATGATTAAATTGCATACACTCACATTATGTATTCATGAATTAATGAACAGCTATATATATATATATATATATATATATATATATATATATATATATATATATATATATATATATATATATATATATATATATATATATACCTGTGTATATATATATATATATATGCATTACATTTTACTTGGTTACACCACGTGACATTTTTCATTTAATATACACTACAGTTCAAAAGTTTACATTCAGAAGGATTTTATTTAATTAATACTTTTATTCAGCAAGGATGTATTAAATATATCAAAAGTGACAGTAAATACATTTATAATGTTAGAAAAGATTTCTATTTTAAAAAAGGCTGTTCTTTTAAACATTCTATTCATTAAAAAAAAATCAAAAAATTATCAAAATCAATCATCATTGATTTCAAATCATCATTTCATATGCATATGATTTCTAAAGGATCATGTGACACGGAAGACTAGAAGACTGGAGACTGGCTGCTGAAAATCATAACATTTGAAAATATATTAAAATAGGCAACCGTAATTTGTCTTGGTGAGTATAAGAGGCTTCTTTCAAAAACATTAAAAAAACACACCCTTACCAACCCCTTTTGAACGGTAGTGTAAACCCGCTGAAAATAATATGCAAGTTTTTCAAAACTATGAAAGCAACATGAATACAAAGAGTACATATCTAGGAACTTGCTATGTGCATTTTTCTTGGTTGTTGCTAGGCCATTACTAGCTTGGAAATGGCAGAAGGACGAAGGGACATCCCTATGTAAAACAAACAAACAAAAAAAAAAAACAATAAAAAAACAAGTGCATTAATCAACAAGTTGGGTGACATGACAGCAGCGCGGCCAGGAACTTATCTTAAGGCGGGTCGAACCAAAAGTATGTACCCCAGAGCACCTAAACACAGCAGCAGTAATCAAAGAGACACTCATTACTTCTGCTGCTGTTTGTCTCTCATTATTAAGCAAAAGAGAGGGAGGATCAAGAATAGCCACAGAGGGAGGGACAGAGGGGATATTTTTATGTGCAACTGTCTGCTTGGAGCCAAGGATGCTCCAGGTAAAGAGTCAAGGATTGTCACTGCCTTTCCCATGCCCTCAAGACAACATGGAGTGAGACAAAAAGACACAGAGAGCCCGATCACTGGAGGGGATCTTATCTCCTTTAAATGGACTTGGCTTTGTTTCCTCTGGAATAAAAGAGCTCATTACTGAGGCTGTGTTTCTCAAATGGCAGCCATGTCCAGTCAGAACGAGTCTGCTCTGATGTGATCCAACTCATTCAGACGGCACACAGCCAAGTGTCAACCACAGTAGCTTTTTTCAACTTTGACCCTCTTACAACTACACTTTAAAGGCATCTGTGGTTTTAAATGATCTCAGTTCAAACCAGCTCAGTTTATTTTGTATAAAAAGCACAAGGTTGTCAGTAAGTGTTTATTCACAAGAATTGCATTGTGGGAAATTAATTAGCAAGCTTACTTTTAGACCACTAAAAAAATGTTCTGCTGATTTGCAAACATCTAAAAATTTTGGATTGTAAGTTTAACAAAAGGAATAAAAATGTTCCATCGTGTACATTTTTTTTAGATATATAACTTATAAATATATATTTAAAGATATATAATTCGAAAAATCGTATTGCCTTTAATGTACTTGCGAAAATAACAAAAGCACTCAAATGTTAAATGTTTCATTTTAATGAAGATAAGAAGTATTCAAAATGCATAATTTAACTTACAATCTGCAAAGTAGTGGAGAAATATACTCCATTTAATTATCAAATAACCGGTGTACTGGATGTACAGTAGTAAAACACCCACAGATGTAGCAGAAAACATCTGGGTCATGTTTGCATTTTCTTGTCACTGGTCATAATTCATTATTTTATGCATAATTAGGCATAAAATAATGTCATTATAAATAATTCATTTGTGGCAGTTTCTAGTGATTAAATGACTATACAAGACTTCTTCACCTGCAAAATGCTGCAAAATGCACATATTTTGTGAGAAACTCATTCTATGAATTTTTCAATACAGAATCCCAAAATTAGTAAGAAAAAAGTATTGGATTTCATTCAGCTATCATAAAAAAAAGTAACTTCCTGGCTAGAGACTAAACAAAGCAAATGGCTAAACAAAAGGTTAGAGGTTAGTCAACAGTCTCTCCCTCACAGCGCAAAGCGAGGAACGTCAGTTAATTACTTTGCTACCACTTATCTCTCTTCACTTCTCTCAGAAAAAAAGACAGGATCTCATTCCCGTCAGCTCCTGGGGGCAAGAGGTGACAAGCAATCAGCGTCTGGCACTACCATCATCCAGCCATCAGATCTGATCCAGTCAGGCCGTGGACAGACACATCATTAGGCCAGCAGAAAGGTTATTTTAAAGAGATTCCTGGGGGGAAGCATACAAGTACTCACACAACCTCATAACACAGCCCTGCGGAGAGCCGCAGTGTCCGAACAACCACCCTGAATATCACTGAAGCAGAGGCCACTGATGGATTCTCCCACCAACTCCACTGCTGTTTTAACCCTCTGGTTGTGTTCGGGTCAAATTGACCCGAAAAAGATTTTCGTTTTCCCGAAAATACTAGTTAACGTTATCGCATTGGACTCAAACTTACTGACTTTGTGCACATAGGGTATAAGTACTTCTCACTAATTTTTTTAGAATTTTCTTAATTTTTTGTGGGTTTTATTTCACCTAGTCACACTTGTTGTGTTCCCGGTCAAAAATGACCGGACTCCAAACAACTGCTTATAAATCTGTCATTATGCTATATTATCACTCAATTTTGGATTCATTCTTTTTGTCAACTTGTTTTCTTTCATTTAGGACTGGTTTTGTGTTTCTATTTGCATCTGATTAATCGTAGGCCTCATTTATCTGAGAGTAGGCTCCTCATTTTTTGAGTGAAAAAATCTTTTTTTATGAATAATTTTCACAATATTAAACAAAAAAATATAAAAATTTGCACTGTTTCTCACACTAGTGTACTTTAATGATTAATCAGGAAGTTTGCTTTTAAATGCTTTTATTTTGTACAAAATTGCAAAAAGTCACACTTGTGGTGTTCCCGGTCAAAAATGACCGGACTCCGATCAATTGCTTATAAATCTGTCATTATGCTATATTATCACCAAATATTGGATTCAATCTTTTTGTCAACTTGTTTTCTTTCATTTAGGACTGGTTTTGTGTTTCTATTTGCATCCGTTTAATCGTAGGCCTCATTTATCTGAAAGTAGGCACCTCATTTTTTGAGTGAAAAAATCATTTTTTATGAATAATTTTCCCAATATGAGATAAAAAATTATGAAAATTTGCACTGTTTCTCACACTAGTGTACTTTAATGATTAATCAGGAAGTTTGCTTTTAAATGCTTTTATTTTGTACAAAATTGCAAAAAGTCACACTTGTGGTGTTCCCGGTCAAAAATGACCGGACTCCGATCAATTGCTTATAAATCTGTCATTATGCTATATTATCACCAAATATTGGATTCAATCTTTTTGTCAACTTGTTTTCTTTCATTTAGGACTGGTTTTGTGTTTCTATTTGCATCCGTTTAATCGTAGGCCTCATTTATCCGAAAGTAGGCACCTCATTTTTTGAGTGAAAAAATCTTTTTTTATGAATAATTTTCACAATATGAGATAAAAAATTATGAAAATTTGCACTGTTTCTCACACTAGTGTGCTTTAATGATTAATCAGGAAGTTTGCTTTTAAATGCTTTTATTTTGTACAAAATTGCACAAAGTCACACTTGTCAAAAATGGCCGGCCATTGAAAGTGAATGGGGAAGAATGAAAGTAAGAGAAACAACTAGTGTTCAGGAGAATGTTGTGCTTGCAAACATAAAGGCCTTGGACCTGTGCGTGTGTGGATGCATGTATACTCACGCTATCACACTCACACACACACACACACACACACACACACACACACACACACACATCTATGCATACAAACTATTGTGAGTATTACACCTATTTCATCCTACCCTGAACTGTATGCAATATGCTTTTATGAATCTGATATTATAACTCTCTTTCTCTCTCTCTCTCTCTCTCTCTCTCACACACACACACACACACACACACACACACACACACACACACACACACACACACACACACACACACGTTCAAACTGCCTTGTCTTTGGCCTGCATTGACTTCAAAATAATATTTTTTTTTCCATCCTTCAACCAGAACGTTACATCAACTTCAGCTGGGTCCTCGAAATCAGAAGATTGCTCCACTTCAGTTGTTGCAAGGTTTTCAGCTTGTTCAGTGATGTTTTCCTCTTCCAATATATCTTGCAATGCATCTTCATTGTAAGATTCATCCTTAGTTGTCCCTTCCTCATGTGAATGACAAGCAAGGCACTGTGAGGCATTTGTATACTCTAGCATTTATTTGTAAACTTCCGTCTACTCTGTGAGAACACGAAAGCCTCAAAACCTATTGTCATAATGTTTTGTCTAGAATATGTGGTGAAAGAAAAGATTATTTTGAAGTCAATGCAGGATAAAGACAAGGCAGTTTGAGCATGTGGTGTGTGTGTGTGTGTGTGAGAGAGAGAGAGAGAGTTATAATATCAGATTCATAAAAGCATATTGCATGCAGTTCAGGGTAGGATGAAATAGGTGTCATTCCAACCCGATCTCATGGCAATTCATACATATTTTACGAGGTGGCTAATTCGTACGAATTCGTATGACCTCACTCGTACAAATTCATACGATTTTTGCTAAATCGTACGTATTTTACGAGTTGCCAATTTGTATGAATTTGTACGAAGGACCTACACCTAACTCCGCCGCTAAACCTACCCGTCACTGGGGTTTAGACAAATTGTACTAAATCGTACTAAATCGTACGAGTGAGGTCATACGAATTACCCACCTCGTAAAATATGTACGAATTGCCGTGAGATAGCGTTGGTAATTCCAGCCCGATCTCACGGCAATTCGTACATATTTTACGAGGTGGCTAATTCGTAGGAATTCATACGATTTTTGCTAAATCGTACATATTTTACAAGTTGCCAATTCGTATGAATTTGTACGAATGACCTACACCTAACTCCGCCCCTAAACCTACCCGTCAGTGGGGTTTAGACAAATTGTACTAAATCGTACGAGTGAGGTCGTACGAATTAGCCACCTCGTAAAATATATACGAATTGCCGTGAGATAGCGTTGGTAATTCCAGCCCGATCTCATGGCAATTCGTACATATTTTACGAGGTGGCTAATTCGTAGGAATTCATACGATTTTTGCTAAATCGTACGTATTTTACGAGTTGCCAATTCGTATGAATTAGTACGAATGACCTACACCTAACCCCGCCCCTAAACCTACCCATCAGTGGGGTTTAGACAAATCTTACTAAATCGTACGAGTGAGGTCGTACGAATTCGTACGAATTAGCCACCTCGTAAAATACGTACAAATTGCCGCGAGATAGCGTTGGTAATTCTCACAATAGTTTGTATGCATAGATGTGTGTGTGTGTGAGTGTGATAGCGTGAGTATACATGCATCCACACACGCACAGGTCCAAGGCCTTTATGTTTGCAAGCACAACATTCTCCTGAACACTAGTTGTTTCTCTTACTTTCATTCTTCCCCATTCACTTTCAATGGCCGGCCATTTTTGACAAGTGTGACTTTGTGCAATTTTGTACAAAATAAAAGCATTTAAAAGCAAACTTCCTGATTAATCATTAAAGTACACTAGTGTGAGAAACAGTGCAAATTTTCATAATTTTTTATCTCATATTGTGAAAATTATTCATAAAAAATGATTTTTTCACTCAAAAAAGGAGGTGCCTACTTTCGGATAAATGAGGCCTACGATTAAACGGATGCAAATAGAAACACAAAACCAGTCCTAAATGAAAGAAAACAAGTTGACGAAAAGATTGAATCCAATATTTGGTGATAATATAGCATAATGACAGATTTATAAGCAATTGATCGGAGTCCGGTCATTTTTGACCGGGAACACCACAAGTGTGACTTTTTGCAATTTTGTACAAAATAAAAGCATTTAAAAGCAAACTTCCTGATTAATCATTAAAGTACACTAGTGTGAGAAACAGTGCAAATTTTCATAATTTTTTATCTCATATTGTGAAAATTATTCATAAAAAATGATTTTTTCACTCAAAAAAGGAGGTGCCTACTTTCGGATAAATGAGGCCTACGATTAAACGGATGCAAATAGAAACACAAAACCAGTCCTAAATGAAAGAAAACAAGTTGACGAAAAGATTGAATCCAATATTTGGTGATAATATAGCATAATGACAGATTTATAAGCAATTGATCGGAGTCCGGTCATTTTTGACCGGGAACACCACAAGTGTGACTTTTTGCAATTTTGTACAAAATAAAAGCATTTAAAAGCAAACTTCCTGATTAATCATTAAAGTACACTAGTGTGAGAAACAGTGCAAATTTTTATAATTTTTTGTTTAATATTGTGAAAATTATTCATAAAAAAACATTTTTTCACTCAAAAAACGAGGAGCCTACTCTCAGATAAATGAGGCCTACGATTAATCAGATGCAAATAGAAACACAAAACCAGTCCTAAATGAAAGAAAACAAGTTGACAAAAAGAATGAATCCAATATTTAGTGATAATATAGCATAATGACAGATTTATAAGCAGTTGTTTGGAGTCCGGTCATTTTTGACCGGGAACACAACAAGAGTGACAGGAGTCCGAACACAACCAGAGGGTTAATGCTGAAGTCACTGATACACACAGTGATAAACACAGAGAATTCTTCATATGCTTACTGTTTTAAAGAGAGGGTATCTATCAGCAGACACTAACATTTGTATCTTTATTACATTTTTTGGTGTTATATTGGTGTTTTGGTGTTTTATCATATTTTTATATTGAATAACTAAGATGGCGCCGATGATGGCAGCTACTGTGCGTTGCTCTTCAGTGTTTGTACTGTTTTTGTTTGTTTTTCAAATACGATCAGTTTTACGAGGTGACCTGCTGAACATTCGGCAGAACAAACCACAAAATCTTTTACCGGATTTAGATTTTTCGGACGTTTTGCTGGACATTGTTGTTGGCGGAGCCGTAGCTCTGGTCAAACGCTACAGGAGGCGCAGGCGGGGGAAGAGAGCCGGCGCGCTCGTGAAGCTCAGACAGCGCGGATTTCGAACGCCGTTGCCTAGCATCCATCTGGCGAATCTCCGCTCTCTACCCAACAAAACTGACGAACTCCTCCTGCTCTCCCGGACAAACAAGGATTTTTCTAACTCTGCTGCCCTGTGTTTCACGGAAACCTGGCTAAATGGCGACATACCGGACAGCGCGATTCATCTGCCTAATTTCCAGCTGATCAGAGCTGATCGGGACGCGGAATCAACGGGAAAATCGCACGGCGGCGGGACGTGCTTTTACATCAATGAGAGGTGGTGTACAGATGTAACTGTGTTAAAGAAGATGTGCTGTTCTGATCTAGAAACGCTCTTCATTAACTGCAAGCCGTTCTATTCGCCGCGGGAGATTTGTTCGTTCATTCTCGCGGGTGTTTACATTCCACCGCACGCGAACGTGAGATCAGCTGTACAGAAACTCGCTGATCTGATCACAGAGAGTGAGCAACAACACCGGACTTTTAATCATTCTTGGGGACTTTAATAAAGCAAATCTCTCCCGTGAACTGCCAAAATACAGACAGCGTGTCACATGTCCCACCAGAGACAGTAATATATTGGATCACTGTTACACAACAATAAAGGACGCATATCACTCTGTTCCACGAGCAGCTTTAGGACTCTCTGATCACTGTTTGGTTCATCTTATCCCGACCTACAGGCAGAAACTTAAATCTGCAAAGCCTGTATTAAAATCTGTTAAAAGATGGACTAATGAAACAGAGCGGGATTTGCAAGCCTGTTTCTCTCTCACTGATTGGTCTGTTTTTGAAGCCGCTGCCACTGATCTGGACGAGCTCACAGAGACTGTAACATCTTATATCAGTTTCTGTGAGGATATGTGCATTCCTACCAGGACTCATTTAATCTACAACAATGACAAACCATGGTTCACAGCAAAACACAGACAGCTCCGTCAGGCCAAAGAAGATGCTTACAGAAAGGGGGATAAAGTCTTGTACAAACAGGCCAAATACACACTGGAAAAGGAGATCAGAGTGGCAAAGAGGAATTATTCTGACAAGCTAAGGAAAAAAATATCTTCCAGTGATCCTGCTTCAGTGTGGAAAGGCATGAAAGATATCACCAGTTACAAGTCACCATCCCCCAGCACTCTGGAGAATCAACAACTGGCAGACCTCCAGCAACCCCTCTCTCCCCCACACCTACAATTCAGATAAGAGAAGAAGATGTGCGCCAGGTCTTCAGAAAGAACAAAAGAAGGAAAGCACCAGGCCCAGACGGTGTGTCACCAGCCTGCCTAAAAACCTGTGCTGACCAGCTAGCCCCCATCTTCACACAGATCTTCAACAGATCACTGGAGCTGTGCGAAGTCCCCTCATGCTTCAAACGCTCCACCATCATCCCCGTCCCAAAGAAACCCAAAATTACTGGACTTAATGACTACAGACCTGTGGCTCTAACGTCTGTGGTCATGAAATCATTTGAAAGACTGGTTTTGGCTTATCTGAAGGACATCACTGGACCCTTACTGGACCCCCTGCAGTTTGCCTACAGAGCAAACAGGTCTGTGGATGAGGCAGTCAACATGGGACTGCACTTCATCCTGCAGCATCTGGACAGACCAGGGACTTATGTGAGGATCCTTGTTTGTGGACTTCAGCTCCGCTTTTAACACCATCATCACGGACACCCTTCAGAATAAACTAACTCAGCTCTCCGTCCCCACCTCTGTCTGTCAGTGGATCAACAGCTTCCTGACAGACAGGCAGCAGCTAGTGAGGCTGGGAAAATTCTCATCCAACACCCGCACCATCAGCACTGGAGCTCCTCAGGGCTGTGTTCTCTCCCCACTGCTCTTCTCCCTCTACACGAACGACTGCACATCTAAAGACCCCTCTGTCAAGCTCCTGAAGTTTGCAGACGACACCACACTTATCGGCCTCATCCAGGACGGTAACGAGTCTGCTTACAGACAGGGGGTTAAGGAGCTGGCTGTCTGGTGCAGTCTTAACAACCTGGAGCTTAACACGCTCAAAACAGTGGAGATGATCGTGGACTTCAGGAGAAACCCCCCTGCTCTCCCCCCACTCACCATCATGAACAGCACGGTGACTGCAGTGGAGTCATTCAGGTTCCTGGGCACCACCATCTCCCAGGACCTGAAGTGGGATATTCACATAGACTCCATTGTCAAAAAGGCCCAGCAGAGGTTGTCCTTTCTTCGCCAGCTGAGGAAGTTCAACCTGCCACAAGAGCTGCTGAAACAGTTCTACTCCGGCATCATTGAATCCGTCCTCTGCACTTCAATAACTGTCTGGTTCAGCTCAGCTACCAAATCTGACCTCAGAAGACTACGGAGGGTAGTCCGGACTGCTGAGCGAATCATTGGTACAACCCTCCCCAGTCTCCAAGAACTGTACTTATCCAGAGTGAGCAAAAGGGCTGGCAAAATCACTCTGGACCCCTCACATCCAGCACACTCCCTCTTTGAACTGTTACCGTCTGGTCGACGCTACAGAGCTCTGAGCACCAGAACGACCAGACACGGGAACAGTTTCTTCCCTCAGGCAGTCCATCTCATGAACACTTGACAATAAACACGGAACACACAACTATTATACATTTACATTTACATTTAGTCATTTGGCAGATGCTTTTATCCAAAGCGACTTACAATTGGGGAATACATAAAGCAATTCATCTTGAAGAGGCAATCAGACAGAGGAAGTGCTCGTAACACCAAGTCTCAGATAATTATACATTATCCATTCACCGCACTCACTTTTTTATTTTCTCATTTCAAATTTGCACATACTTGACCTGTACATACATAATTGTCTATATTATATATTGTGTTTTTGCTGTTTTGTACATTGCTTATTTGGATATTTGTATATTATTCTTTTATTATCTGTGTCCTGTCCTGTTGCTGTCTTTCTGTTGCACTGTGGAGCTTCTGTCACTACAACAAATTCCTCGTATGTGTAAACATACTTGGCCAATAAAGCTCATTCTGATTCTTCTGATTCTGATACATATTATAACATACACACACAGACACACACACACACACACACACACACACACACACACACACACACACACACACACAGCACATATACATGCATTTACCTTTACATTTCCCCCCCAGTTTTCACCGTTTTGTCTCTTGGTGTGTAGCACCTATGCTCTGCATATTCTTCCAAAACTGCGACATTTCAGTACAGATTGTTTTGTATACTGTTTACAAATATAATGTCATTCATTATGTGTGAATGTAGTGTTTTTTCTGCATGCTAGACATGTTTAAAAAAAAAAAAAAATTCTGCAAGCAGTATGCTGAGCTCAGAAAATGTTGACAAGGCACTATAAAGCAATGCATCAACTTTTTTTTTTTTTTTGTGCAATTATTCCACACAAAGTGAGTGTTATACAAACAGCACCATTATACTTACCAACACTTGCTGAATCCAGATAATTTTTTTCTTCCTCTAAACCAGTTGCTACCAATGCTAAACTAAAGCCCAATTTATACTTCTGCATCGGACATATGGAGGGAGTGGTTCTAGCAGACCAATCACAGCGATTGCGGTCCGCGTAGAATAGACGCGCTGTTAGATTTTTGGAGAGGTGCACGTCAGGTACAGCGTAGGTTACGGCGCAGGCCTGTGTGTCTCTGCGTAGGCTACGGCGTAGGTTTGACGCAGAAGTATAAATTGGGCTTAATGCTGAGGTTACTTTTTAATTTTAGGGTTAGAGGTTAGTGTATGTGACCCTGGACCACAAAACCAAAAAAAATAAGGGTCAATTTTTCAAAATTGAGATTTATACTTTCCATTGATGTATGGTTTGTTAGGATATGACAATATTTGGCTGAGATACAACTATTTGAATATCTGGAATCTGAGTGTGCAAAAAAATCTAAATATTGAGAAAATCGCCTTTTAAGTTGTCCAAATGAAGTTCTTAGCAATGCATATTACTAATCAAAAATTTACAAAATATCTTCTTGGAACATGATCTGTACTTAATATCCTAATGATTTTTGGCATAAATGAAAAATCGAAAATTTTGACCCATACAATGTATTTTTGGCTATTGCTACAAATATACCCTTGCTACTTTCGACTGGTTTTGTGGTCCAGGGTCACATATGTTTTAGCACTGTGTAGGCAATCAGCACTGTGATTGAAATAACTAAAGAAATCTTTAGAATCAGTTTTGAGGTGGGGTTTGTGGTTAACTGGCACTTTTCTTGGAGGGGAAAAACATGAATGTTGCAGCTTTGTTTATGTGTACTGTGTGAAACAGGTTTAAGGGTGACAGGAAATATTGTAAATGGGCATTAAAAACCAAAACATGACTGTTTTGTGAAAAAGAATTAGAATAAAAAACCTAACATTTTAAAAGATGTACTGTTGAAGTCATGTGGGGTCTGTGGCTCAGCTGTGTGCGAGTAGTGTCCTGCTGCGGACACGGCCAGGAGCCCATTTAAGTGTTTCACAGCTTTAATTGTTATCAGGGGTAAACACTGAGTCAACTACAGGCAGGGGTCAAACAACAGGCCTAAAACTAGTCACACCATGTCACTGCAGTTCTTCAGCACACATAAAACATTGTGCCTGACAGCTGTCAGTCCAATAGTGACTTCTGTGTATGTATATGTGTATGCCCATTTCCCCTGTGGCTGTTTAGACATGAAAGATTTAATAAAAATAGCCAAGTATGAAATTCCCTGACAACAGAGAGGTGACAGACTGATAAACATCATGCTCCAAACATTTCTCTTCTGCTAGCCATCGACAGATGAGCCTTTGGTAATGTGGTTCTCCTGAGTGGCCATTACTTTGATAAACAGTTAAAGCAGCATTAGAGCTTGACACAAGGATCAATGAAAGGTGGAGTGGGTGTATGTGTGTGTTTACAACTACAGGATAACAAATCACTGTTTAAGGATCTGTTCTCAGTTCTGAAGAAAAACCTTCAAGAAGACTACATGCATAAAAGCAAACCCCCCACAGCAGTTCGAGGGGCTACACGTGGTAATGTGTCCTACACTTACCCGTGCTGATTCCTGAGTTGGCGATGACTGTGGCATCACTCCATTGGTCAGCGCTGGACACAGAATATGAGCGCTGATGCATCCCATCCGGCCGACTGTTAAACGACACCAGACTGATGCCACTCGCCATCTGAGATGCAGAAGAACTACTGGTCACAGAGCCTGCGAGAGAGACGCATGAAAATTAATGCACCATTAATATACAGTAATATACCCAAATGCACCAAATTTCCTGATTTGTTCTTGTCATCTGTAATGCCATAGTCTTTGTTTGTATTATAGTGTACATTTAGAGTGTAGTTTTTCTTTTTTCTTTGGCAAACTCGAGTTTTTATAATGGTTTATAAAAATATTTTTACAATAAGTAAAATATATTGGCACTATATTGGTTATCAGCCAATATTAGAATTAGTTTTTAGCAGTATTGGTCAGTTATTTAATATTGTATGGTCATTTCCACAATTTTTACATTTAGATTACTTTTGTAATCATTATCAAAGTTTATATTTAAAAATTATGAATAATTCAGTAAGGGGTTATTTCTGTCATGTCAATGTGTATATTGTGTCAATAAAAGCCTAAATTAAATGTGATCAAATAAAGTGATTGTGTCTCTTCAGAAGACTTTTATAATGTCTTTATGAACTTTTTGAAGCTTAAAATTTTAATTACCTCGACTTTCAATGAATGGATGAGAGAACATAAAAAAATGCATTTGTATTCTAAAAATGGATGAAAATCTTATAGATTTGAAATGGCATGGAGCTAAGTAAATGATGATAACTTTTAGCATTTTGGGGTAAACTAACTTACAAAATATGTAGAAAAAAAACAAACTTTATACTATTTTTTATATTGTATTTTGTTGTGATGCATTAATCATTTGTAGCATTGCAAATAATTTTGTTTTTTAGTGCTTTAATTTATTTAAACAAGACGGTATGCAATTTTATGATTATCAGCTTACTGATTATTGACCAAAATTTTCATATCAATGCATCCCTAATTTTTTGACTTCCAGGTGTCATCTTCGTAATAATTGTAATGCTTGTTAATGATAATAATAATAATAAGTGTAACTACAATTCATGCACAAAACTTCTTGATTTGTTGTCGTCAAAGTGCATAAATAGTGACATCAGATTACTCGAAGGTTAATTATTATCACCACCGTGAGTCATCATTAAACTGCGGGAGAGGTTCGTCTGACTCGCGTGGAAATTAAAGTGGACATCATAGGAAGTCGCATCTAATCGCACTAATAAGATTTCACCACAACTGCTCACAAAAGAACGCGGGAGGGATATGATATGACGCACACATACAGACTCAAACACAATCAACCATAAGGCTTCTGGGCTTACAAACAAAGCAAATCTAACAGTTTGTCCAATAGAGGTGAACAAAATGTAAATAACACTGATTTGATGATACCGTTTGCTTTAGCTACAGTCACACACAAAATACTCAATGTAGTTAAGAAAAAAAAAAAGAGGGTTCAGTAAATACGTTTTTAATATGTTGTTGTTGCAAAAAGGTGTACCCACGGGCCTCCACTGGCCCGTTGCAAACTCGACTGAATGAAATGTCACGACTCAATTTAATCTCCATTGTAGCGGATAAATCAGACGGCAGCACCTTTGGGTAAATGGCAAAAGCTGATCATACTTCAGGAGAGCCCTGATAAACTACATTTTTACATCAGTGGTCGTCTGGAGGAAAATAAACACTATGTATGTATGAGGGCAGAAAAGGGTCTACACACACACACACAGCGCAAGAACAGCAGTGTGTGAAGATATGCTATAATGGATTCGGTGCATAATTGGAGCTCTCGCAAAAAGAGATGTTAAGACCAAAGGAATAAAAGGTGCATGTGATCACGCCGCTGACCCAGCCCTACAGTCAAATACTTGACTTACAAAAGCTTGACTGCCGTACCGATGTGAATTATCTCTCTTTTCTCCTCTACCACTCCCTCCCTCCTTCCCTCTCTCTCCCTCTCATTAGTGCTCATTTCGGACTTGCCTGACTGGAGAACGAGCGCTGATTGCATTAATATTCATGACAATAATTAGTACATGTATTATGGGTCACTGAATATTCATGCTATTAGTTTGGTCCTCCTGGTGCTTTGTGTGTGTGTATGTGCCTGAGAAGGGTCTTTAACACTCCTTGGGGGGCTTAAGGATTGTTGATCCAATGAGTGTTACACGAATAACTAAACAATAACTTAATTGTTTAATTCTCTACTAATGAAGACCGCTTCCTAGGCCTATTATATTGACATTAAGATACTTTTGTAATACATTTGTTTTCTTGGAAAGCACTTGCTAAAACAATGTAAGGAAATGTTTTGTATTATTTTTAATATGTATTAACTATTATAATTAATTATTGTAATTTATACTAAATTAAATATATTTTATTATCCACTCATTTTCCAAACTACTTGTCTAAAGTATGGTCAAAGACATGTTGGAGGCTATTTTCTCAAGCCATAGGCAGGGGAACACCCTGGATGGATGGACAGTATGTATATAAATATTTAAAATAAGAAATATATATATATTATAATTTATATTGTTAGCTAATTTTTTGTTACATTACTATATTATATTAATTAATATATATTAATAAATAATTTTCAAAATCATAAAACAAATCAAAACAAAATAAAAAGCATGATCAGTAGATGGTCAGTATATATTTTATTATATTAAATAAAATAAAAAATACATGATCTAATTCATATAATTATCTAATTTTTGTTATATTATTATCCAATTTTATTTAATACAAAACAAAGCAAAGTTCAACAAAACAAAACAAACAAGAACAAAAACAAAACACAAAACTAAAAAAAAAAAAAAAAAGGAAACAAAAGCATGATCACATTACCTGGTGTCTGTCCAAGTTGCAGGTTGCTCATGTCCTTGGTCAGCCCATTGGTTTTGGGACTGGGGGCCGCACATGTGGAGATGGCTCTGGGGGGCCTCTTCCCTGGAACCTTCACTGTAGTCCGAAGCAGGTCGATCTCCTTCCCATGAACATTCTGCATATAATCCTTTAGTAAAAATGACAAAATGATTACTACAACAGCAGTGGACACTTTGGATGAAAAGTGTCTACTAAATTTATTTTGTCAGCACACAGTTAATTCTGCCCACCCTCTGGAGGTGAAGAAATCAATATTAATGTATTTGATATTCATGGTGAAGTGCACTTTGTATGCAGAAATCCAGCCTTTTAGAACACATGTAAAATCTTCCCCCGAGCTTCTTTTTCCTTTTCTGCGGATCACAGCATGCCATCGCAGCATGTGTTTGGATTCTGACTGCGTTGTCTGGATTTGTGCGTGGCTTTGCTTGCGTTGATGATGAAAGTTACTCAATGCTAATAGGGATGCAATTACCAGCCGCAAGCTGTTGGCCCGCCACTCCTGAAGGGCTCTCCTGTGGCTTGTTAAACCGCGTTGAGAGCTCTTGGCTTTGAATTGCCCTTTTGTTGGCCTCTAGTGAGGGATGGACACGTTATGCTCTTGCTGTAAATTGCTCGGTGCAGCACACATACACAGAGATTCTCAGGTCTTTGAGTTATTTGATTGGCACTCAGCTGATGTATGGCAGTTCTGGGTGGTACGCTCTCGCTCTCAAAGCCTTGCCCCTGCTCATTAAGGCGAAAGACTCCAGGAAGCTGCTCTATTGAAGAACATATGTTATTGTGTTTCATGTAGGACATACACTCCGGGGACCGGTCCATATGTAACTCTTGATTTAAAATAAAGGACGAGCAAGCCACTTGAGGGATTTAGTTAAGGGAGTTGATTGCTCAAATGAGAACAGTTGATGAAAAGATCATCATCTGGCCACTTCAGGGGCAGATGTGCATTTAAAATTGATGCTCCACAAAGATGAATCTATCAAATTGCACCACGCTAAACAAAAACAAAACATTGCAAGTTTAATCAACACACAATAGTTATGTGCCTCAAAAAAAAAAAAAAAAGATTACATAAAGTTGTGTCGTGGTTGTAATGAATGTGTACATGGATGAGTTATTTGAGTTTTTTCCTCACTAATTAGGTTGCATCTATTGCCATCCTCTTAATCAGCTGCATTAATGTGATTTCTTTTTCACATAGTTGAGCAATTAAGAGCCCTGATTGAGTTTCATCCTATTAGCCTCCGCAAACACTCTAATTGATGCCTGTGTAGCAGACACCTGCTGATGAGAGGAACCTGTTCACAGCCAAAGGGAGGAGGGGGACCGTATATGATGACGCACACTTCCTCTAATTCACCCAGATGAGCTGGCTGGACTAAAATTTGTCAATGTGTCAGGAAGGCATCTAACAGAATGATGGGTTCAGGAAAAAAATAAAAAAATAAAACCTAAATACAAATTACATTACATATACTGTACATAGTTTACCAAAAAAAATTAATTCTTTGGCAAGTATATTTAATCAGCATTTTCAAGCTTTAAAAAACATCCAGAACAAATAAAAATCAAGTGGTTGGTGGACAAAAAACGATGAGACAAGAATGATGAGATTATTGAAAATATTTTCACTTGTGTTCCAAAGATGAATGAAAGTCAGGTTTGAAACAACATTAAGGTGAATAAACATCAATGATGACCATTTAAATTTTTTGGGTAAAATATCCATTTAGTAAGTAACTCCGCTATAATATATAGAACAGCAGCAACAACAATTTAGACTTTTATTATATTGGTCTGTATCTTATTTATACCAATAAGCTCATTAAGGCCTATACTAAAATCATTGATGACTGATGATGGTTAAATACATACTTGGTTCAATCGTAAAAACATTCAATTTTAAGTCAAAATCTATAACAAACTTAAAAAGTTACCATTTCATTGTTTAGTAAAGTGTAGTTTAGTTGTAACACTTAGTATTTTTAATGTGGCATTTACATCAAATAAACTATTTTTGCTTTTATAATGGGAAAAAGAGAACAGACACTGTGGTCTTGGAATTTGCTTGAAATATCCCTTGAATTATTCCACTGGACATCAAGTACACTTGGAATTCTTGTTTCCAAATCTCGCTCTATGCTGTTTATTTTCTTCACTTCTAATCACTTCTAGCATCCTGTATTCTAGAAATGTCTCTAGAGTAGGAAAATATTATAGACCTCACATATTATTTTATGTTTTTGTTAAAAAAAAATTAAATGCGAGAGCTCATCTTACCCGTCATTTTACATTCTTACCTGTCAACGTTCAAAGTTAAAATTCAGTAAACGAACAAAAAAAAAAATCTGATTACATACCCTCACTACTACGTGTTTTGTGTGGTGAATTATTGGCTGTAGAGAGAATGAAAAATAACATAGTTCAAAGTTTCTATCTTAAACCATAAAACTAACTTGTTCTTGTTCAAAGGGCAAGGTCTGACTACTTGCTATCATGTCTTCATCCATTAACTCTATACAGTATCTTACATCTGAATTCACGATGCGGCATTTGCCAAATCACTTCGGGATTGGTTAGCGCTAACAATACGATCTGATTATCACTCCAAAAAAATCCAAAGGGATAACAACCAATAAAAGACGGCCATTTCCATTGGTGTGTGGGCAAACAGGTCGTCCGAGTTGGTGATTATGACAAGCCATTACAGCGTTATATTACACATCAACAGCGTCAGCCGTGTGCAAACAGATGAGTCTGTAATTAAGGACAAGATCGTGTCATCAGACACCATGCTTACTGAGGCGGACACAATAATCCGTTAAACGTCAGTGAAAAGAACATAAAAAACCCTTGGATGTTACAGTGACGGGTGAACTGAGAATAAAAACAACATTAACAGGGCAAATACAATACACATGTACTGGCGGTGTGTGTGTGTGTGTGTTGGTACTCACATGCAGACTAGGATGATACGTGAGGACTCCGTTGTCACAAAGCGTGACGTATTTCTTCTTCCACTCTTTGTTCAGTGATTTGCCGCTTCTTTTCATCAACATGCCCTGATACACAAAAACAGAAATACAAAGTTTAATTCTCATTACTGAATATTAACAGAATTCATTTATTAATTTCTCTCATATAATAATTATTGTGAACAACATGAACAGTCTGAAAAGTACTTATAAATTGCTTTATAGTGTGAAAGAGGGCTAAAACTGTCTATGGTTCATAAATTATCACCCACTTTTCACACTTACAAACAAAACACTCAATTATTTTGTACTCAAGTGGACAGACAGTTTATTTGCACACTCTGAGGAGAGCGAGAAAAAAAAAACGCACTGTGAGCTACACATGCAAATTCCCCTTGGAGTGTTAGCGAGCACATTAGCACTATGACACGAGCACTAACCTTCCTCTCCTACGCACATCAGTGGCGGCTGACTGCCCGTTTAAGAGTCCGGCCGCCCACACCTCATTTCAGCCAAATTCATTAGGCAAGAAGGGAATAAAACTGTCCGCTGATTAGCAATTATGCTGCTGCGGCGGCGTGTCACTTCGCTGGACTTGTTAAACATTACCGCGCAGACAGGACGGATAATAATAGATTTCTTGCTCTGGCTGCCACGGAGCGTGCAACACCAGAGCCGACAAGTTTCTGTCACTCGCTGCCTATTTCTCTTCTTGTTTTTCTTTCAGTCACTCCACAGCCTGAATTTTCAGAAAAAAATGCCACGATCCCTAACTGTCACACACCGTTAAACTGGCCTAATTATGTGGTAATTGGTATTTAAACACAGTCTGAAGGAAAAAAACAGGGTGAAATGATGTACCGAAAGGAGTGACAGTGAAGTACATTTGAAAATTTAGTTTGCTGTGGCTAAAAACATGTAAATAATAAACTTCACCTCGTCAATGTCAATCTTTGAAAAAAAAAAAAAATACACAGAACATATCAGAAATTGAAATGTAATTTTTTTGGATGTAATACAAATTTAAAAAAGAACATTTAATAATAAATATATTTATAAACACACACACACACAAACATATACAAGTCAACGCCAGACTTCTTTCTCCAAAAGCATTTAAAATAGAAGAAAAGAAAAAGGAAGAAAAGCATTGTCATGACTTTCATTACATTGTGACAGCAAAATATAGTAGTAATATATTTGTATGTCATTTTAATCATATATTTTAACATTATACTATAAATATGATTTTCTATTATCTTATTTAGTGATGATTAAAAGAGGTTTTAACACCATATAGTTGGATGTAATGGGATTTGGAATAAAGTAAAATAAAGGTTTTATTTTATTTTAAAAAGTTTGTAAGCCTAAGAATACTAAATACTATCAAAAGTCGACAAAAAAACCCGGGTGACACTTACTATATATGTTTTTTCTAAGATCAGCTGGGTTGTAGGTAATGAGGCCTGTAACTGTTCTGAGATCAGTCTGGCCCTGGGTGATGGAGATATACGTGTGGGAGGATGTTCCCTTAGGTAGTCTGCACGTCTGTACACCCTAGACCCAGTGTTCAAGACAAGAGAAGAGCGCTTCCTGGGTGAAATAACAAAAGCCTCTCCTGCTGAGTGGTAAACACAAGTTGACGAGCTTTTTAATTTCCTAACAAGGGTGCTGCCGCTAGCGGCCCATCTGTCACATCGGGTGAATATCCATTACTTCATTAACTAAGACTGAGATATGTGTGTGTGTGTGTGTGTGTGTGTGTGTGTGTGTGTGTGTGTGTGTGTGTGTGTGTGAGAGAGAGAGAGAGAGAGAGAGAGAGAGAGAGAGAGAATAAGAAAAAAAGAGCAAAAATGAAATGAGGATAAAGAAAGAGAGAAAGAAAGGGATGGACAGATTGAAAGAGAAAAAAGAAGATGATCTTTTAATGACGGTGTAAGTGTGAGGTCTCTCCAGGCATGTTGTGTTGGGTTAGGTAGCTGCCTCGCCTGCTTTGGATCTAGGTATATTAATTTTGCACATCCATCGGGAAGATGACAAGCGATCATTCAGCAGGAGAGGCTAATTGAACACCACGTCACTTCTCTGATGGGAGTAATCGCTCATTATTTAAGGCCCAAGCCGGTGACACCCTGCTTGCCTCTATTTTACCCTCTCCTGGTTGACAACCTGAAGGTCTTGTAATGTTGCAAACAGGGGCCAAAAAAATAAATCTTACACAGACATAACTACAGCGCCTGTGGACTTTAGTGGAACATCAATAATATAGTAGTTAAATCATCCAATAAAGCGCAACACTAAAGAGCACAAACAACTAGATAAGAAAAGCTTGACAAAGCCTTGTCTGAAAGTTTAAAATAACAAACCTTTGCTCTGTTGCTTAGTTATGTACATTCTGTCACTGTTTAAACTGCACTGTCAATCATCTTATCACAGTTAACAAAATTCACATTTTGTTTAATTTAATTTCCTACCGTATTTGAGAGAAATGAAGAGGGACATTTATCTGCCAGTCAAGGGTCTACTTTGCCGAGAACTCTCTTCATATGTTTGCATATTGATGCATTTAAAAGTTAATGACTAAACATATCATTATAAAAGCTCTCAATGTTGCTGCAGATGAAATATAACGTGCATAACATTACATCATTTTTTTAATCAGGTTAGACATTGATTATTTATCACTCAAACCCCTTTCTCTGCCAATCCGTTGGTCTCGCATAACTGCCATGTTTGTAGTTTTTAAACACTTTTTATGCTTGTTTGTAGTTCTAATCGAATCCTCGTCCAATGCACAATGTGTTGTGGGCAATATTAGCTGCTAGTGTGCATCAATCTGCACTTTGAATTTTAATCTCAAATAGTAGACCATCCAGGAATCTTTGGCATACTCTTTTCAACATACTATGATTTGGGACATACTAATTCTATTTTCGAATACTATTTAGGACGGATAGTATGCGAATTGGGATGCAGCAATTATTATGTTTTAACATGCTGCAAGCATGTTCCTAGTGTGTTGGTAGCATGTTTAACACATTTCTCGCATGTTTAACATGTTGCTAGCATGTTTTAACATTTCGCTAGCATGATTAAACATATTGCTAATAAACAGCCTGTTTTGTTATGTTGTAACACACTGTTAACAAGTTTCTAGCATGTTTTAGCATATTGCTAACATGTTTTTCATATTACTAGCATGGTTTAGTACACTGCTAGCTAGGGCTGTGCGATATGACGATATATATCGGATGGACGAAATAAAAAGTCTATCGTTTCATATTATGTTCTATCGTTTATTTCGTGGTGTCGCAAAATACATTGTTTACGGTACTTTTTCATCATTTGGATGACTGCAATCTTTACACGCCACCACGGGGTGTGAAGGGGAGACAGAACCAGGTGGAGAACGACCAGAACTAAACGAGGGACTACATCTGTAGCATGGGCATGCGTTTTTAAGCACTGCAGTTTTAAAACAACCGATTTTAAGCTGTTGAAACGCAAACAACAGCGCTATGTGTACGCCGTCTCTGTTTCTGTGTGAGAGGACCGCGCTTTTTTTTTTGCCGCTTTATTGGCTTTGAACGATTACATAAACACACTTATGCGTCAGAATCCCCGTCTTTGCAAGTATCCTCATAAACACAGCGATTTAGGTCTTAAGAAAGAAAACAGCTGCAAGAGAAAAAGCATATGTAACAGTGTATTGGATCCGGACTTTGGTCTTAAAGGGGAAGCGGTCCAATATTCGTTCTGTCTGCCATTCATATTGATCATAGCACATTGCTAGAAAATCTCTCACTGCTCTTGACTAAATCACTTTTGTAACTTTAATAAGAAGTGATATATATATATATATATATTAAATAATAATGATATATTTATATATATGTATAGAATCTATACATAATACACATGTTAATTATATATATCATAGATAGATAGATACAGCACTATCTATATGATAGATATAATTAACACGTGTATTATGTATATATTCTATACATATAAATATTATTTAAAAAAATAATAATAATAATGATATTTATATATATGTATAGAATCTATACATAATACACATGTTAATTATATCTATCATAGATGGATAGATATAATTAACACAGTGAAGACTAATTAATTTACACAATGTATGTAGCTTTTCTTATTTATTGTAGTTTTTTGTCCTATTGCTTGCAATTAGTTTCTTATTCTTATTTCATCACTGACTGTTTATTTATCTTCAGTGAGCTTGAGTTTTTTTTATGTCTATCTTTTTAGGCTTGTATTCGTTTGATATTGACATTGGTGACAATGATTATGAAAATTCTATAGTATCAAAGATTTTAATATCATAAAAACCTTTTTAAAAGAAAAAAATTACTATATCATGATATATATCGTTATCGTGATATAAAATTAGTCATATCGTGATATAAGATTTTGGTCATATCGCCCACCCCTACTGCTAGCATGTTTTAACATGTTGCTAGCATGTTTCAAATTTGTTTTACTAGCATGGCTGAGTATTACATTTTAACATGTTGGCTGGCATGACTAACATGTTTTAGCACATTACTACCCTTACAAAAATTAACTATGGTTTTACAACAAATTAAACCAAAAAAACATGGATACTACAGGTAAACCATGGTAACTACACAATAACCATGGTTTTGCTACACTAACCATGGTTTATCCATGATATTTGTAGTAAAACTGTGGTTATACAAATGGTAATCAATAAGCCAAACATTTTTTTACTACACATTTACTATAATAAAACCATGGTTAATTTTCGTAAGAGTAGCCCGTCCTTTGCTAGTCGCTAAACTTTGCTAGAAAGATTTTTATTTATTTGTTTATTTAATTTTTTTGATCATCAGATTTGTGAAAATCGTAATTCCGATCAGTCCAAGTTGGGCTGGCATAGCTTTAACACTTTAGGCCACATTAATTTTACAAATTTTAGACTCAGAAGAGGCAGCATTAGAGAAAATAGTAGATCAGTATATGTCGGCTTTGTCAAGTCAACATAAGAAAACAAAGCAAAGGTAGAAAATGTATGTTCTAATTTTTTTCTGGAAGAAAAGAGCCAGAACAGGGTAAGCGTCAATTACAAATAAACTTCACGAACAAACAAAAGCCTCTAATCTGTGCACTCTTTCATTAACAGATGTGCCGATGTGCTCTTATCAGTGTGTTATTCTCTTCTTTCAGCTCTTCTCATTTCTTCCATTCTTCTACAACAAAAGGAGAGGTTAACCAGGAGATGAATGCGGACTGTGGCATTGGGTGTGGACAGAGTCAGTATGGTGGACAGGATCCGTCTTCTATGAGCCTGCACCGGACAGCCGCTTAACAAAAGATTGGGTGTTTGCCCACGCTGGCCTTATTGTTCTTGGGCGCTCCAGAGAGAAGGGTGCTAAATTAAGTGTGTCATCCCAACACTGGCTCGCCTCCGGCCCTGTCACTGTGAGTGACTGTGTACGTGTGTGTGTACGAGGGAAGTGGGGCCACGTGAGTGACATGGCGTGAAAGCTGGAGGTCTTATATCGCTACGGCCATCTGATCTGGCCGGTGCAGGCAGTGAGAGGACACACCTCCCCAAAAGACATTTATCATTTAACGACAGGCAGCTCTAGCACACATTCTCTCACGCTGACAAACACACCTGAACCAGGCCAGAAATGAGAAAACATCACTAAATAAACATTAGTGTAGAATTATCTGTGTTTTCTAGCACTGGGGTACTTAAACGAGGTACTTGGAAAGATTTTGCTTTGTTAAAGCTATATAACACATTACAACCTAAAATTACAATAAATGATTAATATTTGAAAAAGTCATGTGGTGCAACCAACATATATATATATATATAATGATATATATATCATGATATATATATATATATATATCATGATATATATATCATGATATATATATATATATATATATAACCCCAAATCAGAAAAAGTTGGGACAGTATGGAAAACGCAAATAAAAAAAGAAAGTAGTGATTTCTAAATTTACTTTGACTTGTATTTCATTGCAGACAATATGAACACAAAATATTTCATGTTTTGTCTGGTCAACTTCATGTCATTTGTAAATATACATCCTTTCCTGTCATTCAGACCTGCAACACATTCCAAAAAAAGTTGGGACAGGAGCAATTTAGGGCTAATAATGAGGTAAATTGGTTAAATAATGATGTGATTTGAAACAGTTGATGTCAACAGGTGATTGTAATTATGATTTGGTACAAAAGCAGCATCCAAGAAAGGTCTAGTCCTTTAGGAGCAAAGATGGGTCGAGGATCGCCAGTTTGCCAACAAATACGTGAGAAAATTATTGAAATGTTTAAAAACAATGTTCCTCAAAGAAAGATAGGAAGAGATTTGGGTATTTCACCTTCAACAGTGCATAACATAATTAAAAGATTCAAGGAATCTGGAGGAATTTCAGTGCGTAAAGGACAAGGGCGCAAGCCTAAGCTGAACAACCGTGATCTCCGATCCCTCAGGCGGCACTGCATCAAGAATTGTCATTCATCTATAAGCGATATCACCACATGGGCTCAGGACTACTTTGGCAAACCTTTGTCAAGTACCACAATACGTAGTTACATCCACAAATGCCAGTTAAAACTGTACTGTGCCAAAAGGAAGCCCTATGTTAACAGTGTCCAGAAGCGCCGTCGACTTCTCTGGGCTCGGAGGCATCTGGGATGGACCATCACACAGTGGAAACGTGTACTGTGGTCAGATGAATCAGTATTTCAGGTATTTTTTGGGAGGAATGGACGCCGTGTGCTCCGGACCAAAGAAGAAAAGGATCATCCAGACTGTTACCAGCAACAAGTCCAAAAGCCAGGGTCTGTCATGGCATGGGGTTGTGTCAGTGCCCTTGGCAAAGGTAACTTGCACTTCTGTGATGGCACCATTAATGCTGAAAAGTACATAGAGATTTTGGAGCACAATATGCTGCCTTCAAGACATCTTTTCCAGGGACGTCCATGCATATTTCAACAAGACAATGCAAAACCACATTCTGCACACATTACAAAGTCCTGGCTGCGGAGGAAGAGGGTACGGGTACTTGACTGGCCTGCCTGCAGTCCCGACCTGTCTCCAATAGAGAATGTGTGGTGCATTTTGAAGAGCAAAATGCGACAACGAAGACCCCGTACTGTTGCCCACCTTAAGACTTGTTTGCAGGAAGAATGGGACAAAATTACACCTGAAACACTTCATCACTTGGTGTCTTCAGTCCCTAAACGTCTTTTAAGTGTTGTGAAAAGGAATGGCAACATTACAAAGTGGTAAATGCTTTACTGTCCCAACTTTTTTTGGAATGTGTTGCAAGTCTGAATGACAGGAAAGGATGTATATTTACAAATGACATGAAGTTGACCAGACAAAACATGAAATATTTTGTGTTCATATTGTCTGCAATGAAATACAAGTCAAAGTAAATTTAGAAATCACTACTTTCTTTTTTTATTTGCGTTTTCCATACTGTCCCAACTTTTTCTGATTTGGGGTTGTATATATATGAGATATATATGTAGATATATATATATATGTGCTGTCAGACGATTAATCGCATCCAAAATAAACGTTTTTGTTCATAGTATGTGTGTGTGTACGGTGTATATTTATTATGTATACATAAATACACAAGCATGCATGTATATATTTAAGAAAAATATGTTACGTTTATATATTAAATATATTTATATATAATATAAATTATATGAATATAAATATATACATGTAAACATTTTCAAAATATATACATGCATGTGTGTGTATTTATATATACATAATAAATATACACAGTACTCAGTTATATTATGTAAATAAAAACGTTTATTTTGGATGCGATTAATCGCAATTAATCGTTTGACAGCACTAATATATATATATACAGTGGCATGTGAAAGTTTGGGAACCCCTTGTAGAATCTGTGAAAATGTGAATAATTTTAACAAAATAAGAGAGATCATACAAAATGCATGTTATTTTTTATTTAGTACTGTCCTGAGTAAGATATTTTACATAAAATATGTTTACATATAGTCCACAAGACAAAAAATAGCTGAAATTATTCAAATAACCCCCTTCAAAAGTTTGGGAACCCTTGGTTCTTAATACTGTGTGAGGTTACCTGGATGATCCACGACTGTTCTTTTGTTTTGTGTTGGTTGTTCATGAGTCCCTTGTTTGTTCTGAACAGTTGAACTGAGCACTGTTCTTCAGACAAATCCTCCACGTTCTGTAGATTCTGCAGTTTTCCAGCATTTTTGCATATTTGAACCCTTTCCAGCAGTGACTGTATGATTTTGAGATCCATCTTTTCACACTGAGGACAATTGATGGACTCAAACACAACTATTAAAAAAGGTTCAAACATTCACTGATGCTCCAGAAGGAAACACGATGCATTAAGAGCCGGGGGGTGAAAACTTTTTGAATTTGAAGATCAAGGTAAATTGTACTTAATTTGTCTTCCGGGAAACATGCAAGTATCTTCTGTTGCTTCCGAAGGGCAGTAATAAATGGAAAAAAATATATATTTCAACAAAAGAAAAAAGTTGGAAATCTTCATCCTGTTCAAAAGTTTTCAACAGCCAGCTCTTAATGCATCGTGTTTCCTTCTGGAGCATCAGTGAATGTTTGAACCTTTTTTAATAGTTGTGTTTGAGTCCATCAATTGTCCTCAGTGTGAAAAGATGGATCTCAAAATCATACAGTCACTGCTGGAAAGGGTTCAAATATGCAAAAATGCTGGAAAACTGCAGAATCTACAGAACGTGGAGGATTTGTCTGAAGAACAGTGCTCAGTTCAACTGTTCAGAACAAACAAGGGACTCATGAACAACCAACACAAAACAAAAGAACAGTCGTGGATCATCCAGGTAACCTCACACAGTATTAAGAACCAAGGGTTCCCAAACTTTTGAAGGGGGTTATTTGAATAATTTCAGCTATTTTTTGTCTTGTGGACTATATGTAAACATATTTTATGTAAAATATCTTACTCAGGACAGTACTAAATAAAAAATAACATGCATTTTGTATGATCTCTCTTATTTTGTTAAAATTATTCACATTTTCACAGATTCTACAAGGGGTTCCCAAACTTTCGCATGCCACTGTATATCATTATATGTATTAATATTAATCATTTATTTGAAAAAGTCATGTGGTGCAACCAACATATATATAATGTAGGGGTGTAATGATACGCGTATTCATATTGAACCGTTCGGTACGAGGCTTTCGGTTCGGTGCGCATTACAAACCGAACGATTCGTTGGACTAATCCTATTACGTTTGGAAAATAAAAGAGCTTAAAGTGTGTGAAATATCAGTGCCACTGCGCTCAACAACGCAGCCCAAACGACATAACAGGCAACGTGCTGTCTGCCCCGTGATAACCTCCCCTTGCTGGGGAGAATCTTCACTTCAACTGAATTGCTAAAATACTTAATTATAACTGCAATACGCTGTTATACAGCAGTGAATTATATTATTTTATATGGAGCACAAACGTCCGTCTGTGTAACAATCTATGTGCATATTTACAGACGAACTACACTCATGTTCATATGCCTAGACAGTCAACAGTGATAGGTTTTTGGAAATGCTGTTTTGTACTCGTTCATTCACAAGTCTGCTGCGGTTCGGTTCTTTGAATGCGTTGCTAACTCTGTCGGTGGAGAAAGACTGCGTCGGGAAGGCGAAACCTCGCGCTCGCGGGGCGAAACCGGTGACATTATTCTACTGAATGAAAGCTTAAGGTTTATCCAAAATGTCGCTAGTTGCTATGCGCTTTGTCTTACAAAAGAGTCGGTAAACACTGCAACACTGGTTCATGCGCCCGCGTGCTGTGTGTGTGTGTGCGTGCGTGCGTGTGTGTGCGCGCGTGTGTGCGTGTGCCACGCACGGAGGACTGAGTGATACGAGTCCGCTTGAAATACGAAGTCGCGGCGGGTCCGGATTTAATTCCCTCCCGGTCCGGAGTCTGGACTTTGAGAAGCGCTGGGCTATACCGTTAGCAGCATGTTGAAGTAGATTCGTCTCTCTTTGTCTCTGAGAGAATATGCGGCATCAGATGCTGAAAGCTCCGGCATTACTCCATCATTCCGTTTTTACTTTCACTTTCTGTTTATAGTGATTTGACTGCGATTAAGACCTTCACAGGCACAAATCTTGCACAAAGTTTGCACGTGTGCAAACCCTGGTGCAAACGCGTGCTTGTTTGATATCCATTGCTCATCTTCATGGTTTAAAACAGAAATATTTCCAACATTGCGATGTAACCAATTGCTCCGCCCCCGTATCGAAAACATACCAAACCGTGACACCACTGTGTCGTATCGAACCAAACCGTGAATTTTGTGAACCGTTACACCCCTAATATAATGATATCACTTTATGACAAGATAATGTTGTTTAGACTGTAAAACGTTATATGGTACAACTCCTGAAAATGTTATGATATTTAAGAAAAATAACACTTTCAATCTTGAAAAATATATTTAAAACTTTTACGTTCTCACATGTATTCAAGGTGTACAGAAATATATTATTACTTTTTACTTGATGGCTACAGGAATAGTATAAAAGTTTTTCAAATCATATGAAACCAACATGATTTCAAAGATTACATTTCTAAGAACCTGGCACATTCATTTCCAAATGGATTTTCAAAAGATTTTTCTAGTTTGGTGTTAATGTACTAAGACGAAACAGCATGGAAATTATTCTGCTCGCTAATATAAACTATAATTTTAAAAGAAATATAGTATATCTATTCTGTATAGAGAATATATTGAGTGGAAGAAGGATTGTGAATGAGGGACACATTGTATCATGCAGATTATAATCTCTAGTTTCGATTGAGTTTTTGTCTGACAATGAAAGTTGAAAAGAGTTATTTTCTCAAATCGATGTCTTCGTAACTACACACCTGGCCATGTTAAATAATGCTCAGGAGCCCAAGTTTGATGAACAGACAGTAAAGATGGTAATGTGAGGTTCATCGTGGCTCTCAGTTTTACACAATAACACATCAAGGTCATCAAGAAGCTTAATGAGTGGTTTCAACACTCCCCTGAAAGCTTAAACCAATTGAAGCCAATGGATACTGGCAACAAGAGATTAGCCAAATCTAAACAGAGAGCCCTGATTGATGTTTGTGTATTTGGTTAAATTATTTTCAAGCTAAAATTATACAGGGAAAGAAAAAAAAAAAAAAAAAAAATCTAATTTGCGGGAGGTTAGTGTGCATGACAAAAATGCCATCTTGGCCAAAATGGCTCGGAGCAGCGACAACCTTTCCCTGGGAAATTATATTTTTCCAATCCCACAGAAGGCGGATCATGTCACACTCGTTAAAGGCTTGATAGCAGGTCTTTAATATTCACCGTCTTAATTAGGGCTGCAGTTAATTTCATTAAATTCTTTCGGTGCTAAATGAAGCAGATTATGAGACATCTTTTATTGCGAAGCGTGAAATTACAGCCTGCCCGCTGCCAATGGCAGGGCCAAGCTAATGAATTACAGGGTAAATAACACCCGAATTAACCATCCAATTTAACTCCTTACAAAGCACCCCTGCTCTGAGGGGGCAGAACTTCGTCAAACGTGCACAGCTCAGTGCTCATCTACGCACCAGAACATGCAATTACAACCATGATACTAATTTCCCTTTATGATGAGGAGAGATGTTTCAGTGCCATTGTATTTCTTAAACGGAAATTTTAAGAGAGCAATGCACAGTAAAACGTAATGTGTGAAAGGTTTCACTTTGCACCACCAAACATGCAAAAAGGTCAAAATGTTTATTCTTGAGCTTTGAGAACACATCGGCTAGGATGAAAATTGGATAGACAATAATAGTAGCTATGGCCAGCAAAATAAAACACTAAAAACTATAGTTGTTATTCAGAACTGGTTCTTCTTTTTTAAATATTTGAACCAAATGATTTTCAACATGAAACAGCAATCAGTGATTCCTGAACAAATGACCATTATGTTCTTTCTAGAGAATCAAACACATACAGCACAACAAGTGTAGTCTGCTTCCCGAATGAAATAACCAATTCCTAACTGACTCTATAAGCAGATACTTTTAAATGAAATGAATCAAAAACATACTGAACAACCACTGTTGTCCGATTCCTGAACAAATTACTTCTATGATCCAGTTCTTTTCAGTGAATCAAACAACACACTATGCTTACTGTACCTACTTTGCGAGAATTAAATCAAGATACTGACTGGTGTGCAGTTAAAGACCCACATTATGGTTTCGTCAGTAGTATTTTATCCAAATAATAAATAAATAAAGTGTGTTACCATTTTTGTTTTAGTATGATTTATTATTCAGAGCCAATTATTTGACTGATTATCAATTCTATTTTTATATTCTTCCGTGAGAATGATAATTCAGAACTGAAATTATTGTTAGTTTTTTTTACGACTGCACTAAAATTTAACACAAACCAGTAGGTATAACACTGACATGAAGATGGCTCTTCTGCAGACATTAGTCTCACTGCATCCATCTAGAGCCCCACTTCTGAAAATTAATTTGTATTAAAGCTCGTGTCAAAATGCCTTTCCATACAGTTAACAAAGATGTGTGCGTGCACGGTAATCGGCTAATTAAGAACGTGGAACAGATGTCGGCAGACTCCGGGCTGCACAGGGTCAGTAAACAAAGCTGGCAATCATTAGAGTAACATTAGTTTCTGAACAAAGCTATAAACAACTCTATCAAACTAAACTATTTTTACAGACAATCCAAAGAGCTCGCCAAGTTTCAACAGAGTTTCAGCATAATAATCACTGTTCAGCGTGACCTCTGACAAATTTAAATGAGCCATTTAAAAAAAAAAAACACTAACAGCCATTAAAATGACCACCAGTCAAAACAAACAACATAATATAGTCATAATATAACATAGATGTCAAAACAACCGGGATCTCTGCGGTGATTGGACAAACAGTCATATTAAGAACAAGGCAAAGGGTCAAAGGAGGCTGTGATTGGCAGAGGCAAGAGTTGTCATGGCAAATTCAGGTGACACATCTGACCTCCCTACACCCACTCTAAGGGCTCAGAGAGGCCGGTTTGAAGCCCTCCACAGGGAGACGGCGGTGAAAACGCTCCTCTTTAGCCATCTAATTGCTGGAGAGTGCGAGCCCACCCCAGCCTCATTACTGTCCACCGAGCCGTCTGCGTGTTTTAATGAGGAGCATGTTCTAATGAAGGCGTTTTTACAAAGGTTTTATTGTAGCTGAGAGCCATGTTGAGAGCGTAACCTTCAGCTCAGGAGTCAGGACAATAACCTTCGTAATGAGATCACAGCGAATGGCAAATAAACTGCGACAAGGTCTAAAAAAGAATAAAACTAGCATGCGCACATACACAGTAAAAAAACAACTGAATTAGTTCATGCCTTTTATGCCTTTGTTTTTGAGAATTTCTGGGATTAAGAGGAAGAATTAGGTGTCAAAGTAAAACCCACAGATATCGACCAAGCCTTTTCGTTGTTCTTCACTCTTAAAAAAAATAAAAAAAAGGTTTGTTATTAACATCTATGGTTCTATGAAGAAGCTTTAACATACATGGAACTTTTTCTCAAAAGTTTCTCTGTATTGAAAAAAAGTTCTTCAGATTATTCAAAAGTTCTTTACACTTAAGGCTTTTCACTTTACACTTTTTCGCTTAGGGGTAATTTTAAAATACCTGAGCAGGTATTCTGTTAGCGAACATCCCAACACCACCAACACTGCTGGGAGCGGTATTTAAATGAATATGCAAATATGTGCTGTCCACTTAATGAAAACTTACAAAATCATATGATTTTTATAAAAAAGCAAGAAGGTCCACCCCTAAACATAACCACCCCTCGGGAAAAAGCAGATTGTATGAATATGTATGAATGAGACTGTAGCCAATTAGTCATCAAAACAACATCGTTACATAGAACTGATATGAGATTGTGTTGTTGTTTTTCTTGTGTTACAGACTAAACTGAAGAAATAAACCAGAGAAGATTTCCAGGCAAAAGACGACGGGGCCCCAGAGCACACCTACTTGTTATGTAATGGACAAATAGTAGTTTGACTACTGTTTATCAGCTTTTCCAGAAAGTTCGCATTGGCATGTTGTTTTAAACTTCCAAAACCAACTCCAAACTAATATTGTATTGGCATGATTTTGTTCTAAATGACGTCACACCAGTTCAATGTTCGATTTCACTTGAAGTATACACATCATTGCCTTAAGGGATAGTTCACCCAAAAATTTAAATTCTGTCATTAATTACTCACCCTCGTGTCGTTCCAAACCTGTAAGACCTTCGTTCGTCTTCGGAACACAAATTAAGATATTTTTGATTAAATCCGAGAGCTCTCTGACCCTGCATAGACAGCAAGGGTCCTACCACGATCAAGGTCAAGCCCATGTATCGTGATACTCTCTCCATAATGGCAGCGCGCCACAGCATATGGGATGAAGAGGAGAAGAATTGTTGAATAAAGTCGTTATTTTTGTTTTCTTTGCGCACAAAAAGTATTCTTGACGATTCATAAAATTACAGTTGAACCCCAGATGTCACATGGTCTATTTTACTGATGTCCTTGCTACGTACCTGGACCTTGATCGTGGTCAAAAATATAGGTCTTACGGGTTTGGAATGACATGAGGGTGAGTAATTAATGACAGAATTTTCATTTTTGGCTGAACTATCCCTTAAAAACAAAAAAATAGTTTTGAACAGTTCTTTTAGAAACTGTTCACTGAAAGGTTCTTTGGGGAACCCAAAATAGTTATTCTATGCATCATTGCGAAAACCCCCTTTTGTAAACTTTACTTGTTAAGACTGTTGAGTGGAACAGAAAATCCAAAACATCAAGAGCAATCGATTTTGTTCAGGACTCATCCGTGTGTGAGTAACTCACTAACAATTACGGCCATACCTTCAAGGAACAGCTGAGCGATAAATCTAATGCACTCAGACATCTGCCAAAGAGATTACAAGTTAACGTTCTTCATCAACAGCCGAGCCGGCGATGATGTGCAGCTGAGAGCCAGTGCACGAGAGTTCAGGCCAGTCATTAATGCTGTGCCATGAGTGAGGGATTTCCAGTGAAATCTGTAAAATCCACTTTCCTGGACCAAAAGAGGCCAGTGAAGAGGTGTTAATGTGAGGCAGGTAGACTCGGAAGTGAACATGCCCGCACATGCTAATTGGAAAGCAGGTCTAACGCCCAGCAGCCTGCTGTGGCCAGTGAGAGGCGAGGAGGCAGATCGAGAGAGACGCGAGCATGTAAGAGGAAAGACCACAGGGAATTATCAAATCAATTAACATCCAATTCCTGAACGAAGATCTGCCCCGTGCCTCTGAGCGCAAACTGCTCGGCTGCGTTATCGTCTGTGAGGGGATGCGCCCGGGCCGCTTTCATACTGTTGGTGAAACACTCATCGCCTGAATGTAGCGCCCAATTAGATGGGAAATGCCACTGCAGCAGACGCAGTCACTGATCTGATGGAGGGATTCTGGTCAGCGGCTTCAAGTTCAAGTTCAAGTTGAGCTTTATTGTCATTCCGCTACATGTGGGGGCATGCAGTGGAACGAAATGTCGTGCCTCACAGGACCACGGTGCTACATAAATACAGACATACAACAATGAAGTAGAACACTATAAACCTATACACAGACTAAACTACTGACAGATGTTGACTAAGTTTACTATATATAAATGTTTACCCTATACAACTAAGATAAAGATAAAAAATACAAACTATACAAACTATGCGAATGCTTCACATAAATACTGTACATGTGCAGAGAGAAACATTGTGAGTCAAGCAGCTGGCTGGGGAACAGTATAAGATGATTTGTAGTGGTGCATGAGCATGTAAACATACATATACATATATTAGTCTTTTGTGGGATTGTGTACATATAGCAATGTAAGAAAAGTGTCTAGTGCATAGAGGAGAGTGTGTTACTACAGGTGGTTTGTACGGGCCCACTCACCTGTGTGTAGCACACTTGAATTGCACAAAAAAAAGTTCACAGTATTTTTCTTTGATGAGGTAAGGTTGGGGGGGGGGGGGGTCCATGTTTCAGGAGGTAGGGGGTTGCATGGGGTTTCAGAAGGGGGTGGGGTGATCTGAGTTCAGGGCTCTCACAGCCTGGGGGAAAAAGCTGTTGAGCAGTCTGGCGGAGCGGGCTCTGATGCTCCGGTACCGTCTTCCTGATGGTAGGAGCTGGAAGAGACTGTGGGAGGGGTGGGTGGGGTCCTTCACGATGCTGTTGGTTTTGCTGGAGCATCGTGCAAGGAAAATGTCCAGGATGGATGGGAGAGGGGCACCGATGATCTTTGCAGCCGTGTTCACTGTCCGCTGGAGGGTCTTGCGGTCAGCAGCACTGCAGTTCCCGTACCAGACAGTGATGCAGCTGGTCAGCACACTCTCAGTGGTGCCCCTGTAGAATGTGGTGAGGATGGGTGGTGGGAGACTTGCTCTTTTCAGCCGGCGGAGAAAGTGTAGGCGCTGTTGTGCCTTCTTGGAGAGTGACATGGTGTTGGTGGTCCAGGTGAGATCCTCCGTGATGTGCACCCCCAGGAATTTAGTGCTGCTGACTCTCTCCACAGTCGAGCTGTCGATGGTCAGTGGGGTGTGGTCAGTGGAGTTCCTCCTCCTGAAGTCCATCACAACCTCCTTTGTCTTCTCCACATTTAGGGACAGATTGTTGGCGCCACACCATTCAGCCAGCTGTGCCACTTCCTCTCTGTAGTGCGTTTCATCGTTGTTGCTGATGAGACCTACCACTGTTGTGTCATCAGCAAACTTGATGATGTGGTTGGAGCTGAACTTGGCAGTGCAGTCATGGGTCAGCAGCGTGAAGAGCAGCGGGCTGAGCACACAGCCTTGTGGGGCACCTGTGCTTAGTGTGGTAGTGCTCGAGGTGTTGTGGCCGACACGGACTGACTGAGGTCTTCCGGTTAAAAAGTCCAGGATCCAATTACAGAGGGAATTGTTAAGGCCCAGCAGGTTTAGTTTGTTTATGAGCTGTTGTGGGATTATTGTGTTGAATGCCGAGCTGAAGTCAATGAACAGCATTCTAACATAGGAGTCTTTGTTTTCTAGGTGGGTAAGAGCCAGGTGGAGGGTAGAGGAAATTGCGTCGTCCGTAGAGCGGTTTGGACGGTATGCAAACTGGAGCGGATCGAGTGTGTTGGGGAGGCTGTTTTTGATTTTTTGCATGACTAACCTCTCAAAGCACTTCATCATGATTGGGGTCAGTGCTATGGGACGGTAGTCGTTTAAACAGGACACAGGTGATTTCTTTGGTACCGGTATGATTGTTGTGGATTTTAGACATGTGGGGATGACTGCCTGGCTCAGCGAGGTGTTGAAGATATCTGTTAGGACATCCGTCAGCTGTGCAGCACAGTCTTTCAGTACACGGCCAGGTATGTTGTCAGGACCCGCAGCCTTTCGTGGGTTAATCCTGGATAGGGTCTTCCTTACATCGGCTGCAGACAGACAGAGCGCCTGGTCGTTGGGAGGTGTGGGCAGTTTTTGTGCAGGTGTGTCGTTCTGCATTTCAAACCGTGAATAAAAGTGGTTGAGTGTATCGGGGAGGGATGGGTCATCATCACAGGCCTGTGGCGGGGGCTTGTAGTCAGTGATGGTCTGAATGGCTTGCCTATGCGTGTCTCTGCTGTCCGTGAAGTGATTATTGATTTTTTGAGCATGTGACCGTTTTGCATTTTTGATGCCACGGGACAGATTGGCTCTTGCTGTATTGAGGGCTGCTTTGTCTCCTGATCTGAATGCTTCATCTCTGGTTTTTAGCAGCCCACGAACCTCTGCTGTCATCCACGGCTTTTGGTTTGCACGTGTGGTGATGGTCTTAGTGGCTGTCACATCATCCATGCACTTTTTGATGTAAGCAGTCACAGTTTCAGTGTACTCCTGCAGGTCTGTGTG